>JAKGSA010000305.1:8440-46120 GCA_033558755.1 Philaethria dido | reverse complement strand
TACATTAAAATTAATAAATATTCTCGAATATTATTTACACACGTATTTTATGAACATAATATTAAATTTAAATCAGATTTGTAATCACACATTCGTACCACTAATTTCTATCTAATTTTAATACTCAAAACTTCCACAATCTTCATTTTTGAGATATTTAAGTCCTTTGGCATTAAAATGAATCTTATATTTCTAAAATTAAACGAATGAGATCAAAATTGAGGTCCATAGTCCACTTTAGGAATTTAAGTTCTTTTTAGTATTCTAAATGACACTTAATCGAAACACTTCACCAGTTTTCTGGACAGTATTCAATTAATTGCGCGACTGTACAAGGTCGTACACAGCACTCGTCAGCCACTTGTCTTCTATGCCTCTCTTTGGCAAAAAATAGAGCTGCCCTTTTCGCCCTCATTTTAGATAGACTCGATGAAGGCATATCACTAACGGGTATCCCGCCGGTACAAATTTCAAAAATTATATTCGATAATGTTCTGCTACACAGATCCCTTAACACTGAATTTAAAGCTAATGATTCACCACTTATAATTCTTCCGTACAAGAACAAAACGTATATGATCCAATGAAAATTTTTATTGATAGAACACATTTTTTGTAATTTTAATTCTAGCAGTTTGTTTATATCGGCCGAGTAGCGAAGAAACTGGCGTTTCCGTCTAGTGTAAGTCCATCGATGCCTCTGAATAAATAGATTCGATAACCTATGTCAATTGTGACAACTGTGTACATTAAGTTCAAAACAACATGTCGGGAGCCTCAGGATATAAGGCAACTTACATCACAAGCGGATACAATTTTAATTATAATTTTTTCTATAAAAAAGTTAATAATTTTATCATAATTATTATATTAAAAGTAATTCTACTATCATTATAAATCCAAAAAAATTGTGAGGATTAATTGATGGACGTTTCACGCAAAAACTACTGAACGGTTCTAGATGAAACTTTACAGTAAGATAGCTTATACATTAGAAATATATATATTAATACGTGAAGTAAAACTTTGTACCCCTTTTTACGAAAGTTACGCGGCCGGAGGAACATGAAACTTTTTCTAATAATTATGTTATGAATATATGTGAATGCGTGTATGATAATAAGTATGCTTGAATTTCTATTGCCCTAAAAATTTATAAACATAATCTGTCCAATTGTATGAAGTCGCCCTTACGCCGTCTCCATAAATGATTTGTTATTAATAGAATTAAGATAATGAGTTGTTTTTAGAGTTTCATTTGTAGACTACGGGGACGATTGCTCCTTGCTTCTACTATCGGCTTATCAATAAAATTATTGACCTCAAATTATGTAAATGATAACACAAGGCCATGTCTGTGAGATGGAGACGATGATTTTTATAAAAACTAATCTTACGAATTAACTTTAAAGACAGTAAATCTAACCAAAATTAAGGGGAAATTGAAATTTACAATAGATTATGTAACTAAAAGCATATATATATATATATATATATATATATATATCTATCTCTTTAAATTCCAGTGGTTAACTTAACTAATTTATCAATGTAATACTTGAACAAGTGGGGAAAGGCCAAACAACATATCATGATTTGATTTACACATGTTTATAATTATTATTGATGATAATATAGTGTTTTTGGCACATGACCTTTGGTAGAACGTGGGTATCTCTGTGATATTATTATTTTACTGCCTTGTTATTGGAGAATGTTTTTCGGATGTTTATAATCAGCCTACTTAATGTGATCTAGCTGAAGTTTACAAACGGGATTTTTGTTAATAGTTCCGGGTATAGTTAAATAGCTGTTAGTCCTTGATGAACAAAGCGCGGTAATTCAACAAATTCGACCACTTAACATCCAGTGTCTCAAATTTCAGGTGGAAGGCGGTGAACGAAGTGTTTTGACACCGACTTCTTTCTGGCAACCTTGCTAATAGGGGTAAAATTTTAAGCTAATTTTGAAATATTCTTTTAATCTTTATTCGTAATGTCCTTAAGTCTATACGGACATTTCAAACATTAAAAAAATATTGTATTAATACAAAATTATATGATTTTAGTCATGTAGTCTAATATTTGACTCGAAGATACAAAATAAACACAAATATTTTAGTGCGATGTACCTAACAACATATTTCAAATAAGTTTTCATATTTAGAGGTATATTTCAAACATATATAGATCATTAATTTCGCAATAAAGGAATTATATTGCATGCTGAGATAGGTTTATACCGGAATTGGTGGTTTGTATGCGCAAAACATAGATATTACAAATTTAGCACGGCATTTCTAAGAGTATACCTCTGGAACAACACAATACAACATTGAAATATTGCTATGAGAATTAACTTCCTATTTCTGTATTCTAAGAGGTATATAGAGAGAGCTTAGCTACAAATCCTTCCTGTATGTTCCTGTTTAATAAAAGTATTAAACAGGAACATACAGGAAGGATTTGTAGCTAGTAGTAAAATATATAAAGATATATTTTTAAAAGTATCTATGTATGCAGAGATTGAGCTTACCTAGCACGAAAAGCTTTTGTATGGAAATGTATGGTATGCATCGCATGAAGACGACAGTATTTTTTCGTTAACGTTGCATTATGTTTTACTAAACATGGATCACATTTTTACTGTGAATGTTATTATTTTCTCGGGATTTGAACTACAATGATCATTAAATGCGTCTCGACTGCATCATGACTTATCTTCCAATGAACCATTAGTGTCATAATGTAAATGTAAGTTTGTACAACACACGCATGCATATAAATATACAAGCACTTTACTTATATTTACTACAATATTATTTATTTCAAGAACAACAATATAAGAACGTTCGTAGCTATAATTAGTTTCTTAACAAGCTCGAGGTGTTTGCTCTGAGGAAACAATAATTAAGTGTGACAAATAAATTAATTACTTGTTTACAAATCATTTTTATGTGTATTATGATAAATGAACTTTACTGACTAGGTATATAAAACAACAATACAGTTTTTTTATAAATATTTACATATTTGTGATATTTCCATATTTGGGAGGCTTATTTCCATATTCTGCTGTTCGGTAATGATTGGGTAATGAATATTTAAATATATATAATTTAATGAAATCTATAGCTTTCGTATTTTCGTTATAATATTTATTAACACAGTTATTTTAAGTCGAAACTTTCGGATTATTTGATGATTATCATTAAAACTTTTTGTCATTTATAAAATACTATTTATAATTGAAGCATAGTAAGACCCATGGTTTCTTTATACAATATTTACGGCTTTGTGGTACAAAAATTATTGGTATGATTTTTTATATGTTGCCTTTTAATTAACAATCATGTGTATAATAAGCATTTTTTTTAAATATTGGTCACGTGCAATGATCTAAGCTATGTGAGTTACATTTCACTTATTCTTTGAGGAATTGGAAAAATTTACAATATTGGCAACACAAAGGAATATTCTTGAACAAAAGTTTATAGGAAAAAATAACTTTCTGTAGCAAATAAATCGAAATAGTTCCGTACTGTAAGCATGCCGCGTGTACTCGACAGTATACTCGTATGTATTACAGCATTGCTATGTTTTCCTCCCAATAACCGAGCGTGTCTTGTGTGGAGGGATAAATATTAAGTTTTCTATTCAAAATTTATTGAAACACTCTATGTAAAGAATATCGAATATCGTTTTATTTTATTATTTGTTTGCTTGTAACTTCACGCTGTGTACCGCGTATAGCAGGGTATGTAGAGATAACCGAAGAGCACTAAGTTAGGACACTCCGTTCTCTTTCAACACTCCTGCTCCTCATTTTTCGCTGAATTGATGAATGCGTGCTTAGTGGCAGTGGGGTTCTATTTATTATTTTATTATTAAAAAGTTTATGTCACCAATAGTTTATTAGAGAAGTGCTATAGTTATAGTGTAAACTATTGAATAATTCCTTTACACTAGTAACTATGTAATATATTTTTGCTAATATAACAAGATGTTTATGTACTAGCATTGGAAATCCCAGTAAATACTTAAATAAACTAATTAACAATGCAAAAACATGTAACTGCTACAGATTCCACACATAAAAAAATAGAACAAAAACAAACTTAATTTAATATGAAACAAATATTTTATGAAAATCGATAACTATACAATTAATTAAACGTCAATATTATATAGGGTGTCCCAAAATTAACGCAAGATTTGACTTTGCCGCCATTTGCTATTATATTCATTATTCATTCGCTATTAAGAGACTAAAATGGCATTTTCTATTTAATTCAAATCTTGCGTTAATTTTGGGACACCCTATATTAATAAAGTACTTTGCACAGGTGATTGAATCTAATAAACCCAGGCGTGTGTTTTTGTGCTATCATGTTATTTTCCTATAACTATTTTTCAAGATTAATCAGTTTGTTCACCTCCATATATCCTGTAGCCGGTCCACGCTGGGAGCTCGTGCAATTTCTCATATCAGCGGGTTTAGACGTTTATTATACGTGGTTATCTAAGCGTTGCAAGCGAGGGGGTGTCAGGAATATATTGCAACGTACATCAGTACTCTTGACATGTGAGTCATGGTGCATTGTGACGCACCATGACTACCTAATTCGATTACAAATTTGGACAATATGTAATTTCTTTAAAATCTATTTTAAAAAAAGGAAGAAGTTTATCAATTGGAATAGGCTGTATATTTTTTGTGTGTACGTATGTAACATACGTGTACGTAATTTTCATGATTCTTTTTTTATATGATCGCTGGAATTTTATATGCTTCTCATGTTGTCATATATTTAATTTTTTAATGTAAATATCCTGATTAGTGCACCGCCTATCACTACTTTATACAAATCCAATATCCAAAGGTTGCCTGGAAGAGATCGCTTTAAGCGATAAGACCGCCTTATTGTACGGTACACACCAAGGCAAGCTTTGGACTGGAATCCCCAAGGTAGACGAAAGCGTGGCCGTCCAAAGCAAACCTGGCGGCGCTCGATTATTGCAGAAGCCAAGAGCATCGGGCTAACCTGGAGTGAAGTTAAGCGGATAGCGCAAGACAGAGAAGAATGGCGTGACTTTGTAACTACCCTCTGCCCCGCTGTGGGGACTTAGGACTACAAGAGAGAGAGATTGTACGGTACGCTATTACTACTTCTATGTTATTTGTTTATTTGTGTGCAATAAAGAATATTTGTATTTGTATTTGTATTTGTTGTCGCATTTAAATTTAGTTAACATGTGACGATAGCAGATTTTGAGTTATTCATAATAATTTTACTTTTTAGTATATTTTAAATAAATTCAATTTCAATTTTTAAATAGCAATATGTAACTTATAAACACAATTCTATATAATTTCGCTTATTCTACACATTATAACCATTTTAATTTATTAGTTTGTTCAATTTCTTAGTTTGTGTATTTCCTATACCCTAAGGTTGCCTGGAAAAAATCGCTATTTTAGCGATAAGGTCGCCTGTTGTACATCGTTTTCTGTTATTATTATTTTTTTTAATTTTACTTTTATGTATGGGTGTGTACAATAAAGAGTTTTTATTATTATTATTTTGTATCTCGTTACAGGTTCTCGGGTTCAAAGGAACCCGGTCCTTTGGAAGGCTTGTGTGGGGACACAGGTCCAACACGTAGAGGCCCCTTTGAGACAACAATATTTTTAATCTGACGCATTGACCGGGATCCATCTCTGAGTAATCATAGGTAATTGCTCAGAGATGGTCACCGGTTAATGCGTAGGAGCTATGGAAAATATGGAAAACTAAAATAGGGCTATGGAATGGAGTTTAGATGGACTAAGTACAGGGCTATTGATTGAGACTACCGGACGTCCGCCTTTTCAACAGTCTCAAATTGAAAGGCTAGCGGGCGGTGACTCGCCTCCCACTAGATGGGCCCCCACAAAGCGGCGTAGTGCCTCGGGCGCAACATCGGTGTGGTCGGCTAAGGGTGTTGAGAGGTGTGCACCGGTTTCACCATCGCGAGTGAGCTCGTGAGCGGGTTTCCCCGCTATTACGCAGATTGAGCACTTCCACCCTTTCGAGCATATAGCTCTTGCGCTTCACTCTGCCGGCCAATGAAGGCAAGCCAGAGGCGGGGGATAAGTTACAATTCCCCTCCGGAGGTCTCAGGTCCGTGGGGTCGCCACTCCCCAACAGCTCGCCACAAGCTGCCCTGCGGGCTTATTATTATTATTATTAATTTATTTAATAAATCCTAAATAACTTTAGGCAGGTGTGAGTGTAAGCACGTAGGCATTAAAATCTATTAATAGATAGTTATTGATATTGCATTTAATGACATGTGTGGTACATATAATGAGTCACCCACATATGTATAAAATATAAATGTATAGCAGGGCTAGCATCAGAATTAGCAGAAGTTGATTTTTGCATGCTTAAAATCAATCTTGATGAAAAATTCGTGAAAGAAATTGTTACCTGAATAAACACAAAATCCTGTCCTGCTTTAACACTTTGTTAGCTGTTTTCTGCCTGAATTTGAGTTTAAAACCAGGAATAAGTACATAGCTTGAACGATTAGGCAAATATGTACCTAAATGCATACTAATATTAAGTCATCGTACGGCAATAGGCCAGCCATGGTTGTGGGTCTGATTCTCATTTTTTTTTGGAACCTGAGAAAATAAGACACTCGGTTCGCCACTTTTCACTGAATTGAGGCATTGCGTGGTGAGTGGCGGAACTCAACGCCGCGCTTTGCCTTGTTACCAAGCCCAGGAAATTAAATACTAAGCTTTTACTTAGCTTTAAATTCCGAAATTCAATTATAAATCTTTATCACATAGCTGGAAGTAGAGAATTAAGTAAAATACTTAATAATACCAAGTTCTGCTCAATTAAGCCATAAAAATTTTGAAAACGACAAAAAAGAATGAAAATACATACACATATATAGCTTCACGCTGTATCACGCAAATAGCAGGGTAGGCAGAGGGAACCTAGTGTTAAGACACTCCGTTCCTCACTTTCCGCTGAATTGAGGCATTGCGCGCTGTGTGGCGGAACTCAACGCGCGCTTTGCCCTGTTACCAAACCCAGGAAATGAAAAACATCAATTTTCTGGAGTCGGAATCGAACCCACAACTTGTCGCGTTTACAGTCATACGTTCAAAAAGAAAAATGAAAATAAGTAGTAATAACTTCACCTCACCTGTATTAGTGACTAAGTAACCTATTTCTTAGATATATACGTTACATAGTCACAATATATAGTTATAAGTTTTTGTACACAAACTGACACGCGATCTAAGCGTAAATTACCATCTTTATTCTAAACAGATATGAGTATTGCCAAGCGAGGCCGACTGTTTAACTATCAAATCTGGCAGACGGGACTCTAGCACGAACTGTGAACGTAAATATTTGTCCGCACACTATTAAAACAGAACTTTTACTTTAACATGGAAATTTTGTATGGAATAGATTTCTATTTTATGATTTCTGATTACATAAACCTACCTTTTCTGCCTTCTTGAAAAATGTTGGTCTGTTATTCCAGATTTATGAACCATTAATATTTTACAGTCTATGAAAATCAGTTATGGTTATTTTATGTATTTGAATAATAATAAGTTGAAATGATTACTAAATTTAAATCAGGATAGCATGTAAATTGAAATGTTCAACATGGTTATATCAGTCTGCACTTTCTCAATCGAATTATAAAAAAAATAAAAAATGACGTACATGTCAATTTCGCTTATTACATACATATGTAGAGCAAGTAACTCTGTTTTTTTATGAGTAACTAGCTGTTGCCCGCGGCTTCGCTCGCGTGGTCAATGGCAGGCCAAAATGCATACATAGCGTTATATGTCTCGTCGCTCATTTATTCGGTGAACAAGTGATGTAGCTCTTCGCACATAGACTTGACTTCTACGTAATTTTGGTTACCTTCTCCTTGGCCTTGTAAATTTACAAAACTGTGACGATCTAAAATACCAAACTATTTCACTAATTTACAAAAAAATAGTAAATGACAGTACTGTACTAATACATTTGGACCCAGAAGACATTAATGACGTATTTTACTGTTGTCAAATATTTGTATTGCGTTTAGATATTTCATAGCAACATGTCTTAATAAAACATTCAAATAAAATATATCGTATGTCCCTTTCTATACCACAAATAATATGTATACAAAGTTTCATGATAATCGGTTCAGTGGTTTTGGCGTGAAAGAGTAACAAACATACTTATATTCACATTTATAATGTTAGTAAGGACTACTTTCATATAAAGACTATAAACCTTTATCAAAATGAAAATCTATGTAGTAAAGAAAATAATTTAAAGGGAAATTTGTTAAATTTATTTGAAATAAAAATAATAATTAATTAGAATGTACCAACAGCTAAAATAATGCTTATAGGTTCTTGGTACCAGTCATCAAATTACTCTCTTCATCAACTTAGGTCATTAATTAGACAAAAAAAATCTTTGAGCGTAACCTAGATGTAAATATCACTGCTAATGATAAGGCAGTTTACTTTTTGATAATACGCCGCGCCCAACGAATTTATTTTTTTGTAATCCGTCATTTTTTATAGGCGGTTTTCTACAATTATCATTGATATACCAAATATCAGACCGATCTGTAATGAGAACTAGATGAGAACAATTACCAAAATTCACTCAAAGGAATAGGGCCATCTAAATAAGATCACTTAATAAAAATTAGAAATAAGTAGAAGCATCTCAATTCCACAACTTTTAATGTAATATCTATCGAATAAACAATAGATATTACTAGTCATCACAGTTTGTACTAAATAATATAATCGATATATTTACGTTCTGATGACACGGTGACCTACTTATTGTGAGTTGGTCCATTTCTATTCAAAACACATTAATCATCATATCTTAATATAATTGTAAACGTGTCACATACAAGTGTGTAAATATATTGTGAAACTACACCAAAACTAGCGGTCCTCTCTCGTTTGACCGCCCCTTACACCTGCTGATGTAATATAGCTATCCCACGGTAACCATCGGATGGGCTTGAATAAAAAATAGGCTATGTTCGTGTAGAATTTTTTACGATTTAGCTATGAAAAATAAAAATACTAACTAACTTACAATTCAGCCATGCACATTTTTACACATTCTGTATATTAGATTTTTCTAAAAGTTCGCAGTAGAGTGACCTAAGCTCTTTCAGCTGAATATATGTATGTACAACTTAATTAATTCAATTCAGGCAAGATTTATATACTGTAAGTGAAACATATCCATGTGTTTCATAAATAACTAGGAACGTTGTATTTTAGATACATACATATATAGCTTCACGCTGTATCCCGCATACAGCAGAGTAGGCAGAGGAAACCTAGTGTCAAGACACTCCGTTCTCCACTTTCCGCCGAATTGAGGCACTGCGTGCTGAGTGGCGTAACTCAACGCCCCTCTTTTGCCTTGTTACCAAGCCCAGGAAATGAAAAATTCCTTTTCTTGGAGTGGGGATTGAACCCACAACTTGTCGCGTTTACAGTCGCACGCTTGTGCCTCTGCGCCACGATAGGCATATTTTGGACAAAGTGCACACAATCTTTATGAATTATTGCTTGGGTATTATTACTGTTAAGTATCATCTAAGTCCTCTCGGTATTTTCGTGAAAAAGAAACCAATATTCATACATTCTTACAAACTTTTGCATTTACGAGTATATTATTAGTCGAACGTTAAATATTACTGTATATATTTAGTTATATTATATATTGAGCTGTGTAATCTCGAAACTCATGAATAGCATAGTCAGAAAACAATAAGTCGACAATGACACGGCTTCCCCTTGAAAAAAAAATTAAAAAGCTCCCGCTCATAATCCTCGTAATAACGGATGGATTAAAACTTCAAATGTCCAAAGCTGCAAAGAACGGGAATAAAGCGAAGATACAATTAATATGAATACCAAAGTTCCGTAAGATTTTAATTGGTAACATCGATCCCCAGTTTACGACCACTTTTGCTGTTTGGAAATTGTGTTTGTTGCTTGTTGATGATAAGATTGGATTTACAAGTTTGAGTCTGTGATCGTAGATTCTTCACTTCATAACTGTCTTCAAGTTGAGTTCAAGTATTGTAAGTATTGTAATTTCGAAGTACTAAAATAAAAAAGTACTTAATTATACTATTACCTTAGAACGATTATTGTTTTTTTTTAATTTTAACTATAATTCACCACTACGTGCTGAGTGGCGGAACACAACGCCGCGCTTTGCCTTGTTATCAGAGCGAAGAAAATAATACTTAATATTATGATTGACTTCATATATCTCTTAATTGATATGTATTGATAATTTTATAAATATCTATCATTACGTCCTGAAATTGCTAAATAGGATAAACAGATAGAATCTTATTTACTACAAAATAAGATAATTTTTTAAGTAAATAAATTTTAATATGTTATTTTTTACTCAGTCAGCTCATAACTTATACCCAGCACAGATTGTATTGAGGTTTTTATTGTTGTCTGGAACGTTTCCTACCGTAACGGCATGTTTTTTATCATCCTTTGGCATTGTCAGTCCACTGTTACTAAATGCAGTAAAAGGAGTAAAACATACAAGAATATATTATTATTATAATTATGAACATGTACGTGTGCTCTTAATAAAGAATGAAAAAACTATAAAAGTCTTTTTCTAGCCATGTTGATTAATTTGTTTTTTTTTTTCTTTCTTATCTACCTTTTTAATTATTTTACATAAAGGATTAAAAGTAGAATATCTACTGATACTAAATTATTATCTTTGTGGTATCCAATCGACTCTTCTAAATGAATTTATAAATGAATCATATTAAATGTTGCAGCTTCACAATACTATAACCATAAATATAATTATCCGAATTCAAAAAAGTTTTTCTTCTACGGTTTACTGCATAACTTTTTAGTGGGTAAATCAATCTTAATGATACTTTTTATATGATAGCTGCTTAGTATAGTAATAGTACTTCGTTCTAATCGATCAATGTTACTTTTTAGTGAATCTTATTTAAAATCGGTTTTTTTTATGAACATCTTAATATTATTAAAAAACTAAATTGAGGGTATATTGCTGCGATCGACAGTTGTTGTTGAACTGAACATGATTGTTATAGCGTTTCTCACTCAGAAATAATATCTATAATATTACTTGTGTGACCTTTCAAAATTCTACTGATTTTCTTATAGGCCTATCGTAATGCAATGGGGCAAAATTTGATAGTACATGCGATAGTTGTGGATTCAATACTGGTTCAGAAAAATTATTATATTCATAATATTTTCATTTCTCCGCTCTGTAAAAACAAATAGGCGAAAGATGGAAAATGGAGGGTCTCAACGAAAATATTTTTAATTATGAACATTGTACGAATGAGGGTAGAACAGAACAGCTAGACAGATAAGTCTAAAAATTATCAAAATAAGCCAATGTGTAGTAATAAAACAAAGTCTGCCTAGACAAGATGAACGTGAATTCGATTCTGCGTATGTTAGAAACAATTATTATTTATTTATTAGATAACAACCTATGGTAAATATATGCATATGATAAATATTCACCAAAGTAATATACTTTAGTAATTAGAATAAAATTAAAAATTTATAAATATTTTCTTTCAAAGCACACGCAATAGGTAACATTCGAAAGTACTTAATTCTATTCAACAATTTACTAAGTACTTTTAATTTACTTTAGTATAATATCATGTATTTTAAGCTTCTTCTTGGCCTTAATGTGCTTTTTTATAACCGGTCACAGTTGCTACTGAGTGGGTGTTCAAATGTTTAATGGAGTACTTAGCAAAGGCAGATCACTGCCTAACGAATATAATATTTTGTTTCGTGAAAAAAACGTGATTATGTTTTTTTTTATATTGAATATCGATCAACTGATAGGTTGAAATTTATATTCATAAAGTACCAAGCGTGAATAAGTTGATATGTCTACTTGCATATACATTTCTTTAAATTCTAATAGGTACTAGAGCTGCTTTATTTAAAGAGTGTACAAAAATTTAAATTAAATATCAATCAAATTAAGCACCTTTAGGTGAAAAAATATTTGAATAACATAAATAACAGAATATATGCCATACAAAGTAAGCATTTTCAATTTTTCAAGCGTCTGATACAGGTATATAATGCGTATTCATATTTTGCTAAATATCTTTTAAGCATTTTCACGGCCAGGAACTGAAATGCATTTTGATACTTTTAAAAATATTTGCAAAAACAAATGAACGGAAAAATAGATCTTGTGAAAAATTAAGATGCAAACCCAGTTTTTCTCTAAGGAAAGTTATTAGTTGGAACATAAAAACGGTAAAGGGTGCCTTTTATAGTAGAGCTCTTTTAGACCGACATTTTAATGAGGGTTTTAGAACAGTCTTAGTCAATAGGTTTTATTAATTTTAGTAAAAATTATATTCACTTATAGGAAATGTATCGAGGCCATGGTGGCGCAAAGGTTCGATTCCCACTCGGGGTAACTACTACTCTGTTATAAAGGGATAAAGCGTGAAGGTGAAATTAAATATTATGGTTATTTTTGCATGAAAAGGAAACATTTTGTATTCCCTTTAAGGTAATGACGTAAAACGACAGTACAAAATGTGGCATATTTAAAAAAAAAACGGACGAGTACACGAAACCATTATTTTTTTTATAACAGATCATTAAAAATAACAATAATAATAATATTACATATACTGCCTTGTGTGTGTTTGTTATATACTTTTGTATTAAGCGGATTTCAACGGATTCTTTGTTTCAGTTTCATGAAAGTTTGAATAAAATATAATTAATAAAATATAATCAGTATTAATAAAAATCATGTGATGGAAATAATTTTAAAAAGTCGCTCACGGCATTGAGTATAAATAGAAAAAAGCTCTTTATTTTCTCTTTGTGGTGTCCTCTAGGTGTTTAAAAATTAACGTTTTATAATAAGGAATAATATATTTCTCTATAAATATGACAATTAATTGTGAATATTCATCAATTAATTCAGAATATTCATGAGAATTTCATCCTCACACAACTTTCTTTGCAACAAATCACCGTTGACGTTATTCATTAACTCTTTTTCAAAAAGTTGTCAACTAAAAGCGGTGTTACGAAACGTACTGGATCGTTAACTTTTCTCCAGCAAGGCTCAAAGTTGGCTACGTGCTTTGTTTCCTTAGAAATTTGCAATTTCGGCAGAAACTTCTAGCCAAGTTAAAGGATAGCGTTTTGTGTAAAAGTTCGTGGCGACAGTAATGTTATATCAGTTTTAATAAATAATAATCTATATTTCGAATTGTTTACCAAATTATATATAAAATGCATATTGTTAATTTTGAAGTATAGTGTCGCCTGTCGTGGCGCAGAGGCACAAACGTGCGACTGTAAACGCGACAGGTTGTGGGTTCGGTTCCCACTCCAGGAAATGGAGTTTTTCATTTCCTGGGTTTGGTAACAGGGCAAAGCGCGGCGTTGAGTTCCGCCACCCAGCACTCAATGCCTCAACTTGGCGGAAAGTGGGGAACAGAGTGTCTTAACACTAGGTTCCCTCTGCTTACACTGCTATATGCGGGATACAGCGTGAAGTTATGTATGTAGTATAGTGTAGGCGTGAATAAAATGATAAATCAAAAATCACAATTGTTTTATTACAGGGCAGGCATTATGTTTTATCTGTAAGTTTTTTTTTTATTTATATAAAAGCTTTTTAATTTTATTTTGATTTAATAATTTATTTACCGTATAAAAAAAAATATTTTTATATATTAATTTTTATCATTTATTTTCTATCAATAATTTTAAAAACTTTATGCAAGTCGACTTATCACCCACTATTCACATCTAGTTCAGAAAAAATATTATAAAAATACATACCATACAAATAGTTTCACGCTGTATTCCGCATATAGCAGGGTAGGCAGAGGGAACCTAGAGTTGAGACACCCCGTTCCCCACTTTCCGCCGAATCGAGGAATTGCGTGCTGAGTGGCGGAACTCAACGCCGCGCTTTGCCTTGTTACCAAACCCAGGAAAAATATATACGTAATATTAAATTTAAAGCAAAAAAAACTTTTTTGTTGAATGCTAAATAATACCCATATAGAAAAAGCATGTTCGTAATAAATTTTGTTTTAAAACCTAACTCTGTTATTGAATATCGTCTATACAATGGAATATCAAAAATATAAAATGAAATATTTTGATCTGCTAAATGAAATAACTTTTCAATATATTGGACGAAAACTTTTTTCATCAAATGTAAAGTAAAATATCGTTAGTGAAATTTAAATGAAAATATTAATTGACTTAAGCCAAGGATTTTCTGTGGTTATATTTTTTAGTTAATTTATTCACTTAGAAATATATATATGCTTATTTTATGTTATAAAGGGCTTCGATCGAGATCTTTAATATGTAGGCGTATATACAATACTACCGAATGAATGATAAAAAAGCCTCTAGGAACAAATCCTGTTTCAAATTTCTACACGAATTTAATTAAACTAGTGTCAACGTTGACGCGTTAATAACGCGTCCAAGCAACGTATATATACGTCACTTTATATAAACATGGAAGTCAAACCATGGTTGCATGTGTAGTGTCTGTAATATTTATTTTATTAATTTTATGTATTTTTCATGTATTATTTTTAAAAGATGCTATCATTCTGCACTCCTTCGCTATATAAACTATAAGTGTGCCAAGTTTCCTCCCTTCGCGTAATTTTCGTAAAAAGGGGTCCAAAGTTTTTGCTTCACGTATTAATATATAGATATTAAGGGCTTAAATCGAGATCTTTGATGTGTATATACAATACTAACCTATAGGTTCAAATCCTGCTTTAAATTTCTACACGATTTCAGCTAAATATATATATTTAGCATTCATTTTTGCAAGAAAAAATCCGTTGCTATTTAACATCGTTTTCATTTCTAGAATTAACATAACCCAGTTATTAATTCATAAATATTTTATAAGTACTTTGTTGTTCATAAAATTACGCAAGAATCACCAACGAGGTTATAAAAATAAATAGTCATATATACGATAACATTACGTGTCATCAAAATAATTATACATAACTCAAAACACTGTATTTGAAGGATAAAAATTGTTATCTATATCAGATAGTGATTAAGTTATTGTTAACCAAAAAGATATTTTACTATCAATGATTATTTTGTATTGACGTAAATACAATGCGGATTTTTAATCGATTTTTTAATACCTTGACTCAACACCTACAAATGTTACAATATCGTGAAACATTACAATCGCTTCACACGTCATTCTTATGTTTTCTTACTTTCTTTAATTTTATTTTCATGTTATCTTGACGACCGTTGTGTCGCAACGTTTGTGCTACGTTACTAGTAAGTTTGAATGGATAGTTTTTTTAGGAAACGATTTATTTTTTAAATAAATAAATAAATATTTAGAAAATGTAGAAATATTTGAACGCAATGGGACTCGAACCTACGCCTCTTGGACGGTTTCAAAGAATGGTTGAATAGTGTCTGTTAGTAGTACCGGATTCGAATTATTTTAAGCTTATCGAATTTTTTTCTACATATGGTGGTATTATTGACTAAAACTCATAATAATAGGTGTTTCTATTAATAACGCTTTTAATATAATTTCTGAGGATTAGATAAGTGGCACTGTTAAATTATCATTCATGAAATCATATCGTAAACTAGCTTCCGCATTTTTTTCATTACATTTAATTTATGTAGATAAAATAGAATTTTAGTATTTGTATAAAATGAAATACAAAATAACATATATTGATACCAATAAATTATAAATCATAAATTTAAACACACTTACTGTTATTATAATTCTATATTTATTACGATTATCTTTTACAATAATATTTTATATACTGGAATATATATATGAACATACATTCAGCCATACAAAATAATAAAAAACCTTAAAAAAGCATATTTAAATGTAATTAACCAAAGTATAGCGGCTAGACTCATCTAATTGGTCAGTAGCGCGGCCCTTAGTCGACCTTGTATTAAATATAGAGCGGCCGCCGCTGTCGCCAACGCGGTAGACTAACACAATCACTACGATATACAACGTCTTATCACTGAAAATGGCTGAACGATTGCATCGTAATCGCCTAACACTAGCCCCTGTCGATCTAAAAGTGTTTTCCAAGTGCAAAACCGTGTTCGATGTGGAGTTTGTCAGTGCGCAATTATTTTAAAAATGTCATCTGCCTCGTCGGTAACGGGAAGGAAATGTTTGTAACCTGTTATTAGTGTATTTTTTAGTGTTAAATATATGGAACTGTGATATTGTGACGTTTGTAGGTGTTTGGGTGACGCTTTGTGTATATTTTTGTATTTATTGTAGTACTTATTAGAGAGCGGAAAGTCTATTTTCATTATTAAATTAGTATTCATTAATATTTTCATGCTTTGTTTTCTTATTTTTTTAATATCATATTAACTACATCAAACACACATCACAAACTGCATTAAGTTTTGAAGTATAATATACCTAATAATTACAAAATATTTGACACATATTTTTTTGTTTATTTTGAGCTTATACAATTTAGTAATCTATATTTTATACTACAAAATCAACTAAAACTCTTCCCACACTAGCTGTAAGAGTAACATACATACAACGCATAGGCGAAATAACTAGGCGTAGAAGGAATGAAATTTGGCATGTAGGTTCCTTTGGGAGTATACGAGAGCACTAAGACAGGATTTTCGAAATTCCTGCGGGAACGAGAAAAACCAGTATCTTACATTTTAAAGGCCACTCAAATGAAATTGTGGACTACAACTCGAATATTTATATTAGGTCTATATTTTTATTATAAATTCGAGTTAACGCATAATATTTGGATCATAATTTTCATAATTTTAGGTTCATTCATTAGGTTAATCAAATAAACTTGCAGGAAATGGCTTTAATGTGTGCTAATAGTGAACTAGACTAACTTACTAATTGGATGACACATTCTGCTTGGATACCCAATAACTTTATCCTATATAATACGTAGCACTTCGTACCTACAATTACGTATGTTATATTAGGTACATATGCACTAATAGCCAGAAGTTTTGTTTTAACATATTTGAATTTCCCGCTTTCTATGTGAAGTAAATAGAGTGAACCCATTGCTAGGACACCTCATTCTCCAATTTACTCTTATCTTATAGTCGTTGTGTGTATGATATGACGGACTTTACCTAACCAGGATAGAAATATGTAAACATATGTACATACATACATACATACATACTCGTACATATATAGCTTCACGCTGTATCCCGCATACAGTAGGATAGGCAGCGGGAACCTAGTGTTAAGACACTCCGTTCCCCACTTTCCGCCGAGTTGAGGCGTTGCGTGCTGAATGGCGGCACTCAACGCTGTGCTCTGCCTTGTATCAAACCCAGAAAATGAAAAATTCCATTTTCTGGAGTAGGAGTCGAACCCAAAACGTACGCTTGTGCCTCTGCGCCACGACAAGCGTTAGAAATATATAAATATGTTTAAAATTACTGCATAATTCCCCTTGTTGAGAATCGAATTCACAACCAAAGTGTGCTATCAGGTGTATTTCAAGAACGTTACGCTAACTATCAAATACTCAAAATGATAGGGTAATAGAGAAAATAGGTAAATCGATATGCTTTGCACGTCTAAGGAAATAATTACAATTTTAGTTCCATTCAAAAGAAACTATGAAAGAGACGCAAATGTCAAGTAGCTCGCTACTAACTGAGCTAATTAAACTTGTTTTAAGATGTCCCTTAATTACGTTTTCGACAAATGAAACACTTTTGTGTGACTAAAGCTAGAATCGTTATATATGAAGGATATATTAAGTAGACCATGGTGGCATTTTATGCCAGCGTCGGACTAGGAAGCACGAATGGTTGTAAGTTCGATTCCTACTAATATCATTACCAATTATTTTCATTTCTCCGCTTTGCTAAGACAGACGCAACGTTGAGTTCACCATGCAATGTCTCGAATTGGGGCAAAGAGTTAAGAAGGTCCTAACATTGGGTTCTGCCTGGCTACCCTACTGTGCGTAAAAATGTGTGAAGCGTGTCAGTATGTGTATGATATTTTAAAAACAAATCCTTTATAAATTTAAATTAGAAAAAATTAAAACATTAATTTTAAACCTTAAAGCATTAAATATATTTATTTATACATAGAAACATACGTTTATGTCTTATATCAAATGTGCATCTTTAAAAATGTACTAATTTATTGTGATATTTTTATACTAATATGGCACACCAACTAACCAACGTTTTTCTTACGGCTTCAGAGTAAAGAAAACCTTACGTTTACGTGAATTCTTTTTTATTATTATTTTTTTTTAATGACCACACTGTAGTGTACTTAAAATTACATTAACGATTTAAAAAGATATAAAAATATTTTAAAGTAAATAAAATAATATTTTCAGTGGTTTTAAGCACGCTTCTTGAGACTGATCATTATGAGAGCCTGATCAAGGAGCTTACTTGTACGAAATGTAATAAATACATGAAGCCACCCATCCACCTGTGCGTGGACGGACACAGTGTATGCGGACCGTGCTTTGAGAAGGTCTACCAGTGCCACATTTGTGAAGTAAGTATTTTTTTTTTTTTTTTATGGATACCGGATGGCAAACGAGCAGAAGGACCGCCTGATGGTAAGTGGTTACCTTCGCCCATGAACATCTACAACACAAGAGATGTACTAGACGCGTTGCCAACCTAGAGGATACAGATGGAAAGGGAGGATAATGTAGTAGTCCGCTATCGGAACCACCACATTTTGGGGAAAGGATGGGTGGGAAAGGGGAAAACCTGGCTTACATGCCATCGAACCGGAACACATCATAAGATATTTGGCGGTTCGTCTTTGACATGATAGTGGTCGCGAGCCAGACGGAGGACGAACCTCCTACCACCAAACAAAATTATAAAGAAATCTTTGGTTTTCACTATTTTCACATACTACTACTAAAATACTTTCATTTGATAAGTTTTTATAAAGCTATAGCGTTTAAATAACTCGGTTTAGATTATAATCTAGACCGAGAATATATTTAAAAATAGATAAAACTAAGATTTTCTTAGTATAAATACGCTGGTTTTAAAGCAGATTCACTAAAAATGTAATGCTTAATTCTTTGATCATCAAAATTATTTCATATAATCAAGCTTTTTATCGTGTATATAATTTAAAAATATGTGTCAGTATTTTTTTGAAAAGGTCTTCGCAGCAATCGAGAGTTCCCAATAAGTGGTTGATAAACTTAAGCAATTGTTTAATTTCATACCACGTAAATTGTATGGTAATTTAACTAAATATAATAATATAATTTTAAACATCAAATACCTCTATATATTCTAACCAAAATTTAATATGTTACAGTACCAGTATCTTAACACTAGGTTCTCTGGTTCCCTCTGCCTACCCTGCTACATGCGGGATACAGCGTGAAGTTACCATACTCCCATTGTCATTTTTAAATATGATTAAAATCACTATTCTGTGGTAATTCCGTAAGTAAATAAAATATTATCACTATCTTACATATGAGATATTAGTAATTCGTTATCTAATCAATAATATATAATGAAGAATACTCCATATTACTCACTCTCGAACTTAGCAATGAAATGCAATTACTGCAATAATGCGTATTTAAATGATTCTATTATACCCATTAATCATAGACTAGTGCATACATTAATACTAATTGTTAATAATTTAAATTCATTTGGTATAATTATTGGCCCATTTGACATTTATATAAAGTTGTGTGTAATATTTGTTTGAGAATTTTTGTGTGTGTTTAATCCATTATTATAAAAAATAATGCCTTATAGCATTTCATCCATATAAAACATGAACTATACCAAAATTTATATTCCTTATTATTTTCACAAAAAGTCGCTGATATTGTTTTCAGGTATATATTAATACGTGAAGCAAAAACTTTGGGCCCCTTTTTACGAAACAATCATAGTTTTTATAGCGAAGGAGTGCATACTGCACTTTTTAAAATAATACTTAAAAATTACATAAAATTAATGTAATAAATGTTACACACACTACCATCCATGTTTATATAAAGTGACACATACCTACATTGCTAGGACGCGTTATTAACGCGTCAACGGTGACACTAGTAAATATAATTAAGTTTTGATGTGTGTACTACGTTGCAAAGGCATTGTAGATTAGCAAAACGCTAAGAGTAATAAAAAATATATATTTTTAACTATAAAACATTGTAATTAATATATTATAATGAACAAAGAATTAAAAAAGGTTATTATCTTTTACTAATTATTTCGTTAAGCCATTTCTTATTGTCTGAAGCGCGCCTCGTCTTCCAAAAACAGATACTATCTCTCAAATTTAATTATTATTAAAGCCTTTAACCAAAATAAATAAAAGCTTACTTGAGACAGGAGTTACAGTATATAAAAGGAAAATGTAGACAATTAAATGTTATTGTACAATAATATTATTATAAGGTACTAATAAGTAGAATATTTATAAGCGAAAGAGTTTGTATATTGTTTGTTACCTAATTGTTCCAAAACAAATAAATGCTTTTGAGCTTCATCATATAGTATTTAAAAATGTTTAATGTATTATCCTAAATGGGTGAAGACATTAAAATAAGCTTTATATTAAATAATATTATTATTTTTATAGCTGCACGGCTGTATCCCGCACACAACAGGGTAGACAAAGAGAACCAGAGTACCTAGTGTTAAAACACTTCGTCCTCTGTCGTGTCGCAGAGGCACAAGCGTGCGACTGTAAGCGAGACAGGCTGTGGGTTCGATTCTCACTCCAGGAAATGGAATTTTTCATTTTCTGGGTTTGGTAACAAGAACGAAGTGTCTTAACAGTAGGTTCCCTCTGCCTACCCTGCTATATGCGGGATACAGCGTGAAGCTATGAAGCTGCCATCTTAGAGCAATTGGCATTTACTCCATATGTGGGACATACATACATACTTACATACATACATCTTGGAACGGAGTGTCTTTTAAGACACTCCGTTCCAAGACAGTTGAGTCGAGACAGATTTCGGCTTCAGGTGCCGCCCCTCAGCGCGCAATTCTACTTGAGCAGAATGTAGACATTAGGGTGTCATATCATTAGGTTTCTACTATTTTGCTTTTCTTTACTTGTGATCTTATGACTATGATTAAATTATATGAAAATACTTTTACTACTGGTTTATCCATGTTTGAACGAAGTTTTAATGTCCACGCGGTGAATAGCGTGCAAAAGATAGTAATAAATATATTTTAGTACCAAATGTAGGACTGAAGGTAGTTTAATAAAAGTTATTATTGTGAAATGTATTTAAGCAGTCAATTATTTTTTATATTTTTGGTTCCTTTCTCTGAAATTAGAAACTGTAAAAATAAATAGAATGGAGGTAGACAGTGAAATTTCCGAAGTTATTTACATTTTTTTGGCTTATATTTTTTTGTATACTTTTACATTTTAATATATTTTAGGGGTTAAAGGTGTAGCCTGGCGGGTGATAGAGCACTTATCTGGAAACTAGAAATATTATCCTAAACTAAAAAAAATTGAAACGCATTTATATTTTAATTCTTTCCTAGGCGACAACGTTCTTGAATTTGAATGTTGAAGTTATTTCCTATTTGTTACAAATGTTTTAGATGCGATTACCGAAACCAGTTTAAATGAAAAAAATACATAATTTAAAATTATATAATTTACATTTACAGAAAGAATACGCGCTTATTAGACCGATAGTGCTGGAGTCCCTCGCCAATAAAGTTCTGTTTCCATGCACCAACAAGGGGTGCCCCAAACATGCTACCTTGCCGCTGCTCGATAAACACACGCCCCATTGCCAGTATCGCATCATAAATTGTTTTATGGCCCGAGTTTATGGTAAATATTAATTTTCTTTTTTTTATACATCTCTCACAATTAGTAATAAGCAGAGAGGAACTAATGTTAAACTATTTAGTTTTCCATTTCAGAAACACTGAATGGTCATAATTGACAATGTGTGACTGCAAGCACAATGAGATACGTGTTCGATTCCCACTCAGGGGTGTGATTGTATTTATATTATTTTCAATTCCCCGCCCTATTAAGTCTGTGTGCGGCCTTAATCTCACCACTCAACATACAATGTCTCAAATTTGGCTGGAAAACGGAAAACTGAGTGTGTTGATACTAGACTCTGTCTCTCTTTCTATGGGGGAAATACGTGAAGGTAACTGTTACGTAAAGGTAACGCCTGTCGTGGCGCAGAGGCACAAGCGTGCGATTGTAAGCGCGACAGGTTGTGGGTTCGATTTCCACTCCAGGAAATGTAAAATTTGTTTTTTTCATTTCTTGGATTTGGTAACAAGGCAAAGCGCGGCGTTGAGTTCCCCCACTCAACACGCAATGCCTCAATTTGGCGGAAAATGGGGAACGGAAATGTTGAAAGAGAATGGAGTGTCTTAACACTAGGTTCTCTTGTTTCCTCTGCCTACCCCGCTATATGCGGGATAAAGCGTGAAGTTAAAAAAAAAATGTTGGGAGGTGAAAACCAATGCGACAGTATTTTCACCAGATCGATGAATTTAAATCAAATAAAAAACATTTTTTTTTCGTTATTCAAAAAGTATTAATCTACAACTTAAAATTCAATTTAGTTACGTTCATTTAAATAATTAATGCATCAAAAGTTTTAATTACTTTAGTTCAGTTCGGATTTGTCTCTTTAAGAATTTCGATGTTTATTCCGAAGTGAGACGGTACAACTGTACTAGATAGAATAATAATATTTACTCTTAGTTTTCTGCTAGTGCACTACAATAGTGATAATAGGTACAATATAGAAATATTAATATTCTTAATTCGTTTTTTTTTTAAGTGTGATAATAAAAATATTTAAAATCGTATAAAAATGCTTAAAACGGTATCTGTCTAATTCTAACGCAGGAAATCGTCAGTTCGGTTTCTCAATTATGACACTTCAAACGTGCCATCTGAGCCCAAGTCACTTCACCAATGTCACGTTGTATAGAAAATCTTTTTCATGATTTAATTTTACTTTATTAGTTGTCAAATTGTATATTAAAAATTAAAAAGTTGTTGAAAAAGAATGGAGTGTCTTAGCACTAGGTTCTCTGGTTCCCTCTTCGTACCCCGCTATATGCAGGACACAGCGTGAAGCTAAAAAAAAAAAAAGTTGTCTTGACCTATTTTGATAACAATGATAAGTTAATGATTAGATTTTTTTTTGTTGCCGGGCTTTGTTGCGTGAAATATTGATTAAAAAATATTTCTACCTAAGAAAAAAAAATGCTTAATCAATATCTATCTATAACGTATCTTAAACGATGCCTTCATATGTAAAATTTCTGAACCACCAACAGAAGTTGTACCTATATTACATTTTTCAAATTGTAATCGACTACAAGTCAGACGGTATAATCAATGGAGTAACCCCGAACGTAAATATATTTTAGACACCCCATCCACATATTTATTATAGCGAAAAAAAAGTTATAAAATCCGAGCTTTCCTCATATAGTGTAGGAAATCGAGTGATTTTTCTCTCCGAGATATTGCGGCGCTGCAAAATCCTCTATCTCACGTGACAAATAGGAGCCGGCCGAAGTTGAAATAATATATGGTATAATTTATAACACTACTCGGTCCTTTATAAACCCATATAAAACTATAGTACAGTAGAAATTTCGTTATAAGTATATACATACATAATTGAAGACTGTCGTGGCGCAGAGTCACAAGCGTGCGACTAAGCGCGACATGTTGTAGATTCGATTCCCATTATATGAAATGAAAATATATAAATAATGACCCGGCGTTGAGTTCCGCCACTAAGTACGCAATGCCTCAATTCGGCGGAAATTGGGGAACGGAAACGTTAAAAAGAGAACGGAGTGTCTTAACACTAGGTTATTAGGTTCGCTCTGCCTCTGAATAGACACGCCGTGGATGTCGATTTGATCTTCATTTGAAGAAATTAAATTAAAATTATTTATATTTCCTCGATCGAACGAGGTAAGATGTTGAGTTCCGGAACTTAATTAAATAGATTAGATAGGAGAATAGATTGTCACACAAGGTCTTATCTGTCCACCCTATATACAATAAATGTAAAATATAAAAAAAAACATACTAAATAAAATTTAACAAATTAATATACATATTACTACATACTAGTGTCTCCGTTGACGCGTTAACAACGCGTTGTCCTTGTCTTTAACCAGTATAATGTATATGTCACTTTATATAAACATGAACGTCAAACCATGGTAATGTGTGTAACATTTATTTTGTTAATTTAATATTCTTTACTTTTTACGCATTACTAAAAAAAAAATGTTAGCATTCTGAACTTTTTCTCTATATAAACTATAAGTGTGCCAAATTTCATGCTCCTCCATCAGTGTAATTTTCGTAAAAAGGGGCTCTAAGTTTTTGCTTCACCTATTTATATATAGATAATTGTTTTATTTACTATACTTACACTATATAGTTATTTAGTATCTAGTAATTTACATATATAAATGCTGGCGTGTTTAATGACCTTTTTAATAAACCAACCGTAATGATTGAATTTGTACTGAATTAATTAACAATGGTAAAATGATAGCTAATCAAATGGTTACACACGAGATAGGCAATGATTATTTGTTTACGATAAATTAAACACAAGTTGAATATAAATGGATTTTGGCATATTTGAAATTTTGCTATTATTAAATGATGTACATATGTATTTATAATTTATACGCCATGTTATAAGTTATAAAAATTAAATTTATAAAGTAATATTTTGAAATATAAGGAATTATTATCACACACACCAGATATTCTACTTTGAGAACAAGCTTCTTAGCATTCCCTGAAATTATTTTACACTGGAACTTGCGGCCTCTAAAGTACTGCTTAACCTTAGCCTTCACCGACCGTCTTTACCTAACCAAATTTGAAAATATTGTCTTATGCCTTGGAAATATGTATTAGAAATGAACTGATAATTGTTCTAGACAAGCCGAGATGTTTCAATAACGTACAACAACATAATAATTCTAAATTTAAGTCCAAAAAAGATAAGTTTTATATGTGTTTGTAAAAGCAGAGAAGTAGTAATTAAATAATGAGAGCTTCTTTATATTAAATATTTATATGATATTTAATATTTAAATTTTCAATATATTAGGACCTTTAATCATATCGACAAAGGCAAAATATTAAAGTTATACATACATAGGTATATTATTTTGTTTGCTTTCTTATATTTGTGCTAACTATGGCAGAATATTTCAGGTGAATGCAAATGGGAAGGACGTGCTGGAGAATGGATGGACCATTGCTTCGTAGAGCACAAGCAGCGTGTGACTGAGCTGCCTTTCATCACCGTCCAAGACAAGTGGGACGCGAAGAGAACGGAACCAGTTCTAAATTACTTTCTACTCAAATGCTATGAGAGGATTTTCAACGTTTACCAGATTTACGACAAAAGGGGAGGTAAATGGATAGATTTATAACTATTTTTCTCTCTTTATGTCTTGCTTATTGTTGCATGTTTACATTTATATTAGTTACTGAAGCTGGAAGGCGCAACGCATAAATTTTTTTGCCCCCTAGTCTCGAATAAAAATGTTTAGTAACTTATTCTTTTATAGTCAAATATCTAAAACCTATGAATTTTATGTAAGAAAATGCTTAATAATTTCTTTTTTATTATAATTAGGCATATTTATTAAACATTTTTAAATTGTATATTCAAAAAATCTTCATAAACTGTGTTAGCAGTTTTTCTATTGAGGGTCAATACCTGTACGTATAGACTTGACACAACATAAAATTGGCTTTTAAGAAATAACCATTAGTGGCTTTCAGCGTCTGTCCCTGATACTTATTATTGATCGTCACTGCAGACGCATGGAATTGTGTGAATTTGATTCCAAATAGCAAATTGTTGTGAATGATTGGTAATCTTAGCTTAGATAATTTCGCTTCAAAACACTTTTTGTTAGTTATTGTTACAAATACTCTGAATTTTAAGTCTACCACCTTGTATGCGAACAGACTTTTCTTCGAATCGAATAATTATCAGTGGAAAAAGATTTACATTCATATTAAATTTTTTTTTTTTTTATTGAGATCTATGTGGCTGGTATCGAATTATCGACCCTGCTGCTAGAAAATGATTACTGTAAATAACATAAGCCCAAGACATATACTATACACAAAGGGAAGGTTTATCCAGTAAACGAGCAATAACACAAAGAAAACTAAAATAACTAAAATATATATTTTTTTCATTTATCATCCGTTGTCATCGGTCCAAAGGATTGGGTCAAATTAGGCGCGAAATATTATGCACTAAAAAGCAGTTTTTGGGATCCCAATTTCCATATTTCATATGGTTGGACTCATATGGTATCATATAGTTGACTTTTAATGTCCACAAAAAATGCCTTTCACGTTAAACAAGTTTTGCTAAGGCGTTTTTCCCTTATTTTTCATAGTTTATTTGTTTTCTTCAAGTTTTATATCAGATTAAGCTTAGTTATGGCGCCATTTTCTTTTTTTTAATTTAACCTGTTTATTATGGTTCTATATTATAAAGATTTTGGAAAATTTACAACTCCTTGAACCATTTTCTTAAATGTTTTCATTCGTAAGAATATTCTACAAAGTAAAACAAAAGTTAAAAAAAATAATTGAAATACTTTGACGTTAGTGAGGTACACTTGACAAGTGTTTAATGAGAATACGAGATGGTTGTATCCCCACTCAGAAATCGGAAGATTGTTTATATCTAAATTATTCACATTTCCTATTTCCTGGTAACATTTGTCTCCTACCGACATTGTGTTAGACACATTAACATGCAGTTTCGCTAAAACGGTCGGAAAATGGAGAACCGAATATCTTAACAATAGATTCTTGCTGTATAGTTTATGCGAAAGATGTGTAAACAAGTACCATTCGCGTCATGACGTAGTTATAATTCTAACGAATATTTCTAAGCTAGTCTAGTCGTGGTTTCAAACTATTAATTCTATATTTACTGCTCTTTAGAATAATAATGAATGAATTAAATTTAACATAGTCAATTCAAGTTATAATTATTTTGACTAGTGCTGCTTGCAGTTTCAATTGTCATAATGTTACAACTTTACATTTACTACGTGTTAATAAAAAATAATATCTTTCAATTTTTATATGCCCATAAATAAAAAAATGAAGACAGATTTAAATTTACTTCTCGGATTTTAACGCAAGCTTCTTACAATTACATATAATCATATTTGCTATAAAAAGTTTTCAGTTTAAATTTATCGAATTTAAATAACAAGTAAATTTAATTATTAAATGAGTCCTACCTTTTAGGTTTTCATTTACATTTTAAATCATTAAACTAAATTCCTTGAAATTGAATTTGAATTTTTTGCAAAGTTTTTCTATTAACACGATTGCAATAATAGTTTAAAATCATTTATGGTTGAAAAATATACAATTATCAACATCTTGCTTAGTAGGTGCTATGCGCCAAAATGCGTGAAGAGAGAATCTCGTTTCGAGACCCTTTTTTCCTCTCTCTTTTGTTTCTTCTCCTGTATTTTCCACTCAAATACGAGACATTACGTGTTGATTGGTGGAACTCAACGTTCCACAATTTAAATATAATAATTCCCCGATTTTGAATAAAATTTTGAACTAAACCGGTGGCATTTGAAATCAGATGTTATTCCACGGCGCCACGATGGCCCATTTTGGTTAAAATAATTGTTATTCCATATAAGCTATCTATAATTATAATTACTTATTGGTATGTTCTACTGATTTTTGCATAGAACAATGCAGTTTTTATAAAGAAATATAAATCATAACTTGACTTTATAAGTCAAGTTAACACAAATCAGTTATTGAAGTAAAATTTTCATACATATTTTTTACTGAAAGAGAAGTTTGCAGTCTTTCATTATCCCGTTGTATATTCATTAGATGTCGTTAGTTTAAACGGAATGAATTCAGGCTATTCGTGGTTAAAGGTTAACATTTTGTTCCAACGAATTTCATTTATAATGACAGCTGGTCTCCATTTGCATTAGCGCTTGTTAAGTCACCGTTTTATCTGCAATGCATTTAAATAAATTAATTTAAGTAAAGAGTTTTGTAGTATTTTATAATAATGCTTTTTAATTTAAAAAAATAGTATTTCATTTATAAATATTAGTGAAAACTTTATTTTTGTTTATTATTAGGATAATTAATTACGCTGGTCGTGGCGCAGAGGCACAAGCGAGCGACTGTAAACGCGACTGGTTGTGGGTTCGATTCCCACTTCAGGAAATGTAAAATTTAGTATTTTCATTTCTTGGGTTTGGTAACAAGGCAAAGCGCGGCGTTGAGTTCCGCCACTCAACCTGCAATGCCTTAATTCGGCGGATAGTGGGGAACGGAATTGGTGAAAGAGAATGGAGTGTCTTAACACTAGGTTCTCAGGTTCCCTCTGGCTACCTTGCTATATGCAGGATACAGCGTGCAGTTAAAAAAAATAAAAATTAAAATATAATATAAGAGAAGCATATTAAGCAGATTTTTTGAAAAAATAATACATTATTTTTGCTTATGTTACCATGTTGTGACTATCACTTATTACTAAAAATTCAAATTGTGTACACAACGTTTCGTTTTAACATTTTTTAAGGTCCTCTTAATATTTCCTAACTACTTTCTTGAATTTAGAAATCAATTACATATGTCAAAAAGTAGGCCATCGACACTGAATCTATGTTATAATAAATGTTAGCGTCCGACTGGAAACGTGATTGGTATTCAGTTCGATTCCTATTGAAATTATTTTATTTTTCCCCTCTTTTTGGACAAAGCAAGCCGTTGAGATTTGTCATTTTACACTTAATGTCTCATATTTGGCCGGAAAACGGCAAAAACCGTGCTTGGCATTAGGATCTCTCTGACTACACTGCTATGCGGGATAAAGCGAAAAACTAAAACTGAAAAAAGAATTAAAATATTATGCTGACGCATAAAATATAATTACTTTGTTCTAGGAAGAATGATGTGGACCGTCCTGGTAAACGATGAGAACGCTGAGAAGTTCTACTTTGAAGTAGATATCTTCTTACCGAGCGTTCCTTGCAAAAGAATTGTTTACAGGTAATATATTTCTTTATTTATGAATAATGCCGTTACATGATCGCTTTGTGGGGTAGTGTGTTTGAGGAAGTAACAGGTTCTAATACTACAAGGGAGTCAATATTTGACGAAAAGACTTATCTTCCGCTTTTTGTACTTTTGCTAACCAGCAATAATGTTGGAAATGCCTAAAGATACATGCATATTGTATAAAGAAAATTCATATAACTATTATTTAAGTATTACCGGAAGTGTACTATCGGAGAACGAAGTGTCTAAGGTCTCTCTTACTATCCTGCTATGCCGGAAAAAGTGTAAATCTGATAAATATAATCTTTTACCACTTGAGTAAATAAAAATCTAGACCAAATTTTAGTATAAAGTAAAAAATATACAACATCACTGCAATCATAATATTTGAAGACACAGCAATTTATGGCTTAAATCTCCTTTTTGTAAATGATACCCTATCTTATCTTAAGCAAATTTTGTTGAAATTTAAGATTCATTTCCTTAGGGAGTTTTGAAGATTCTGTTAGAAAAACTCAAGTTGTTTTCGCTTTATCGCCATAAATTATCGTCGAGCGTGTTTTAATTAAGCCAATTTTTTAGGAGGCCTTGTAAATGTGAAAAGGACGCCGATTTTCTAGAACATACACAGAACGTCTACATTCCTGTTGAAAATGTGTTCTCTATGCTCGATGAAAATGAGGCGATGAATTTTACAGTTAGGATTGGTAAGATGACATACTACTACTAAATTAATTTTGCTAATATTTAAACATTTTATGTTATAAAACTATTTAAGCTACACTAAAGAAATATAATATTACTTTTTTGATTACTAATTTCCATAATTTATTGAATTTTGTTATACTTATATATTTTAGTCATCTACATTAAAACGTCCTAAAGTATTTTTTTTAAAATTTTAATAGCTTTTCTTAATTAAGCGATATTTAACCGACAAACAAATACAATTATTTATTGTTTTATAACTCTTTTGTTTGCTTATTTTTTTCGTAAGTATCTGCAATAGCCTTAAAATAATTTCAAAAATACTTTTCACTCATTAATTATATTAGTCAACCATTACATATAAACCCTATATCCTATATATATATAGGATATAGGGTTATAAAACCTATATCCTAATATATGCCTACTAAGAACAGATTATAAAAAAATGAACTTCACATACGGGCCTATACATATCATATGTATTTGAAATAAGAAAATGGTACTCAGAGGCCACTAGCCCAATATTTTTATACAACAATACAGTAAACACAATATTGTGTATGTTCACAATAAAAATACAGCTAAAGATAAGTAAAATGTTATATTTCTTACAGGCGAGGTTGAAAACTTGCCGCTACTGGAGACGCCCACGGCCAGTGAGAGCCTTATACTACTCAACAACGACGAACATAAAGAGAACTAATAGGACAAAAACATTCTATTGTGCTTTAAACACGAATAAACAGATGTTTTGCTCTACGGTATAGATAGTTTTAAAAGCATTGTGTAGACTTGATACTCGCCAACCATTTGTAGGTGAATTCGTTTGTTATTTTGTTTGTGATGAATAGAATGGTATACTTCCACAAGTTTTTATTAATAAAGCCTTTTATTTGATGGTTGTTTTGTTTTTAAAATAATGTTTTGTTTTTATTTAAATGTAACGATTGTAATAATGATGGATTAGTCATGTGGCTAAGGTACTGCGTTCAAACCCAAGATTGGGGTATAAGTAAATAAGTTAAGAGATATGCGTATCTCTAACAATCGATGTGTCCAGTACTGCCATTACTTATCTCTCTACGATAGTTATTGGTTGAAACCTAAACATAAAATTATATTATAGTATTTTTTTCTCTCTAGCCTACTTCAGTAATGATCATTTCACAGTGTTTACGCTTAACTTCACGCTGCAACCCGCATATAGCAGATTAGACAGAGGAAACCTAGTGTTAAGACACTCCGTTCCCTACTTTGGCCGATTGAAGCATTGCGTGCTGAGTGGCGGAACTCAACGTCGCGCTTTGCCTTGTTACCAAACCCAGGAAATGAAAAATTCCATTTCCTGGAGTGGGAATCGAACCCATAACGCAGTCGCATGTCGCGTAGTACGCTTGTGCCCCTGCGCCTCGACAGGTGATAAGTGTTTACGCTGCAAGGCGTAGAAATAAATAAGTAGCGTTATAATTTAACACTTACCTGATTCAGTGTGACTTAGAAAATACACATTGTTTCTGAAAGTTCGATTTGACCTCGACAAACATTTGTGTACCTCGGATAAACAAACAAGCCTTTGTATTTGAGTAGCACGTTTTGTATTACTACCTGTATATTTGAATTGGGAAGTCATTTTTGAGAAAATAAAGTTAACAACATCTCGATCAACATCTTTGTATGTCGTGGACGATTGATGTGATAGTTATTTTTTTAAGTTTTACACTGTATCCCGCACATAGCAGGGTAGGCAGATTATACCAGAGAACAGTGTAAAGACACTCCGTTCTCTTTTAATATTTCGGTTCCCTATATTCCGCGGAAATGCCTCAAGCATTGCGTATTAAGTAGCGCAACTCAACGCTGTACCAGAGTACCAGAGCGAGGAAATGAAGATACTAAATATTATTTAATGCACCACACGCCTCAATAGGTATTTATTTTTTCTTATTTCCATCTTCACGCCTGTTAAGTAAAGCATTGATCAGATACAGACTTGTATTAAGTATTTTTTTCCTTGTATTTCCGGTAACGGAACTGAACGCCGCACTCCATCAACTACTTATCAAGGACACGAAATAGAAGTTAGAAAACAATTTAAGAAATAATATGAAATGTAATAGAGAATAGTATATGTTAGTAGTAGTTACATTCCAAGAGTATTTTTAAAAAGCTTTCATCGATACTTCTTAATACTAGCACTTCATATAAGTTGCTCTGAGAGCATGTTTCCTTCCATATAGCGTAGTAAAAATAAATGACTTGAGAATTTTCCGATGTAATAAAAATATATGGATATAGAAGTCGATTTCTGGTAAGTATTTAAATGAATAAATAAAAATATATATTTTGCTTTAGACCTAACTGATAAGCTAGCCGTGAAGTGCTTTTAGTAGAGCAGACAATGAGTTATTCACTCAGCTTCTTATGTATCTTTAATCTTACTAGTGTCCCCGTTGACGCGTTAACAACTCGTTGTCTTTAGTAATGTGTATGTCACTTTGTATAAACGTGGATGGAAAACCATGGTAGTGTGTGTAACATTTATTTTATTAATTTAATATATTTTTTATGCGTTATTTAGGGATCCAAAGTTTTTGTTTCAAAATGTCTCGTAATTGCTACTTAATGCTAAAAATGTTAAGAATCTAGTATTTTTTTATTAATTAAACACTAATTCAATATTTTATCTTGAGAAAGTGAACTGTACAAAAAAAGAACTTTTTTTTTATGGATAACGGATGGCTATAAATGAGCTGAAGGACCACCTGATGGTAAGTGGTTACCTTCGCCCATGAAAATCTACAACACTACCACATCCACTACCACAGATGTTGTAGATGCGTTGCCAACTTAGAGGATACAAATGGAAGGGGAGGACAATATAGTAGTCCGCTATCAGAACCACCACATTTTGGGGAAAGGATGGGTGGGAAAGGGGAAAACCTGGCTTACATGCCATCGAACCAGAACTTCTTAAACTAAAACTAAACTGGAACTAGAAAAACATATATTTTTTAAATAAAAATAATATAAACAGTTTATTTATGTATTTTTTTTACTTCTAAAGCCATTTTTTAATAAGAATTTAACCACTAAGGATGAGAGTCTCGCATATACAATACATACAGTCTGTGTAAAACACCGCAAAAACGGTTTTCAGTCATAATATAAATCATATCGCGAAATTATGGAAAGATGAAATTTATTGCTCTTGTTTCCGGCTACAAATTTTCAACGCGTAATAATTTTATATACAATATGAAATTAATTTAATATTTTCTACATAAAATTAATGTAGCATATAATTTGATATTGTAAATTTTCTACGTTACTCATTGTGGTCGTGTTTAAAACAATAATTGTATAATACTATTTATTGTTCTCTCATTATTTGTATATTTGCATACATACATTATTTTGAAAAGGATAAATTGGTTAACAATGTAAGCCAAATTATTTTAAAGTTTATCACTATATTTTCAATCCGTAGAGCGACATACGAGAGAGAGATTTATAATTGCGTTCTTTATATACGAAAAAGTTGCGGAACATTGCGGGCAACAACTAATAAGTTATAATACATGCGGAAGATTTTAAAAGATTAATACGGTGTCATTTAGCATACTATTTCTATTGGTATCTTCTATAAATTTCTAAAACAAAAAATCATATTTTTTCTGTTGCAGTAAAAATATCAGGGAAATCACCTTTTATTGTTTCCCTACAATCCCCAAAAGGCTACATGACAAATTTCATTTCTCAATCATATTTTTTTCTAAAATCAGCAGTTTTGATTTCACGTTGTCTGTCAGTCACAGAGTAAGGAACGGATGATTTTTATAAAGATATAGAATAAACATTTACTACCTTCATTCAAATACATATCAACGGACTTTACCTTTTATTTATAGTTACAGTGATATTTATTAAAAACAATATGCTAGTTCAAAGCTTTTAAAGTTTTAAAGTATTTTTGGACTGAAAATTGAAAAATCTAATATTTCTCACTTTTAAAAATAATTAAATGAATTCGATGATTATAAAGTCATTAAAACATCTGTGCCGGAGTTTAATTTTTGTATTTTGACTAATGTGGGTTACAATTCTAACGTAAACTGAAACTAACTGAACTCAAGACGTAAACTGGATGATTTTGACACCCCAATCGAAAGTCGACTACATTTGCGTGTTTGTGGCACAGTGGTTCCAAAATTGACTGACAAATATCTATGCGACTGGTACTGGTGGATAAACATGAATTGAACACAAATATTTAAGTAACCACATGTGGAATTAGAAGAAGGTAAGGCAAAACAAATAAAATGAAAAGAAGTTTGTATTTATAAATATTGAGTTCACATTTGCAATGATAAAATATTTTTGTTACCTGCAAATTAACGTGAATATTGATATTTGTGATGGTCTTTGAAAGCTTAGTAATATTCTTAATTATCCATTCCTATAGCAATAGCTTGTTAAGTGAAATACAAAGCTTTGTTTAACCAAACTTTATGAAAAGAAATCGAATAAGTATATAAATCGAGTATTACGTAAAACGTTATTACGAGTATTCAAACACGTTCCAACTGTCACGAGGCAATCGTAAAATTATTTTAAGCTCCAGTTCAACCTAGAACAGAACTAATATCTGAATACGTGTATAAGAGCTTCTATTTACGAAAATAAGCACAGGCCAGATGGCACGCCATCACAACTTGAAATTTCCTCATTCTCAAAAATTAATTTTCCAAAAGGGAATTAATTCGGAGTCATGCTCGACGTCTATTATCCACCGACAATGATTATTAAGGGTGCTGTGGGACTATCTAGGAAGAAATTAATTAAGCTGCGTCACTTTGAAGCCTTAAGAAGTACCCACGTACTTGTCTCATTTTGTCTTGTCGGTAAATATCTGTGATTATTACTCTTAAGATAATAACAATATTTATTTTATTCCCCTTGATTTTTTTAACTGTAATAAATGAGATATTGGATTAACATAGTACATCGTATAGAAATAATTAATAAGTGATCCGTTGAAGCTTAAATATGTGTAATTTTTAAAATTTCATACTATTACATTACAAATGAGTCATCGTAATGAATAACTTTAAAACAGAACGTAAAAAGAACAACTAAACTAAAAGGAACACTTGAACTTATTTTCTTATTATCCCAGTCAGGTTAGTGGCTAGTACATCAGGTTCATGCTATGAAAATATTGTATCGACATTAAATCCGGACACGTGTATAAAATTTTCAAGCAAATCGGACGGCGAGAAGTAGGTCAAAATAGGCTTGCACTATTTTCTTGCATAGATACGTACAGGAGAAGCTAATAAAAGCTATTAGAAAGGCAAAACGTGTTTGAGCTAGGCACATTTATATTTTATGGATATTCAAATAAAAAATTAAAATAGAAACAGTGTAGTCTCTAATATTAGTAATATAGTAATTCTCTGTTCCATATTTTTTTGATTACAACATTAAGATACTCATAAAAATAATGTTTAAAATTTACAGCTTTAAAGCTTCAATACTTTAGTTTACAATTTGTAACATATAAAAAAAAATTACCAGTCAATTTTACCAGTAGACTTTACTTTATAAATTTTCTTAGAAATAAGATATCTCGAATGTAGAAGTTCAGCTTATACATACATAGCTATATCTATCATCTAGGACCAACAGCGAGTGTACAAAATGCTACACAAACACTAAAAGCAATTTGTATGTAAGACGAATATAATGTTGACAAGAAAATACTCGTAGTTTCAATCTACATGTGGTACAGAATAAACATGCTGTTATCACAACTAGTTAACTAGCTAAATAATCCAATAAAAAGGTTTTTAGCATATAGAAAAAGACTAATATATAAAGATGAGCTCAGTCAGTGACTCGTCAACTCTATTTTTTTCTTTTGCAATTATATAATGTTTAATTGGATATTTTCCGACTTTTTTTTATGAATTCAATTACATCCACGGGTTCACACTTGCCCGTGCCTTCTGTTTTTTTTAATTTATTACATTTGCAGCACACTTAAGTAGAACTACTTTATTGTATCTTTAAAACTATGGTGAGATCCTCACCGACTGACTGTTTTTTTTTTGTTAGTCAATTGGATGTTTTCCGACTTGGACGTGTTAGTTCACAATTATTTTATGAGACCCTTTTAATAACTTTAACTGAAAATCAATCATCATATGAATACCCAAAAAACTAATAATTTAGCTATTTATATATATCTAAATATCTATTTTAGCGTACTTTTTATCATTCTACTTCTTTGAGTTTACACACCAGTCCAAATTTTACGATAATATATTTTTTTCTTTCAAAGCGCTTTCTGTCAAAGTGTTAACTTATTCTGTTCATTTTCCAGCCAGATCAAAGATATTGCGTGCTGAGTGACGGAATCCAATATCGCACTTTTCCTCTAGATTTAAAACCAAAAACACCCATATATAAATATAGTAAGTGTATATAAATATTTTACAAATACGTCACAATAATCGCTTTACATATTTCGACAAGTATGATATCCTTTTTAAAATAATAGTTAAAAAAAATACCGTCCAAACCAATTCTGACCAAGATGAATATAAAATGGATATAAAGAAAACGTATGAATATACTTTAAAAGGAATCAATTTATCGTGTAACATATGCCAGGATAAATTGTAACGTTCACATTTTATTGAGGGGCATTAAAATATCCATCGCACGAGCCTCGTCCATTATTCAGGAGGCTGCAGCTGAGGTTGGCTTTCACCCAAGAGTGGATACTTTGGACCATGTCCTATCGTGTTTGTATTTGGATACATATTAATACTTTTACTTTGATAAAATGCTATATTGTTGGTTTATCTAAGTATATTTGTGTAGATTGTTTACTTTATAAAAGAATATATTCGTCGTATGTTGTTAAATATACGGACGGAGAAGTATGGAAATTGACATACATACGTAATCAATAAAACTTACTTTTTCTGCGTACTTCCAGATTTATTAATTTTACAAACAATAGTTTTTAGTTTTTAATATGTCTGACAAACTTTTGAATAAAATGACTTAGTGTCTCACGTTACTAAGGAAATATGTATTTGACACGTCAATAGGCCTAGTAGTTGTAATAAATGGATTACTTATTACACCAGTAGGATCAATCCTACAGATTTATCCACACCAACAACACGTTTGTAACACGGGAAACTTCTTTGTATACTACTTAATAGATTTTTTGTAATGATAATATCCCTCCATTCCACATGTTTAGGGACGTGGATATAGGGGCCAAACTTAATATAACAGAATAAAATGAGAAATCGAGAAATATATTAACTATATTATTGTAAAGTTTCATCCTAATATGTTCAATACTTTTTAATGTAGCGTGAACGAATAACATGCCATCCAATTTCACAAGCTTTACCATTTATAATATAAGTAGTATTTCCACATAAGTACAATTTAAGTTTTGTTTGGTGGTAGGAGGTTCGTCCTCCGTCTGGCTCGCGACCACTATCATGTCAAAGACGAACCGCCAAATATCTTATGATGTGTTCCGGTTCGATGGCATGTAAGCCAGGTTTTCCCATTCCCACCCATCCTTTCCCCAAAATGTGGTGGTTCCGAGAACGGAATACTACATTGTCCTCCTCTTCCATCTGTATCCTCTA
>JAKGSA010000304.1:319794-381535 GCA_033558755.1 Philaethria dido | reverse complement strand
AAGAGGAGGACAATGTAGTATTCCGTTCTCGGAACCACCACATTTTTGGGAAAGGATGGGTGGGAATGGGAAAACCTGGCTTACATGCCATCGAACCGGAACACATCATAAGATATTTGGCGGTTCGTCTTTGACATGATAGTGGTCGCGAGCCAGACGGAGGACGAACCTCCTACCACCAAAGAAAATGCGAGATAAACGGCTGTATTACGTAAATAGTCCACATTAATAATTAATAAGAAACAAAAATAACATAAAAAATATACTTATTGAAATACATTTAAGACGATTAAGTATATGTTAGCCGCTAAACAGAAATATTTAATAATATTAAACCCTTATAGATACATATTGACTCGCCATATATATTCTCCCGATAAAGTATTTTCATTTACTTGGAAAATAATCGAATATAAAAAGTACAATTTCAGCCTGATTTGATCTTTACAATTTTATTATGGCTGAGTTTCATATGTCGTGTTCGTCCCGAAAGCTTAGGCATATTTTCGTTTATTACTATCGAAAAGACATTACTGAAACCTGTATGAACTATAAATACGCACTTTGGCGGAGCAGTTCATGTAATGATAGTACGTGAGAGCTGTAACAACCAATATTTCACTTTTAAAAGCCAGTTTTATCGAACGAAATGACTTATTCTTATGTTTTTCCTTGTCTAATGTCCATGTATAAATTGAATAATAATATGTGAAATGTAAAAAAAATTCCTTACAATTTTTTTTTTTTTATGGATACCGGATTATATTACCACTTACCATCAGGCGGTCCTTCTGCTCGTTTGCCGAGCAGAAGGACCGCCTGATGGTAAGTGGTTACCTTCGCCCATGAACATCTACAACACAAGAGATGTACTAGATGCGTTGCCAACCTAGAGGATACAGATGGAAAGGGAGGATAATGTAGTAGTCCGCTATCGGAACCACCACAATTTTGGGAAAAGGATGGGTGGGAAAGGGGAAAACCTGGCTTACATGCCATCGAACCGGAACACATCATAAGATATTTGGCGGTTCGTCTTTGACATGATAGTGGTCGCGAGCCAGACGGAGGACGAACCTCCTACCACCAAAATTTTAAAATGAATCATCAGTTATTAATGATCATCTTTTAATTATCATGTGTATTAGCTGTAAATGCTCTATCCCTAGCGGGGTAGTCAAACGGCGGGGTTATATTCACAAAATTTTCAGCAAAAAATTATAATAAGTCAGAAGAAATACTTAATCAAAAAATATTTAGAAATTTCCGTCCCTTCGCTTTAGAAAACGCAAGATTAATAAAAAAATCCTAGGACGTTACGAAAACAGGAAATCACTTAATTGAACTTATTCGTCAACTCAGTGCAAGCGGGTCGTTTGACAAAACCACCCGGATGTTTCGTACACTCTTGATAGAACAAAGGGATAGTTGGTAAATGTTTACCAACCTTTGTCACTTCGACATGCTACAAACTTGTACACGAGTTTCGAATTTATATCTGTAGTATAAACTACAGTCATATCATAAATATATAAATTTAATATTCATAATAATAGTACATAATAATGTAAATAAAATATTTTTTTTATTATAAAAATAAATAAGATGTAATGTTGATGATAATTTAGTTAAAAAAAAAAGGAGAACGCTTAAAATTATTTTCTTTTTACTCTGACTATCGTCCTGACAATGACATCAGGCTCTTAAAAGTGTGCAATTTTTTTAAGCTAATCGGCATTCTAAAAGGGTGAAAATGCAAGATTATGTTACATTAATCGACACCTATAAATATATGTAGATACAGGTGAAGCTTATAAAAGCGCTTTTAAATAAAAAAATTGCATAATATTAAAAATGTCGTTGTTTTTGTTTTCTAAGTTGACGCTAGAGCGTCAACCCGCTAGGGATAGAATCCCTAGCGGGTTAGCCAGAGAGCGGATAGAGAGATTGATAAATAGATAACAGTAAAAAATGAAGAAAAAATTACATTAGAGTAAGTACTTAATTTTATATAGAAATTCAAAATAAATTACAAAGGCTGCAAATATTAAATACACTAAAACTAAATGAGCATTAATATATATTTTTTCAACTTCTTTTTTCCCATAGCTCAATAGAATAGAAAGAACCTCATGACACTCCGTTTTTCCTTCCCACTTAAAAGCTTCCTTCTTAGAATTCAACGCCATACTTTGTCTTACCAGAGCTGGGAAACTAAAGAATGTTTAAATGTTATCATTACTTCGAATGAAGATCCAGTCATTATCAATGTGTAGTCAGTTCCGCAGCGCCAATACTTCTCGATTTTTTTTAAACTAGTAGCGATAGCTTAATGATAGACCAGGTAACTTTCCTTTAAAAGAAATAAAATTATCAACTACCTCACTATTTTATGTATCAATAAAGCTATTAAATCAAAGTTCAGTTTGCTAACATTTCCCTATAAAATATTCTAAATTTTTGACTAATATTTTCTAAAAGGTGGCGTAACTCAGAATATTCTCGATTGTTTCTCGGTCGAGTACACTGGCACAATGCTGAGATAGTTTCGGGTGACAAAGGCTCGTAAACATTTGTTAGCTATTCCTTTGTTCTATCAATGCTCACCGAGATACGTCCGGGCTTGAAGTGAGGAAAATGTAAATATAAAAGAGGAAAAAAATATTAATATTATTTTTTTGGAAAACGTATATATAAATTAGAAGACAAAAGTAAACTCTTTTAAAAATCATTTTAAAGTATTTCTCATCCCTTTTACTAAATAAGCATATGTACATAATTTATCATAAACAAAACGTGATATTTCAAGCCATAAAACTTCTATAAAATGAAATTTTTTTATTAAAGAATGAGGCTAACTGGATTAGAACAGGTAATAATAAAAGTTTCATACGATTATATAAGTAATATATTGTATTTTATATACTTTTTATTATACAAATACCACATTTCAATTTCATTATGTCGTTGTTTTTGTTTTCAGTTTCAGTTTCATTCCCTCGAGGGGGAATCGAACCCACAACCTATCATATTTACAGTTGCCGCAACCTGCACCTCTCCACGATACCTTCATAAAAATTAGTTAAAAATTATTCATAAATTATATAGGAAAGATTTTCTTTATACAAATAAGCTATATTATTAGTATCATCTGAACCTACCTTTTTATGCCGTTAGTTTGGACTGGTAGTGAGTTATATCATTCAAGATGTCAGTTACATTTGAATTTGCTAGATCATAAACAGATATTCGTATATACTTTTATAATTAAGATTTTAAGAAAAACAAACTTCAAATAAAGTGAACTAAAAAGTAACTCAAATAGTACTCTTCATATCTTTACTAATTTTAAATGATATCACATCAGAATCATTAGCTATCACATAGAAGAAAAATATCAAAATTGTTTGACCAAGTAAAAAATACGGTAACACAAATAAAAAATTACGGTGTATTCCGCACATAGCAGGATAAGCAAAGGGAATCTGAGAACATAGTGTTAAGACATTTCGTTCTCTTAAGGTTTCCGTTCCCCACTTTCTGCCGAATTGAGGCATTATTTGCTAAATAACGGAAATCAACGCCGCGCTTTGCCTTGACCGGATAGAAAATGAAAATATTTAATATTTTCATTCCCTCGAGGGGGAATCGAACCCACAACCTATCATATTTACAGTTGCCGCAACCTGCACCTCTCCACGATACCTTCATAAAAATTAGTTAAAAATTATTCATAAATTATATAGGAAAGATTTTCTTTATACAAATAAGCTATATTATTAGTATCATCTGAACACAAGACAAAGTAGCCATAAACTGCGACCATAAATAAATCCATTTACTCAGAACAAATCAATTTAAATACATACATATGTATTTGTATAACATTTAGTACTAGTTTGTGTTTGTTAAGCGCATACAGCAGCAAGCAGCCGATTGATATACGATTCCATTTTCAGAGAGGCTGATGGGAACGGACAGGCGTGTGCATGTTACTGCTATTAGAGCTACAACGGAATTTCTGGATACTCTGCTATTGTACACCTATTATTGAATACAGACAAATTTACTATGCAATTTAGAGGAAGTTATTAAGCATATTTGTTTACTATTCTGGTCTATATCTTGTATTCGTGGTAGTTTATGTGAAACCAATTGTATTTTACGTAGTTTAGTTAGATATTATGTTGCAATAGTTTGAAATCTGTCTAATTTAATAAATAATATTTTAACAAAGAAAATACCAACATCTTAGAGTAAAATTACATACATACATACATAGCTTCACGCTGTATCCCGCATATAGCAGGGTAGGCAGAGGAAACCTAGTGTTTAGACACTCCGTTCCCCACTTTCCGCCGAATTGAGGTATTGCGTGCTGAGTGACGGAACTCAACGCCGCAAAAAGAAAAGAAAAAAGAGTAAAATTATTATAAATAATTCAATAATTACTTGAACAACTCAAATGAGACCACATTAGCATTAGCTATCAAATAAAAAAAGAATTACCAAAATCAGTTTACCCAGTAAAACGCTATACATACACATAAAAAATAGTCGAATTGAGAACCTTCTTCTTTCCTTTTTTTTAAGTCAAAAAATAAAACTTGTTCGAAATACCATACGCTTACAAATCTAACGGTTTAAAGTATATAGGTTGTAGCTTCTTACTACGTCCTAAAAATATAAAAATAAAAAAAAACATATAAAAATAGAACGACCAAAATAGTGAGAAAACAACATCAAGAGTGCTGATTTTGATTTCTATTTTTGACTAATTAGTTATTTCTTAACGCCTGTCGTGGAGCAGAGGCACTAGCGTGCGACTGTAAGCGCGAAAGGTTGTGGGTTCGATTCCCACTCCAGGAATGTATTAATAAATACATCCCAGGGATGTATTAATAAATAATATTGGAATATAATGGAATTTTTCATTTCCTGGGTTTAGTAACAGGCCAAGCGCAACGTTGAGTTCCGCCACTCAGCACGCAATGCCTCAATTCGGCGGAAAGTGGGGAACGGAGTGTCTTAACACTAGGTTCCCTCTGCCTACCCTGCTATATGCGGGATACAGCGTGAAGCTATTTATGTATGTAGTTATTTCTTACCTCATCAAAGTCTTGAAGAAACCTTACGTACATATATACAACTAAACTAAAACAATTGATTGGAATTTATAGGTCTTGCCCAAGCACCTGTGGGACTACTTACGTTAATATAATTAGGTTGCCCCAGTGATTTATATGTAAGCGTTTTACATAATATATATTATATTTTTTGCTAAGAACAAAGTTAGTAAAATTGTTAATTTATTTGCTTGTAGTTATATCAGTTAAGTTCTTTAATAATGTCGCTTTGAGTGTGCCAGTTGAGAACAAATCATTTCGCCAATGCTGTATGGAGAACATACGAAGAAAGATTGATCAGAAGAAGTCTAAGAATGATACAAAGTGACAGTAACACGCGTTCTTTCTGTTTTTTTTCAATAAGTAACATAGTAAAATCTAACTCTGGGCACGTTTAATATGGTTTATTTTTTTACATTTACCAACATAAAAAAACTATTTGGTAAAAAAAGGATGTCATTTACTCAATTATTTTTACCATATACACGAACTTAAGAATGTATTTATGTTGACAAAATATAAATGATACTCCAAAATATAAAATAAATAAAATTAAAAATACAAAAATACAAGTTAAATAATAATTATTCATCTAGCAATGAGAATACTAATGAATATGTGCTTGTAGCTGAGCTTTACGCAAACTTCACAATTGTTATCGCTACACACACTGACCACTAGTTTTGAAATGATCGCTCACTACGAGTACTTTAGTTTATAATGCTATTATTATTTTATTATTCAGTATTTCCTTTGTCATTAAATATTATAGAAGAGAAAGTTTGTATGGTTGGAGTATTTTTGTTACTCTTTCACACAAACTACTAAACGTCTAGATAAAGTTTACAGTAATGTACTTTATACATGAGGATAACACAGACTATATAAAATTTTGTCTTTTTTTTTTTATGGATACCGGATGGCAAACGAGCAGAAGGACCGCCTGATGGTGAGTAGTTACCTTCGCCCCGCGAACATCTACAACACAAGAGATATTACTAGATGCGTTGCCAACCTAGAAGATACGAGATGGAAGAGGAGGACAATGTAAGTATTCCGTTCTCAGAACCACCACATTTTGGGAAAGGATGGGTGGGAATGGGGAAAACCTGAGAAGCACATGCCATCGAACCGGAACACATCATAAGATATTTGGCGGTTCGTCTTTGACATGATGTGGTCGCAGCCAGACGGAGGACGAACCTCCTACAAAAACTAGTTTGAAATGATCGCTCACTACAGTACTTTAGTTTATAATGCTATTATTATTTATTATTCAGTATTTCCTTTGTCATTAAATATTATACATACGAAAGTTTGTAAGGTAGGAGGATTTTTGCTTTCTCTTTCACATAAAACTACTAAACGTCTAGATAAAAGTTTACAGTAATGTACTTTATACATCAGGATAACACAGACTATATAAGATTTTGTCTTTTTTTCTTTCTTTTTTTATGGATACCGGATGGCAGGCAGGCAGGAGGGGACCGCCTGATGGTAGAGTGGTTGCAACCGCCCATGAACATCTACAACACAGAGATGTACTAGATGCGTTGCCAACCTAGAGGATGCAGATGGAAGGGAGGATAATGTCCGCTATCGGAACCCTGCAGGGAAAGGATGGGTGGGAAAGGGGAAAACCTGGCTTACATGCCATCGAACCGGAACATCATAAGATATTTGGCGGTTCGAAAAATTTTCTAATTAACTGTCTAATTAAGTCATGATATAAAGGTATGTAGTAGTAAGTATCTAGTAAATTATAAAGCATACCAGCCTTATAATATCAAATATGTAAATATAAGTTCTTGGTTCCACTATGAATAAAAATCATGACAATGTGAACTCAGGACAAACATTCGTTAGAGATCCGTGTTTCCTCGTTAGACGTGACTCGCCTAACGAATGTAAAACAAGCATGCCAGAGTGTGAGAAAGCAAGATCTACTAAAATTATTTCTTGGAACTATACGAAAAAGAAAACGTTTTAAAATGTTTTGTCCAAAAAAAATCGATTCTGTCGTAACACGCTGGTGCAGTTTGCTTAATACGTAATAGGCCCAAATACAATTCATGATTGTGTAGAACTAAATATATATTTGTTAGGGAATAATGACTAAAGAGTATTTATTATTTATATAGACTGATTCGATATTTGACATATGATTTGATGGTTAGCCGGCTGGCGATACATTGTTAGAAAACTATAGAATGACAATATAAATAGCATGCGTCAGTAGAGCGGAACACACATCTTGTTGGATTTTCGCCTGTGTCACTGGAGCACACTGACCATGGCGTCCGAAGGTACTGATTATGTCGCTACTCCTCGAGACTCGGCTTCCGCGACATATTATAATAATCATACTATATAATTATTACATTAACTTTAACGCATGTCGTGGCGCAGAGGCACAAGCGCGCGACTGTAAACACGATGGCAGGTTGTAGGTTCGATTTCCACTCCAGGAAATGAAATTTTTCATTTCCTGGGTTTAGTAACAAGATAAGCGCGGCGTTGAGTTCCACCACTCAGCACGCAATGCCTCAATTCGGCGGCAAGTGGGGAACGGAGTGTCTTAACACTAAGATCCCTCTGCCCACCCTGCTATATACGGGATACAACGTGAAGCTATGTGTGTATATGTATGTATTAACTTTAACTTTATTAAATAAATTACATGCAAAATAAAGTAACTTCCTCTTCGTAATCCACTTCCTGCCAACATACAAAATATGAAGGATTCGTGGAAATACGCTTATAATTACTGTAGGCCTGATACTGGTCAGAAATTAATGAAAAAGTTTATTTATTTTATTTGTTTCCGTTAAATATGTAATATTTAATTTTAAAAGTAATCATTAACTCAAAATATCGCGAGTTTTTTTGTTTGGTGGTAGGAGTCTGGGTCCACCGTCTGGCTCGCGACCACTATCATGTCAAAGACGAACCGCCAAATATCTTAAGTGATGTGTTCCGGTTCGATGGCATGTGCTTCGGTAGGCTCTCCTCTTTCCCACCTATCCTTTCCCAAAATCTGGTAGTTCCGATATGGACTACCACATTGTCCCCTCCTCCCCTCTTCTATCTGTATCCTCTAGGTTAAGTAAACGCATCTAGAAACATCTCTGGTGTTGTAGATGGTCATGGGCAAAGGTAGCCACTTACCATCAGGTGGTCCTTTTGCTCGTTTGCCATCCGTTATCCATTAAGAAAGCTTTTTAACATCATTTATAAATGGTATACTTAGTTTTTGATTTTACTTTTTCTTTACTACGTACTCTGAATTCTGTTCAGTTCTTTTATTATGGCGCTTCGAACGTGCCAGTTGAGTACAAATCACTTCGCCAATGTCACGTTGTATAGAAAACACACGAAGGAGGTTTAATCGATAAAAATATATATTTACTTACTATATTTACATTATGGGAACTTGAATGCAATTTTTGTATGATTTTTTATAGAGTATCAAATACTGTTATATTTTAAATTGCTAAGTGATTCACAATGTGCGGCTTTTTCAATCTATTCACTATTTTTGCTATGTTAAAATATTTTCCACGTATGTTTTTATTCTATCAGTGCTGAATAAATGGATGTGTGAGTATAAAGGATTAATGATACTAAAAGCTCTATTTCATAGCTAGTAAAATGGAAAAGCGACTATCATCGAATAAATAAAAACGATTTCTTTTTGTTTTAATTAAAAAAAATACATACATACATAGCTTCACGCTGTATCCCGCTTATAGCAAAGTAGGCAGAGGGAACCTAGTATTAAGACACTCCGTTCCCCACTTTCCGCCGAATTGAGGCATTGCGTGCTGATTGGCGGAACTCAACACCGCGCTTTGCCTTGTTACCAAACTCAGGAAAATGAAAAAATCCATTTTCTGGTGTGGGAATCGAACTCACAACCTATTGCGTTTACAATCGCACGCTTGTGCCTCTGCGCCACAACAGGCATTACAAAAATATACATTAGTTAATTATTTTTTATTATAAATTGTTTTAAACTATTAAATATATATATATATGTATTTTAATTTTCCTGCCTTTTTTTATGCGGCCGCAAAGGGAGTGTCAGCAGAGAGAACGTTCACTACGTTTTCTACAATTTTATATGTTCTAATTTAATTTATTATCCATATATTTGTAAAAAAGTGGTTTTTATAAAATTTTAAATATTTTCATATTTTCAAATTTTAAATATTTATATTCATTAATTATATTTTATTTTCGTATTCAATTATTTTTTAGATAATGTACATCAAAGAATTTAATTTTAAAAAGACGAACTTTAGAAAATAAATTTGTTGCTCAAACATCTATATTACACAAAAGAATATATTTATTGTATAAAAATAAACTTCAAATAAAAAGAATTACTACTTTAAAACATTATTATTAAATAAAAGCTTTTAAAAGTAAGCCAGATTTTCCCCTTTACCACCCATCCTTTCCCCAAAATGTGGTGGTTCCGATAGTGGACTACTACATTGTCCCCCCTTCCATCAGTATCCTCTAGGTTGGCAACGCATCTACAACATCTCCGGTGTTGTAGATGTCTATGGGCGAAGGTAACCACTTACCATCAGGTGGTCCTTCTGCTCGTTTGCCGTCCGTTATCAATAAAAAAAAAAAAAAAATAAACAATGACATTTTACTATTTCACTTAGTTAGTTGAAATTTGCCTTTAGCTGGCTTTGCTAGATTATTTTACAAGTAAATTGAATATTTTCCTTAATTAACTTTCCATTGACTTACTAATTAGAGATCTTAATCATCAGTAAAAGAGCTAAACGAATTAAATGTACGACCTAGAAAAAGATTTTATCTACTCAAACCTGGCGTAGTTTTTACCTAACTAAAATATATTTTTTCTTTATATTTTTTATATAAAAAGTATGTTTTGTAAATGCTTTATAATAAATTGGATTACATTAATGTTATTTCCATTTTACATAATGTGTTACAAACTGAAAGATAAATATTTTAATTCAAAATAATTAATATTTTACCAAAAAAAAACTCGACTTCATATAAAATGCTTTAAAAATAATATTATTACAAATATCTCAAAAATGACTCGTCAGATCTGAACTAAATTTAAATAGGACCATATCAGAAGCCCTATCTATCATCTAAAATGGGTCACCGAGTAAAAAGTTATGAGTCACACACATAATAAAGTTACAGTCGCATAAAGAACTTCCTTTCGTAAGTCGGTTAATATGAAATTTAACATTTTTTGCTTAAATATCGAATAGTCATCGGTTTACTAAAAATTTATGCGATGGACTAAGAAATAGTTATTTACTAATTTATAATTAATTATTCATTACTGACAATGCAATGCACTAATCTCATATTAATTGATTTATATGGGACTACTGCATTGTATTATAATATATCAGTATTATTAAAAAAATAAAAGTAATAGGAGATTCATAAAAACATTAAAATTTGCCGCAATGAAATAAAAAAAAATGAAAATTTTGGTATCTTAACAGCTTTTTACACAATATATAAAGTCCATATAATGAACATATTACAGTACTTTGTTTTTCTTTGCTTAAGAAAAGTCCCGAGTATGCTTAATTTCTGTTTATGTAGGAAATGAATACGAATAAGGCAACTGGCGCCGTCGGCCTCGGCTTAATTACTCTTGGAATATCCCCGTATAAGGAGTATTATGTTTCCACGCTTTATTCAATGTACTTTTGTTCACATAGTAAATGTTATTTAAATAAAAAAACTACATAACAATAAGAAAACAGATAATTAAAGCATTGTTCAATCCATATTAACGTATACTGTTTATTTATTTTAAATTTTAATCATATATTTTTCCTAAGTTTGTGTAATTATATTCTTCAATGAGAAATATTACAAATATGTTTGTATGTGTTTAATTTCGTTTTATTTAATTTTTTGCATTATATAGTTTTTGTGTGTGTTTTTATATCCTATGTAATAAACATTAATGAAAATACAAATAAAAGAAACATAAAATTAATTCGTAATATCTCAGATTTTAATAAAATATATACACATACAGACGCCATATAGAGGCTACTGTAGCCCAAAGAGACAGCGTCCGAATTGCGGAGAAATTAATATAATTTAAAAATAATCATTCCCTCGATTGGGAAAAGAACCCACAACCAATCACGCTTACAGTAAAATGCTGTTCCACTGCGCCACTATAGTGTCTTATGGATTTTATCCATCATAGAACACAAACATACATACATAGCTTCACGCTGTATCCCGCATATAGCAGGTTCACTCCGTTCCCCACTTTCCGCCGAATTGAGGCATTGCGTGCTGAGTGATGGAACTCAACGCCGCGCTTTGCCTTGTTACCAAACCCAAGAAATGAAAAATTCCATTTCCTGGAGTTGGATTCGAACCCACAACCTGTCGTGATTACAGTCGCACGCTTGTGCTTCTGAGCCACGACAGGCGTTATCATAGAACACGTACCTATATTATATGTATTTTTTGAGATGGTACATCTGATATCTTTCTTACTTTAACGAACGTACAATGCATTTTAAGTTGCAGACTTTCAAAGTGCTCGTATAGTGTTTCTGTGGTTTCGAGATACGCTCTTAACTTTTTATTGAGTTGAAAATATCTTTTATTGAAACTTGTCTAAAAGTTATCAATCTTTTTGTAAATTTCTTCTCGTTCTGAAACTGTGTGAATTTCCAAGTGGCGATTGGATGGCACTGTTTTGATAAAATTTTTATTCTATACAAGAATTATCAAATTTATCTTTTTTTTTAATATAATACATAAATCACTTGCGAAGATAAATTCATAGCTCTAAACCTATTCCATTGCAAAGTTTGATTTGTCGTTCAAATCTCACCCATATATTTGTAACATAAACATCCCTCTATGTGGTTAAACAAAACGCGGTAGTCATTCCACAAATCATGTATACGAAATATATGGAAAATGAAGAGGAAAATGAAGTGAAAAACTATATGCAATTCTATCTTTTCTAGAAAATATAATTCAGAATAGGTGGAAGTGGATTTTCTAAATAGAATAGAATTAATCAGTTATCATTAAAAGTAAACTTCCTACCAACAAAATTAAATTATTTGAACAAAATTAATTTATTAAAAGCATTTCCCATGTCACTGTAAAATGACCTGAATATTACTTAACATTCATAAGCTTCCACGTCTGTAAATAGTTTGTACTATATTGAACCTAAGCTTTACGCTAAATGAGCAATTCTAACTTTATGAATAGCTTTCAAACTGTTATCAGACGTCTCAATATCTCATCATGCTAATTTTAATATATTGTATGTAGCAAACTTAGTAACGAGAGTTTAAGTGATGCGAAGTTGGCAATATTAATATCTTTGCCTCACTGCTCCTTAACATAATCAGAGACAAATCTAAAAGAATATATAATATATTATGATAGTAGTTATTATTCAAATTTAAAAATTAACAATATGATGAGTAATGTAGGTGCGAAAGAAACTCGGATCATCTCTTCGCCTCTTCTTGCGTAGTTAGAAAGTACTTGAATCTTTAATAGATGTTCTTACGAATTCGTTACATAAAAGACGAAAATTGGATAACAGTCACATATCAATGTTCTGGACACAAAACCTCAAAAATTCAATATGTATTCGGAGATATAGAAAGATATACGACTTTAGCAATAAATTATCATTCCCTATTATACATATTATGGCACAAGAAATTCTATTTTTATATTATACTACCTACAATCTTTCGCATTTACAATTTATCCCTCCTATTGTGTAAGCCTATTCAAAACAAAATTTACTCATATACCGCATTTCCTACTTTGGCTATTAACTTATGATGATGAAAGGACTAACTTTATCCATTTGGAACACTTTGCTAAAACGATCGCAACTGGAGGCAGAACTCTGCTAGTTTTGAGGTACAGACTTCCGTCTTACTTTATGTGTGTCACAAGCTCATATGTACATATATCTATAAGTCTAACATATTTTTATTATCTGGCGTTTCCTTATATTACTACCACTTTCTGGGTATTTAGAAAATGCAAATCAAGTGGTGAAACCCAACGCCACATTTTATTTAATGAGACTGTGGAAACACCTGTGCTATAAATATAAATCTTCCCCCTAATAGAGTTCTAAATAAGGTACATAGTGTTACAAAGACATGTTACGGATTAAGCATTGAAATTGTATCTTTTATTTGAATAATAATAATAAAATATTATAACCTTTTTACTTTCAAAATAATACGTGATATTAACTTCTTAAAAGTCTACTGCATTAATATTGTATTTCCCAATATTATGAAAGTAATATTTCAAAAAGAATATTTACAAAAATCCTTTATAAAAGCAAATTTAAGTAAAAACACATTAAGTTCATTCACTCATTCGCAGGTGGGCTTGAAATGCAATAGCTTAAGCTGTCACTCGCAGTACTCACGTGTAGAACTTATTTTTCATATAAAATCATATTAAGACTGAGATTTCTTTACTTTATGTAAGAGTCAATGACGGCTATTATTAAATCTTTAAATAAATAAAATGAAACTGTTTTAACAATATCTCACACATTTGCTTTTAGGTATGTTATGGTTATAGATGTATCTTTAATAGAAATTTCTAACTGATGCATAACATTCAGCAATAAGCCCAATATGAAGGTGCTCTCGAAGGATGTGAGTTCTATCCACACTCATGATAATATTTACAGGTTTCAAGAGAATGTCACCAGCATCTAGTGAAAAATGCAGTATGGATTGTTTTAACAATAAATTTATGACCTTTTTCCACCTTTAGTACTCTGCATTCTGAAGAATTTTTAGGTAAATATAATGAGGGGTACATAACATTTTGCAAAAGTATTAGAAGACACATACAGAACACGATATCTTCATTTCTTGCATCCAGTACCAGTACACTTAACAATATTTATTACACAATTTCACTTTTATAGGACTGCGCCAAATAAACGGGACAGAATTTTAATGGGTGTTTTGTTACCTTGTTTCGTTTAAATATACTGTTTAATTAAAACCCCCTCGTCGTATCTTTATTAAGCGTCACGTAATAAACAAGAAACATAATGATCTTAAAAGTATTGTAATTTCTAAATGTAAACCTTTCTATGAAACTACTAAAAATGTTCCTTTTTATTTATAATGCCTCTGTGGCACAGTAAGGATTCCTTTTGCTTTTAATGACACGCAGTTATTGCGGATTGGAATCCCACTCTGTCTTCCCCACACAAACCGAGAAATTCTAAAAAAAATACATTCTGTTTTCATATTATGTGTAGTTTACAAAGGGGGACTAAAATCATTTCAAAAATATAATTTAAATGATATGCACACCGTATCCTTATGAAATATCTATATATACCAATGACATTTCCCTTTATGTACTTCATTTTTTATGTTACTTACAACTTCCTTTTTCTTCGAGAGAATTCTGATAAATTTGCTTATTTCAAAAACTTACTCAAAAAATATTAGTAAATCATAAAATAAATCTTAAACTAGAAGATAACCAAGTGCAGATTAATTTCTGACAATTTTCCTGATGTCAAAGTTCACTAGGCTGGCGACACCAAAGGACGACATCGATCAACGAGTGACATTATCCATTTATCACTATCGAAAGGGTTGATTGAATAAAGTAGGATCGGGCTTGTAATTTTGCAATACGCTGAGATCAGCATGAAGTGCGGTTACGTTTAATTTCTCGGGTCCAAATTTAATTGACTGTGAAACAATTGATTTACGTCTATAATTGTAGTTTGCTGGGTTAACTATTTTTGGTATAGTTAATTTTGTCTTAGAACTTTGTGTGTTTGCGCAGTTGTGCCATTCTGAATATATTAGCTGTGAATTCGAATCTGGGAGTATCTATATATTAATACGTGAAGCAAAAATTCATACCCCTTTTTACGAAAATTACGAGGACAGAGGAGCACGAAACTTGGCACACTCATAGTTTATATAGCGAAGAATTGCAGAATGATCATATTATTTATTAAAAATGTATAAGAAATAAATTTAATTTTATAAATGTAACATGTTTTTATAGTGACATATCCGTTGCTAGGCAACACGTTGTTTACGCGTCAACGGGGGCACTAGACTATATTAATATACAGAATTGTTTCCAGTCAGCTTAGTAAATAATATGTCAATAATTATTTATATTATAATAAAAAAGCCAATTAATCCCTTTCTCACTCTTTTCATAAATAATATGTTGTTTTTAAACTCATCTTTAAAGATTAAATAAGTAATAACAAGGAGTGTCTCTGCCTACATCACAGAAAGCTGACACTTATGATGTTTACTAATAAAAAAAAAAAAAGGAAAAGTATAAAAATTTGATCGCAGCAGGCAGCAACCGCTAAACGTTCAAACGCCTTTTGAACGCTTGGCTTAGCGGTGAGAGCGCTTGGACAGATTTAAACATGCGCGGGTTTGAGTCCCGGTTCGTACAAATTATGAAACCTTTTCTAAAAATATGTTTTTATCCTAAGTGAGTGATTAACAATATAAAATATCAAAAATAATAAATATATATATTTCATATATTTTTATCATGAAAATAACAATTACAAACAAAAACTAAACCTTAACCCTTAATGGCCTGAAGTATCAAAATTGGTACCTGGTTTTTTTTCTAAATAAATATTTAAAAAAAAAATATTGTGATTTTTTAACCTATTTTTCCCTTCATCTAGATCAGTGATGGCAAACCCCCGACCCGCGGGTCAATAGTGACCCACCCGAGACTTTTATCAGACCCGCACGATATTTCCAGAACAAAATTCCTTCGATAATTTGACCCCAATACACATTTTCTTTACAAAAAAAATTACTGTTGTGACCAACTTGTATTTTAAATTTCTGATATTTTCGCAAAATTGACCCACCGACACTCAAGCCTCTGCCATCACTGATCTAGACCCTCAAGCAAACACAGTAATATTAAAAAAAAACACTTTCGTAAATCAGGCCATTAAGGGTTAATGTCGTCTCGAACAATGTATCACTTCTAGCAAACTATATGTACTTACATTAATTAAGCACAAATTGTATTTGAAATAGCATTTGTCTTAACTGGACATGTTGTTACAATTTGCAATGGAACGGATAACTATCGATAACATTGTTTAATCTCCTGCCAACGCACCCTTACCAGATAGTAATCGCTTAGATGTCACTTGCACCCTTTACCCAAGATTAATTGTTCACGTGAAGCTACATATTCTACGATATATGTTTTAGTTATACTCATACTCCTTACAACATAAATTATCCATACATTTTTATTACTTACAAAATAAAAGTTGTAACGTCATTGTGGATGTTAGTTAACAGAATTTTTTTTTGTTCATCACGTAAGGAAGAGCATACTGAGAGAGTACTAAGTGTTATGCCTCTCCATATTCCAGTTTCAGTACATTCAAAAGATTCTGTGGAATAGATCGCGTTTATCATTTTACTAAATTCAGAAACACATATTTATTGAACCAATGGCATTTTTTTTTATAATTAAGCTAACAATGCTTATAAAATAAATAATATGAGTAATGAGTAATCTTAAATCATCACTTACACTAAAGATTTTCATTTTTCACTAAAAATTTCTCCTTGATCAAGGGGTCTGTACACGTCACGATACAGACAGGCAAAACCTAAGTGCTCAGCCACAAAGTCTTGCTACAGGAGTATCTCTTTAATATTATTATAAGATTTTTTTTGTATACAGTGTGCTTTACTCGTACAAAATAACCCTCAACTCCGAAAATTCTGAAAACAATGTGTTCCCAATTTTTTTTAGTTTCATGCCTGGTGGGGTAGAAAAGATAACCTAACGTTAAGACACTCCGCTCTTCTCGTACCGCTGAATTCAAGACATTGCGTGTTGAGTGACGGAACACATCGCCACGCTGTCTTACCAGAGCAGGGAAATGAAAGTAGTTTAAATATAATAACCAATTTGCCGATTAGGAATCGAACTCACAAACTCTCACGCTTACAGTCAGAAGCAGTTCCACTGCGCCACGACTACCTCGAAAAATTCCCAAGGAAAAAAGAAGATTACGTTTTATAGTCGAAATTACAGTATATCTTTATAAAAATGCGTGAAGCAAAAACTTTGAAAATTACGCAGACGGAGGAGTATAAAATTTTGCATACTGATAGTTTATAGAGCGAGGGAGTGCAAAATACTAATATATTTTTTAAATAATGCATAAAAAGTATATTAAATTAATAAAGTAAATATTACACACACTACCATCGTTTGGCATCCACGTTTGTATAAACACAACGCGTTGTTAACGCGTCAACGGCGAAATAATATGGCGAAAAAAAAAAAGTACACGAAGGCGATATCAAATGATATATTAATTACAGAATAAGGTATACAAATATAAATACTAACAAATTTAAAAACATTACATATATAAATAGATCTTATTCATCGACAGTATCATTGCAGTCGAATTCCGAGTTCCACTGTTGCATTTTTCACAATCCATTGAATCCCCAGTAAGCTACAATAAAGCTAGCGGATCTCACAGATAAAACGCAATATCAAACAATATTTCGCGTTCAAAATGTTTCGAATTATGTACGAGAAACGTAAATCGTACAATGTATGATAGATATTCAGTTTAATATTTTAGTCCTTTGTTTATAGCATATTGGTATAAACAATGCTGTTTTTATTTAACAGTAAGTAGGTAAGATTTTAAACGCTATGTTGATATTGTCGATAGTCCCGTTGTTATATGTTAAACGATATTTACACGATGGTAGCGTAGCAAGCTCGATTTAGTCAGTTTAATTTTTAGTTAAAACAAGCTATCGTAACGACATCATTCGCAACTTAAATATTTTATGTTCAGATTTCTTGATATGGTATGCTTATACCATACCAAAAAAATAACACAAACATAATATTTAGTACATTTGCTTTTATAGTAGTATAAATTATTTATTTTAAGCCTTGGCTGGAAAGCGGGAGATAATTGACATTGACGATCTGATTTAGTACCCTATGCACTAATACAAGTGCAGATGTACTAATTCAAGTGCAGATGCACTATTTCAGTAGTTAAGTAATTTCTTGTACAAATGTACTGGTATGATAGTATCTTTACTTGAATTAGCAATATGATGATGAATTTTTTTGACAGTACCTACTTTTTTACTCTGTTTCTGTGGAAAAGAACATGACGTCGTTTTCTAAATTATCTCACAATTATTATTTATATTAGTAATCAATACTTAAGTTAGAGTAACAGATATGTTCCCTCACAAATGTAACATACACGTGCTTACGTTTAAGTTTATTTAAAAAAGTAAGGTACAATGTTCTTTTTGTTTGGATAAATATAAATAAATAATAATTGCATGGTTACGAGAAAAAAATCAAAAAAATATGTAAAAAAACACAAAGGCCCCGGCGAGATTCGAACTCGCGATCTCCTGTTTACTAGACAGGCGCTTTAACCAACTAAGCCACGGCGCCAGTAGTCACGTGTAACTAGTTGCGAATTTACAGACTATATAGCTATTGTCAGTATTGAAACATAAATACAAAGTTGTAAAAAATGCAGCTTTTTATCTCCCATAGCACGGTAGTCATGAAACACCATTAAGACATTCCGTTCACCATTTTTCGCCTGAATTCAAGTCATTGCATGCTAAGTGGCGGAATTCAACACCGCGCTGATACAATGTCCAATAATTTAAATATTATCATTACCCCGAGCAGGAATCTCTCTACGGGAATCTACGGGAAACTGCATCTTTGATGTTACACGGGGCCGTGGGTGGCGGTTATCACTTACCATCAGGTGATCCGACGCTCGTTTGCCTTGTCCTTTCCATAAAAAAAAATGTACAACCAGTCGCGTGTACAATCAAAAACAGTCCCACTGTACATATAGGCCTACTAAATAAATATTACATATTTACTAATAAATATATAGTTAATATCAGGTATTCAATTTTATCTGTTAGTTTCCCAATAGAATCACAAATTTTATAACCATTATTATTTTGTTAAAAGGGCAATACTCGGTACTAACGTGGTGATATAGTTCATTATTAAGAGGTGAACGTCCACGCCAGCCGTGCGCAAAGGCCAGCCACGAAACTTAATAATTTCAACTACAATTAATTGTTCTACTAATACTATTAACCTCAGGGTTAGTTAAGACTTACCTAAGTGAGAAAACGAAAATAATTAAAAAGATAATCATTTGTCACAACAAAATATCACAAACATTTTAATTTTTGTTTTTCGAAAATACTGACCGCCAGCTATACTTACATACATACATTACATATAGCTTCCGCGCCGCTGTATCCCGTATATAGCAGGGTAGGCAGAGGAACCTAGTGGTGCTAAGACACCCGCTCCCCCACTCTTCCGCCGAATTGAGGCACAGGTGCTGAGTGGCTTCTGTCTGCTTTCCCAGACATCATAAGAATAATAGCTTCAAAAAGTTTCAAAAAATCAAAGAAAATTTTAACTGAATTTAAAAAATAATAGTATCAAGTAAGTAAGTTATGTCCATTCTCAATGTATATTATTATTATTAATTTATTATAACTGAAAATACGTGATAAAGAACTTATACTATCAAAGGTTATTTTTGTGCTAGATTTCCAAAAACAATTATGCTCAAGCATTACTTAGGTATGGCCATTAAAATTTTAAACTTATATTGTTTCTGTCTGTTCCACACCATTATATATTCTTGCATTTTATTTCAAATATACAAGCCATATATTAGTGCTTTAAAGCAAAGATCTTTTTTATTGATAACGGACGCAACGAGCAGAAGGACCACCTGATGGGGTAAGTGGTTACCTTTCGCAGCCCTAGTATCTTACAACACCAGAGATGCTTTTGTGTAGATGCGTTACAACCTAGAGGATACTGATGGAAGGTGGACAATTTAAACCACTCACATCTGAACCACCACATTTTGGGAAAAAGGATGGGTGGGAAAGGGGGAAAATCTGGCTTTGCACACGAACCTGAACACATCATAAAAATTTACTATATTCTTGCATTTTATTTCAAATATAAGCCATATATTATGCTTTTAAAGAAGATCTACCAGCACAGTATTAAAATTTTATTTCCAACTTAATAACTTCTTTTATGATTTAAAGAAAATAACTTTGAAGCCAACAAGACTTTTAACAAGATGTTTTGAAAATATTACCATGATTTTTTAAATAGGAGCTGTTACTTTCCTTAATATAATATTATTCATTTTAAAAATAATACTCAACATTGTACTCTGTATAAAAGTTATAAGAAGAAACGAAACGTTCTTTGTAAGAAGTTTTAATTAAAGCCATAAACTGAAAAGAGTAAATCTATTTCACTCACTACCAACGTGGTTAGTCTTTCTTTAATATCGTAAGATTTTTTAAATTTTGATATTTGCCTGTATTTAAAACATAACAAAAAGAAAGGAATAAGGAAAATCCCTCTATAATCAACTAAAAGACATTGATCGGTTTAGAACACAAACATCTCTTCATTTCTTAAAAATTTTATATATTTCCCCGTAAGCGGTACGGAGAAGGTGAATAAAGCAATCTTTCTCCAAATTTAGTTATGCTGAAAGAGGAGTGAGCTCGGACATCGGAGGCAAGCTTTACCGGCAAGTGTTTTAAAGGAACTCTTAAGGCTACACTTGTGTATCAATTCCAGGCACTTTTCCCAATTCTTCGCAGTCACCTCCAATTAATAAAAATGCTAATGAGTTTCTTCCTCATATTAAGTCTTTTTTTATGGATACACCTGGATGGCAAACGAGCAGAAGGACTCTACTGATGGTAAGTGGTTACCTCGCCCATGAAATTACCTCTACAACACAAGAGATGTACTAGATGCGTTGCCAACCTTAGAGGATACAGTATGGAAAGTGGAGGATAATGTAGTAGTCCGCTATCGGAACCACCACATTTTGGGGAAAGGATGGGTGGGAAAGGGGAAAACCTGGCTTACATGCCATCGAACCGGAACACATCATAAGATATTTAGCGGTTCGTCTTTGACATGATAGTGGTCGCGAGCCAGACGGAGGACGAACCTCCTACCACCAAAGTCTTAATCTAATAAGAAGTATACTCCATGTCCTCCATACATTATAATATTAAACTTTCAAAATAAACTAAATTAATGTGAATTAATCTTATTACAAATTCTAATATCAGGAGTCTTAACCTTACAAGTAGAAGTCTAGTGGGATTCCACATTTAATTTGACAAACTCAGCCACGCGTATAACAATGGTTATTTTGAAGGAGCTGTACTTCTTAGTACGTTATGAATGTCTCATTTTCGTCTACGTAATTGAATTTCTGTTTCTTTACAAATAAATCAGCATTCAAGGCGAGCCTCCCAAAGTTGGATTAAGCCGTCTGATGAGAAGAAGGCCCAATACAATATTTCTTTAACTATTATTTTTTAGTTATTCTTCTATCGTCTTTATGAGTATCTAAGGTTCAATAGAAAAAATAATTTTGTCTATAATAAGGGATACAGTGTGGTCGTATAGGTCTTTCGTATAACTTAGTGAGGAAAAATCTAAGCAACATGTATACATTCATCATATTTTATAGGTTCAAATATAATTAAAATCTACAGACATATATTTACATACATATCGGAAGTACGATGAGCCCATAGTAAAAGGGTGTCGATCAAAATTCCTCTGCTGTCCTTCCCAAACGATGTGACATGGGGTCTTATGGATTGCTACATGAAATGTTCAAGAAATTTATTTTGTTATACCTCTGTCACAGTAAGTAATAAAAAATGTAAATCAGACCTTATACAAGATATTTTATATAAATAAAATAAATGCATAATTAAATATAAAGCGTGTATACATAATTGCATTAAATAAAATAAATTACACCTTTGGCTAGTATAACCATCGTGGCTTACTGGGAGAGTAACATAGCTGACTGTGTACACGCTGAAATTAGACTCTTCCACATACATATGCCAAATCACCGGTATAACAGTTATATTGAAAAAGAAATTTAGAATATAATTTTGATGGTTGTTACTAAAGTCTCAAAGTATTATCATAGTAATATATCAGTCAAATTTACGTTAAACAAATCTATTACGTCTAAAGTAACTGTGAAACCTTTACAGAATTGTTCCCTGGAACGATGAAGTCAATATTTGCTTATTTATTTAACCTTGTTACCCTTAGCGTTCACAAGGGGTTGATGAAATTAAAATAATGGAATTTAATCGTGGCGCAGAGGCACAACCATGCGACTGTAAACGCGACAGGTTGTGGGTTCGATTCCCACTCCAGGAAATGTAAAATTTAGTGTTTTCATTTCTTGGGTTTGGTAACAAGGCAAAGCGCGACTTTGAGTTCCGCCACTCAACGCGCAGTGCCTCAATTTGGCGGAAAGTTGGGAACGGAAATGTTTGAAAGAGAATGGAGTGTCTTAACACTAGGTTCTCAGGTTCCCTCTGCCTACCCCGCTATATGCGGGATACAGCGTGAAGTTAAAAAAAAATACATTTACCAGTTGCTATTTACATTTTACAATTGAAAATACTTATAAACATACATTTAGTTTTATTATATATGGAAAATACATATAAAAAACCATAATTTATTTTTCTCAGCTGCCAGAGCAAGCAAAAAAACACATGAGATTTAATTTCATAAATAAATTAAAAATAAATCATGTCTAATGTTACAATTTGCTTGAGAATTTGAGAAGACATTGGTAATTTGTTTTATTTTTTATTTACGACTTTACCATAGAAGGACATCACCTTAAAAGATTTATGAATATGTGAGTATATCTCACACATACACGTGTTTTACATTCAAAAAATGCAAAAAATGTACTTACAATATTTTAAAAAATGTTGTGATATGAATGGAGTACAATATTTAATTAACTAAAATTCTATGTAAAGTGAGTATATTCAAAAAATCATAAATAAATTGTTGTTTTCGAAATTTATATAATTTCGAAATTATTATTTATTTAATGGAGGCTGTTAAATAAACGTACAAATGTGTCTAAATGCGTTACATCGTACGGAAATTGCATTTTGCTGTCACCAAAAAGCCCTACAATTAAGAACTTGAGAAAGCTTTTAAGATTATTTTATTGTTGATAGCTGAGTTTCAGTTTTCAGTGGTTCTTGCACGAAACGACGACGGACTGACGCCACTGTAGATAAATTATGAAAATCGACGTTTGCAATTTTGATTCCCATTTGGGAAGATAATTTAATCTTTTTAGTTTCCCGATCTTAGTAAAATATGCATAGTAAGGAAGCTAGTATTTACTATTTTTGAAATGTTAAAGTGTTAATCACACACTTACGAAACGAAAAACAACATATAGAAAACGTATAAAAATTGAACTAACAACAAAAATATGTTGTAATAAGAATTTCGACGCAGCCGGATATAGAACGCATGGCTTAGTGGTCACCGCTTGGACAGTTTCCAAGAGGCGCGGATTCGAGTCCTGCTGCGTTCAAAATTTAAAATAAAGTGTGCAATAGCGTAATTAAATACCGCACTTTGTGTTATCATACCGGGAAAATGAGAATAATTATATTTAATTTCCAGAGTGAAAATCAACCCCACAATCATCACGTTTATAGTGAGACACAGCACAGCGCCACAATGGTCTCAATAACTATAATAATAATGAGCTCTTTGATTTTCGCGATTATAACACATATTAAATGAAACTATTTTAACCGGATTAATCACGTATATTTTAGTATACGGAGATACATTTTTGGAAACCCGACGTTTCGAACACTTTACAGTAGTCCGTGGTCACAGATAGACTGAGGCGGCATTCGTCTGTCACTTGATACAATTATTATATCAAACTACCGCCAACGGTTCCTTAGTTGCCTCGCGTACTGCCGTACTACTACTGGATTCTTGCAGAATGAGCTGACTGTATCTGACCCTCTAGTGTGGTGGGTTTGAGACTTCAAAGATTTAATGAGTGGGTCCCAGGTGGTAGAAATTCTCCAACCATCTTCTCTATTGAAATTTCCGAATACTAAAATATATGCGATTAATCCGGTTAAAATAGTTTCATTTAATAAGTATAATAATATATATTACATAATGTTCACATGACTTTTTGAGATTTGCTCTTCAACGAATCGAACAATCTTAGGCGAGGTTTAATTGAAACTGCGGGCCAACAACCTAATCAATATTGATATTAGTCATAAACTATAACTTAGTTATGTTACTCAACTGGCTCGGTCTGTTCAATCCCCCAAATTAATAACCAGCCGATATTATTCTCAGAACAGCCTTTGGTGGAGTCGCTTCTTATTTTATAACTTAAAATATATAATTATTTTTCTTTGATATATTTTTTTTACTTTTACGCATCTCCTGAATTTTTGTAGATAGAGGTAGGGTGATGATAATTTGAAAGGTATTGTTTCGTCTTCTTAATAAATAAAAACAAGTTAGAAAATAATGAAAAAATATGTAAATGTAAATCCTTCTAGATTCTCAGTTAAAAATAATTGTAATAAATTTATTTCAAAAAATCATTAAATCTTTCAAATGAAACTCGAGTCGCTTCTTGTTCTATTCAGAACTTACAATTAATTTTCTTCAATATATTTTTACTAACCGACTTCAAAATAAGAAGGTTTTCAACTTCGACTGTACATTATTTTTAATAGGAACCAATTTTGTTGATTGTTTTATATGATAGCTAACTGATACGGTCCCATTTAAATTTGGATTAAGATCCGGATAAACTGTTTTGAGTTATTTAGTAATAATTGTATTTTTAAATTGCATTTTATTTGAATTTAGTTTTCTTGTTTTGTTAAATTTTTTAATTATATTTTTATATATCTAACACATTTTCACACATTTTCCTGGAGTATCCATGGATAAAGAAAAAAAGAAAAAAAAGAGAAAAGAGGTTTTTTTATTCCCAAATTAGAAAATTTTGTAACAAAACATGTTGAATTAATAATAACAAAAGTCTGGTTCCGTAACACTGCAATGATTGTGTGACAAAAATGTATTAACACTCATTTTCATAAACATTTTCGTTATCATAAAGAATATGCTGCTTTATAAAATGTAATGCTATACTATGTTCGTATCAACGCTAAAATTGTTTGATCTCTCTTACATGTCATTTTCCACGCTTCGCCAAAGATTAAAATTGTGCAAGTAAGTATAAATTTTGAAACACTTGTTCAAAAATATTCTTTTTTTTTTATTTAAAAGATAAAAATTATTTAAGAATCCCTAATTCAATTTTTTTTTAATAACAAGAAAGCCCCCTCCTAAGGAAACATCCACGAAAAGGTATTGTTTCAAAATCAAACCACTCTACAAGGACAAAAAGAGAAGGTGGCTTATCAATTGATTGTGTTTTGCTAACCCATCATAATCCGAATTTTGATACCACCTTTCGAACAAATGATTGCAATAAATTAAAAAGCGATTCAATTGAATTCAAAGTTAAGATAGTATTACATTAACGCCTGTCGTGGTACAAACGTGCGACTATAAACGTGACAGGTTGAGGGTTCGACTCCCACTCTCCAAGAAATGTTAGTATTTTAATTTTCCTGAGTTTGGTAACAAGGCAATGCGCGGCGTTGAGTTCCGCCGCTCAGCACACAATGCCTCAATTCGAATTTCGGAAAGTGGGGCACGGAATTATTGTAAGAGAACGGAGTGTCTTACCATTAAGTTCTCAGGTCAGATCCCTCCCCTGCTATAAGCGGAATACAACGTGAAGTTAAAAAAAAATACATTACAGCTTCATGCCTTTTCCGCATAGCAGAGTGGGCAGGGAGAACCTATTATTAAGTCTCTGTTCTCTATTTTCTGCCTGCAACGGAAAATTTCCGTATTGATTTACCTAAGCGGGGAAATTTATATAATTTAAACCTAATCCCTCTTCCTAGTCCCCACTAATACACCCCACATTCAGTCGTTTTTCGCTGTGATGAAACAAAGCACGGCGTTGAGTTCCGCCACTTAACACGCAATGTCTTTTCAATTTAATTTGGGAGGTAGTGGCGAACGGAGTGTTTTGACACTGGGTTCACTGAACGGGCAAAAGCGTGAACTTGCGTTATGCTGTTATTGATATCTATCTATCTATCTATCTATCTATCCGGTTCTCATACTCTCGGTTTATTAAACTTCTCGAATATCAATCTTCGTGTCATTTTCTAGTAACAGTTAATAACACTTAATTTTTTTAAATAAATTTTATAGTTTAAATTATCAAGATTAATCCTGATGATACAATTATAATTTGATTTGACGTTCAAAAAATGAAGCTTGTAACTTCTTATTTTGAATAAAATTATTTGACTTTGACTTTGACTTTGACTTTATGTTGTCTATATATATTTTTTTAAGTAATCTATAAACTTACTGGTAACACTGCATTTTTCCAACAGATAATTCTGAAATATAGAGAACTTTTGAATATTATAATAGCATAAGAAACCCATATTTTATATACTAAAAAAATTGTAAGCAATTGTCCTAAAATCTTAATCATAACTTAACAAACATAAACCTGAGACAAATAAGACATCGTAGCGTATAATTTTTAATCTCCTACAACAGTATACCTGTTAGTAACTTCATAAATTACTATTATACTGTAAGGAGGGGGTGCGAAGTAATAGGTGCAATCTGAACTCGCTCCCTCATCACGTGTCTCCTAAATTTCCCTCGAGAATATCAACTTTAACACCACATTTCCCGCAAAACTGTTAAATAAGTTTGCGTTGCGGTCTCATTTTGAAACTGGTGCCTGATTACGAAGATTTAGCATCGGCGACGTAACATCTTAAATTTACATATAATTGACGTTTGTCAATTTTATATGTACGCGGCATACAGTATAATATTCACATACACACATATATAGCTTCACGCTGTACCCGCATATACCAGGGTAGGCAGAGGGAACCCGAGAACCTAGTGTTAACACACTCCGTTCCCCACTTTCCGCCGAATTTATAATATCCACACTGTTCCAAAATATTCTCTATATATTAAAATTTCAAAACTGAATCCAGGCAAAAGCTTTTGTTTTAATTCTTTTTTATCATGGCGTTATTATATAAATAAGGGGAACAAATATTTGTCGATATCACTTATATATTTTCTTTACTTATGAAGTTAATCAAAATTCTAATGTACTTTCTAACGAAGCTATTGCAAATACGGTCACGAAACTTGATAAGCTTAAAAAGATTGATCTGAACTATGACTAGATTAATTTTGATTAGTTTCCTTCCTAATTAAAGCAATCAAATTAGACCATAAAATAATAATCATTATTAATGAAATGAGAAAAATCCCCATTGATCATTTAACAAATAATTAAAGTTCACAAGTATAAGTTTTCAAGATTTTCAGTCATAAGGTAAGATATAAGACTAAAATAGTTCATATAAATTGTTGACTATGTAATTATCATTAAAAATCATCCCTAAACTTTTACAACAAAAAATATTTAAGAGTTTGTTTCTCTGTAATATGGATTAGTACGTAATATTAGGTCTAGAGCACAAACATATACATAATCAGCGCCTTCAAAGGCGCACTAACACAGAAATTGACTACCTGTCCATACTTACTCACAGGATGCACCAGTTTTTGTACCTACATACTCCAAGTACTTAGATTGCACCTACACTAGTGCACATATGATAATGAATAATTTCAGATCCCTTAAGAAAAAATATTAATATTTCCTAGTTTAAAAACAGCTAAATGGTGTAATCTACTCTCTGCATTGACTATGCTATAAAGATTTAATTAAGAATTAAAAAAAAAGAATTATTAATTAAAAAATGATAAAAAACTGAAAACTCTGGAATTACAAAAATGAAATTTAACAATACATAAACATTTCTTTTCACCTGTCTTCCTTTGTTTTATACAATAGACGCGATGAAGAAGAGGTTTTGATGGATATTAATCTCACTATTGTTCAACGAAACCAGCAATCAGTTTTAAATTGTTCACAACAAAATCTAAAATCAATTCAATAAAGATATAAATTTAGTAGAAAACGTCAGGAAAATCATAGAGCTCCTCCTATCCTTTTATTATGCGCTTGAATACTTCCTTCAAGCAATTACCTTAGCTCGAGGCGTCTAGACGAAATAATAGTATGTAATCCTTGAAACATGAGCGAGACGTTTCACAGTGAACTGTTGTGGCTTCGTATCCAGTACTTAAGGAAATTTAAATAATATCTTTTAGTATATATTTTGTACATGTAAAATGTAAAATAACGCCTGTCGTGGCGTAGAGGTACAGTGTGCGACAGTAAACGTGACAGGTTATGGGTTCGATTCCCACTTGATGAAATGAAATTTTTCACTTCCTTTCATGGTGACAAGGCAAAACGCGGCGTTGAGCTCCGCCACTCAGCACGCAATGCCTCAATTCGGCGATAAGTGGGGAACGGAGTGTCTTAACACTACGTTCTCAGGTTCCCTCTGCCTACTTACTATATGCAGGATACAGCGTGAAGATAAAAAAAAAAGGAAAAATATACTAACAATTTTGTAATCATAACGACTAACCTTTAAAATAAATCAATAATTTATATAGATATATTATTTTTTATATATATACATATTTTATCAAATAAACTTGAGAAAGGTCTTTCAACCCTATCTAGAATAAGAAAATAACGTTATTACGAAGAATATATTTTCAACATATCACTGGTTAAAGAAACCGACAGCTAATCCAATATACTGAACGAATACCTATACTTCACGATTGTATTTATTTTATTGCCAACTTTACGTGTCAGACGGTTTCATATTATTTCGTCTGTATTTGAAAGATTTCAAATTTCAAACTTTTCGTCTGCGGTTTTAATAAAAGAATATGCATAAATATTAAAACTAAGTATTAAAAATGTATGTAAAGTTTGTCGACATCATAGGTCGTAATGAATTATACTTCATTTAGTGATATTTTAACTTAAAATAAATATTAAGATATTAGTTATTTCACACATTTTAACCAACACAATTATAGTAATCATCAACTCGCCTGGTGACCTAGTTGCTCGTGACTGATTGCTTGACTGGCGCTCCAGACAGATATTAGTGATAGCATAATAATTGTCTGGATCCACTTGAATTACACATATATTTTATCATCATGATACCAGCTACTGACCAGATTGAGACAGAAAAAAAATGAAATTCGGCGGAAAGTCGGGGCAGATGTCACCCAACACTAGGTTCTCAAGTTCCCTCTACCTACCCTGCTGCATAAGGATACCCTGACTTGAAGCTAAAAAAAAGCAAAAAAAGTTTTTAAAATTGTATGGGTATAGCGCACCTTACCTAACTGTATATATGATAAATTACCTGGGCGGTGGACACACACACACAATTATCTGCGCATCGCCTGAAGCCTACATAGCAAGTTGACATTAGAATAAAAAGCTACAAACAAAATAATTATTTCAACTAATATATTAATGCATGTGTTTCTAGTATAAATGCTTCTTAGGTGGAAACTAACGGTGCGCGATGTCTCTCAAACAGACCAAGACAATGTCTATATGTTATTTAATACAAGCATTCCCACACCGTAAAAGTTTAAATTTCCGTTGCTAAAAAGGCTCTTGGCCTTTTAGGTTTTGCTTAGCTACACTTTTAGAAAATCTTCCGTGCATCATTTGTCTGGAAAGGATAAATAACCACTTCCATGTTAAAATGTTAAGATTAAGCCGAAAACAAATTGTTAACTTTTTGACTTCAATTACCTTGGAGTATTTCAACATTCAATCACACTTCGACTGTTGCCTTTATCCATAAAACTCCTTATATTCTTTATGTTTTCTGCCTCAGAGTAATAATATGCATAAATTAATATATACACTGGGGTGGCTTAAGTCAATTTTACAAATGCAGGCCAGAACATATATTTCTAAGTAGCATAGGCATTCTTCTATCTATATTGAATTCTTGACAATATCAAATGCTATGAAACACCCACAAATTACATCTGAACGATATGAGACACTTTTCAATATCTATACTATAAAAATAAATTTGTAAAACCTAATCTAATTTGAAATTCAATTATTATAAATAGCAGATTCAATGAATAATAAGAATAACCCAAACCTTTCAAACGTTGAAATATGATGATCCGTCTTTATCGGCTTTTGTTGTACGTTGATTTTAATTGATAAAATAATCAAGTAATTTCATTATGTGTATATAGGTGAAATATAGAAGAGTGCTCTTATAAATAAGCTATTATTATAATAATATATATATATATATATATATATATATATATATATATATATTTATGTATATATTTTTAACTTATTTTATGCTATTATTATTTAAACCGACTTCACATAAAAGGGAACTCCCGTATACTCCGTATTTCTAATGTGGTCCCATTTAAATTTTGTTAAGATCTTACCAGTAGTTTTTGACTTATTCGTAATAATTTTATTTTTAGTGCATTCTATTTAATGTCATTTTTTTTTTATATTTGAATTATTTACCTTATACGAAATGTAGCTCAGTTATTTATTTTATAGGTAAGGGATGGCAAACGAGCAGAAGGACCACCTGATGATAAGTGGTTACCTTCGCCCATGAACATCTACAACACCAGAAATGTTGTAGATGCGTTGCCAACCTAGAGCATACAGATGGAAGGGGAGGACAAGTAGTGGTCCGCTATCGGAACCACCACATTTTGGGGAAAGGATGGGTGGGAAAGAGGAAAAGAGGAAAAAATATAATACATAACTGATATTTCACCTATTGAATAAATTATCGATTAAAAAAGTAACTAATAATATATGTATCGTAATCATCACGCCTTAGATAACAATTCATGCCATCCATCAACTTTACCTCTCATATTTAAAACCACACTGAAAACATGAAAACATTTCTTATACAAACATTTCCTCGAATAAAAATAAGACCCTTCGGTATAGTAGAATCACACTTCCCGATGGCACGATAAAAAAACTCCTAATGTCAGTAGTATTAAGTACTTTTAGGAAAAAATCCTTTTATAAATAAAAAAAAAAAAAAACTCAAGAAAAAATAAATCAAAAGACAGAAATATTAATTAAAGATTCCAAAACAAAGTTTAACAATGGCTCGTTTAGAATTTATTAGATTTGCAATATAAGTGACTTATTTTGTAGCGGCCCGGGCAAATGAAAGCTGCGGTAATGTATAATTAGAACTTGACAAGGGTCTGACAGTTGTATTTGGGCCAGGAAGGTACACCTGCGATGTACGAAGGTACTATTTACACTAAATAACAACAATGGGATCGCTAAACGATTTATTGCATTTATATATTACGATAGGGTTGATTTGAAGGACGTGACAATCATTTCATTGCTATATGTTATGTTTATAGTTACTTAATATAGACGTATTATTTTGGGCGACATATATATACCTTTATTTTTATATTAGCATTATTATCCTAGGCATATTTCTTTTTTCTTCTTACTTCTCTGACAATCTATTTCAAATGGTTGCTCGTACAAAGCGGGGCACCAATCAATCTTCTTCGTGTGTTCTCCATACAATGTAACATAGGTAAAGAGATTTGTACTCCACGTTCGAAGCACCAAAATTTAAAGAACTAAACTGTACTGTACAAAGCTAGGTTGCCACATGATTTCTATTGTAAATCTATTGACTTCAGGTCTCTAATTACTACTGACATATATGTAATTATTTCATTGATTAACCACCCTCACTGACAGCTTATTATTAATTATATACCTATGAATATATTATTATATTGTATTTCATGCATAGAACCTACGACTTTAAGACAAGGAGTCCAAAATAGCTTACTGACAACTGTCCCATTTTCAATCATTTTTGATTCATCTTAACACAATTAAGGTATATCAAGGACGCTATGTTTATGTACAAGCTAAATTAGCTGAAAGCAAACGGGACGTATTATTTCAATTGTGACGACTATATCATGATAACAGTACCCAATTAAATTTAATACGCAGAAATAAATGAGAATTTTCAGAAATTACGCGTAAATATTATAATCTAATATAATATACGTATAAAAACATTAAGATATTTTTATATCCACCTACATTGCGTTTTCATACACTAGGTACTTTTAAAAGAAGATAAAGATTATATTCATTATTAAAATTGAAATGCCTAGATCAACCTCTTTCGTATTCTACTTGAACGTAGGCCGTTTCAAGTAGATCCCAGATTATCCGATACTTATGAAGTATTAAAGTTGCTAGAGGGATACTCGGATGGAAGGGACAATGTAGTAGTCCACTATCAGAACCACCACATTTTGGGGGAAAGGATGTGGGTGAAAGGAGTGTAAATCTGGCTTACATGCCATCGAACCGGAACACATCATTAGATATTTGGCGGTTCGTCTTTGACATTACGATAGTGGTCGCGAGCCAGTCGGAGGACGAACCTCCTACCACCTAACAAAAAAAAAATGATTAATAAAATGAATATATAATTAATTCATAAAAAAAATGTATATTTTCTAAATATTACTGTTAGCATTTCTGTTAGTATTAGTATAGGTATCTTAGTGCTTAAGTGAAAATTCTACATAACCCAAATTCTAAAAACAAAATTATTAAATATCATGTACAGCCAAAAACGCTTGGCGTAGAAATTTCACATGTAGGCTTCTTGGTGAGTGTAAGAGAGAAAAAGAGTGGGTTTCACTTAGAAAAGGAGGAGGGACAGGAAAATACTGAAATTTTACATTTACAATGGTTACATTTACAATAAAAAAAAAAGTATGTTTAAAGGATAGGCACAATCGTATGTACCGACATAATGTAAGCCAAGTATTGTCCAAATGGATTTGTTTCATAATAAATGAACTATGAAATTAATATTTTCTTACTAACGTCAATACCTAGAAAAAATGAAGCATTAATAGATAATTATAAGCAGAACATCTGAAAACACAATAGAAACGGTTCTAATGAGTTTCGCTAGATAAATTTTTATCGCTTTCAATTTCCTTGCAGATACTAACAATTCACACTTCTGCCTGTAATCAGTATAAAAATTAATTACTTTGCCCTTGATTGTTAATGCTATAAAGCCGTATTCAGTTCGTAGTAGTTGTAAGATAATTTTTTTCTCTATAATTTTAAGTATCGCTTCTTACTTCTTTAATTATGGCGATTCGAACGTGCCGCACAAACACACGAAAGAGGATTGATTACTAAAAACGAGATTAAGTTACACAACGATAAATCGCATGTTTAAAAATCGATAATATACCGACCTTCACCTATAACATACCAAATAAATATTTACAATAGACATATACACTTTACGTTTTTCTCCAATAAAATCAAAATATGACCTTAATTTGAAAAGCGGAACACTGAATAACGACTGACTTAAGGTTGCGGTCTCTTATTAGACGACATTTTTAAAAATAAAAAAAACATATTTTTTGGTGTATTTGTAATGTCGAAAACGGTCACTGCGTGTTCTTCGATTCTGCTAAGATTTTGTTCGATAAATTAACAATTATATTAATAACAATCCATCCTATGATCCTATGAATTTTTTTCTATTTATAATTTATATATCTGAAAATAAATTTAAATTAGGGTCATCACTTGATATTCATGTTTCTTCAAAATTCACTCACTTATATGCATAGCAAGTATAGAAAAAAAAACTATTGTTCACTTAGAATACATAGTGGTCTGAACAAAAGAGCTGTGCTTAACATTAGCGCGTAATTAAAAAGTACGACAGTAATTCGGGGCTTATTTCCACAACGAAAGGGACACAAATTACGCAAAGCACATTTTCTCTGAATGTCGGCTGTAATTTTCTTGCCTTTTCTTCGACGTGATGATATGTAACTGCTAATAAATAGTAAACGTGACATTTAGGTGTGAGAATTCGAGTTTTAGGGTTCAGCACCTGTGACAATATTCCTGATGTCATTGATAATGTTGTATTGATAGCCTAAGCCCATATTAATATATATTTTAAATCTTTTAAATTGTAGATATTTGATCAGTTTGGTAAAAATATATTTGAACTTTTGAAAAAGCATTTGCAAATTTTGTTGATTAACGATAAGGTGTCGGGGACATATTGAGAAATAATTTATTCCTACCTCATTTTCAACCTAAACCAACCTGTTTTGTCAAACTAGACAAGGACACACTTTATAAATCCTTACTAATATTATAAATGCGAAAGTAACTCTGTCCGTCTGTCTGTTACGCTTTCACGCCTAAACCACTGAACCGATTTTGATAAAATTTGGTATGAAGATAGAACTGAACTTGAGAAAGGACATAGGATACTTTTTATTGCGAAAAAAATGGTAGAAAGGGTTGTAATAGGGGATGAAAGTTTGTATGGAAACCCTATTGTCAAACATAAAATCAAGTAAGAGAAGAAGAAGAGCAACTTTCACACCTAAACCACTTAATCAATTTTGACAAATAGTCTAGACCTTGGAAAAGACTACTCCTAGGCTACTCCTTATCATGTCGCGCGATATAAACGAATTCCACGCGGACGAAGTCGCGGGCGGAAAGCTAGTTTTAAATAAATATTCAATATGAGTAAAACTGAATTAACATAGCAAAATAGTAACTAACACAAATAAAGAGAATAAACGAACTAAATGTACATATTTATACGTAAAATATTAATAATATATTTCGCTTACGAACGAAAATATTCTAAGAACTCCATTTATCACCTAAACATGAATTCAGAAGTTAGTCAAAGGAAATGACTTTGAATAAAAATTTGATAAATTACATTTTAAACAAAATTGATATGTAAAAACCAGTTTCACAGAAAAAAGTATATTTCATATTTTAAAAGCATAATCAGTCCACATTTTCTTGACACTTCTGTCGAGTCACGTCGGGACATTCCGCCTTTCCGCGTCCAGCCGGGGTGTTTAAAAAGCAGTTCATTTATTTTATAATATTAAGGGCAATCCATCACTGACAACCTAACTAAGTGCAATATCGATAACGACTTAATGCGATATCTCGGTCATTAGACGTAGGTGTTAATAAAATTAAGTAACCAACTATTACACAGTATGTTGCATGCATAAATTGGATTAATTTATAATTCAATCATTAATTGATTGATTTACATGTAAAGAAATAAAATATTGAACGCTGTAATACTAAAAATTGCTACATTTCTACACATGTCCTTCCAAAATATAAGTAAAAAACACTTTCTCTTAACTTTTTGTGATTATGTTATGTTTTAATCATAAAATAGCATTATACCACAAAATTTCTCTATTTGACATCGCGTAACATTGATCTGTGAAAAAAATTGAAAACTGGTTGGTAGTAGAACTTAAAAAGTAATTATTTCTAATTACTTTGTAACAAAATTTTCTACGATTACGTTCTAATCACGTTATTTTTCACTATTCCACATTAATTAATGACGATATTAACAATATTATAACAAAAATGTTAGAAACGATAAAAAGGGGAAACGAATTAGTGACAACGGTCATAATAACTGGCACGCAATACGTTTCGTACGTGTCCGCCCCGCGCATTGGCGGGTTAGCTAGATTGCTTCAATGCTATGGCTTATTTATTACAGCAGTAACTTACTGTGCAATAAAATAAGTTCCAATAGAATGTAATAACGTGAAACTGTATGTTGTTCTGTTATCAAATACACATTTGCTTATAATAAAAAAAAAAATCAATATATGTATGAATGTGGTTGAGATGAAGTGTTGTAACCTAATACCGGTAAACCTCTTAATACATGAACGACAATTGTTTTTAAGACACGAATAACACCAGTTTATTTCCATACAAAGTGACACTGTAAATTTTCTTTTGTTGTACTTGATTTTTTTAGCTTTACGCTGTATCCCGCACATAGCAGGTTAAGAAGAGAACCTAGTGTTAGGACACCGTTCTCTTTTAACATGTGCTTTCCCCACTATTGATTGTGTTATTATTATGCGTACATTAAATAATTTGTACTAAAATTTATTTTATTTATCGATAACTATAAAAATGCATATCGTTGCAGTAAAAAGGAAAAGAGGTAAAAGAATTTTAGAGATTATAACATAATTTTTTTTCTAACACATAAGAGAGAAACACAGAGTAAACACTCAAATCTTCATTGTTTGAGTTTAGTGGCTCTGTGTGTCCACTTAGGACAATTCATCATACAATCCCACGGTAGTGGGCGTCACAGCGCTTAAACGACTATTTCCCCGATTGGCTAACCACAAAATTTTAACATCACGCATTGAATATTATTTCGAATATACAACAAAGGTGCATTTTACGTTACAATTTATATACGAACTAGCTTTCCGCCCGCGGCTTCGCCCGCGTGGAAATCGGCTATATCGCGCGACATGGTAAGGAGTAGCCTATAGCCTTTCCCACGGTCTAGGCTGTTTGACAAATTTTTTTTCGCGATAAAAAGTATCTTTTGTCCTTTCCCAACTTCAGTTCTAACTTCATACCGAACTTCATCAAAATCGATTCAGTGGCCTAGGCGTGAAAGCGTAACAGACAGAGGTACTTTCGCATTTATAATATTAGTAAGGATTTATCAATAACAAACAATGTGTTAACTAAGTTACAATTACATTAGTTTCGATTAAACGTTTTCCAAATTACTGGAGCTAAACCAAGCATTGCAATTTTCTACCTAAAAAACTCTCTGTTACCTAAAAAACTGTAAATGGACGGTAATGTGATTAAGACCAAATAATTAATTTGTTGGTGTTAGTAAAAACAAAGAAAAATATACTTTTAACATATTTATTTGTACACAAAAATAATCTATCAATGTTTGTCATGTCATCCGACTCCAGTATATCAATCAATTATGGGCATATTCAATTTTTCCCGCACGCAAATACATCGTTATAAACGTTTGTGGATCACTGATAAATATATTACTGCACAAATATGTACATGTACATGCCTCGAGCTATATTATATTGTTAAAAATTACCACAAAGAAACGTCTGTGGTAACGCAGAGGCACAAAACAGAACGTGGGTTCGATTCTTACTCCAGAAAATAGAATCTTTCATTTCCTGGCTTTGGTAACAAGGCAAAGCGCGGCGTTGAGTTCCGCCACTCAGCACGCAATGCCTCAATTCGGCGGAAAGTGGGGAAAGGAGTGTCTTAACACTAGGTTCCCTCTGACTATCCTGCTATATGCGGGATACAGCGTGAAGCTTTGTATGTATGTATGTACTAAAGAGAAAGTGAAACGACATTTCATCTTAAGATTGCTATTTAAACTAAAAATACATTTTAACCGATTTCAAAAGGAGGTTCTCAATTTGACTGTATTTTTTTATGTGCATTCACCTAATTTTTTACTGGATCGTCCAATTTTGATACTTCAATTATTATATGATAGCTAGTGCTAGTCTAATGTGGTCTCATTTAAATTTAATTAAGATCTGGCGAATGGTTTTTGAGTTATTTTAAATAATAATTTTACTTTTTAGTGCTTTTTATTCGAAATCGATTTTCTTTATCTTAATCTATATATAAATAAGTGAAGCAATAACTTTGGATCCCTTTTTACGAAAATTACGCTGACGGAGGAGCATGAAACTTGGCACACTTATAGTTTATATAGAGAAGGAGTGCAGAATGCTAATATTTATTTTAAGCAATGCATAAAAAGTATATTAAATTAATAAAATAAATGTACACACACTACCATGGTTTGAAATCCATGTTTGTGTAAAGTGACATATATGTCACTACGCAATGCGTTATTAAAGCATTTACGGGGACATTAGTTATAATAAATATATTATTTAAGCATCAATATCAATATCTCTTCATTACCTACATACTTATATACTCATATACCTACTCATGCCATATTGCGGCACGAAGACACAGCTAATCGTTCAAATATATGATCGAAATTACATTAATTGATACTATTATATCCAATTAACATATTTGTTTAGTATAATTATTGTAATATTCAATATATTATTTGGAAAAGAACTCAAAAATACTTAGAAATCATGTTCACATTAAATGTTGAGCCTATTGTAGCGCAGTGGTGGAGAATGTAAACACGATGGTTGTGGATTCGATTCACGATCAGAGTAATGATTATTTTTAATTTATTATTTTTGAGCCTGAGAACCTTTAAGACACTCCGTCCTCTTAAGGCTTCCATTCCCCATTTTTCACCGATGGCGGAACTCAACGCCGCGATTGGCCTTTACACCATACGAACAAACTGTTTATTGAAATATTTATATGATTTCAAAAACCGAGGAGAATAATTCGGCTGTATTTTTTATGCGTGCTCCTACATAATTTTACTGGGGAACCTGTTTTGATGGTTCTTTTTTATACGATAGCACTAGGCTTCCAATATGGTCCTATTTAAATTTAGTTAAGATCTGACAAGTACCCTGTTATGTGCAGAAAACAGCGTGAAGCCAAAAAAAGTTTGTTCGTTTCCGCTAACTTGTAAAGTCACAACAAATACGACTTCGATTTTACCCAGTTATTATATATAACATTATCTTAAATGGCAAACGATAAAGTTTTATTGATACGGTCGCCTAAAAGCCATAAACAAGGAATTGAATTATTGATGTAGCTATTAAACGGAGCTCAGATTTGGATAGAGGTTTAATATGAAATCAAAATTGATGGGAAGTGTCTAAAATACATCTTAGACGACCCTCTGGCGAATTGTGATTTTATGTCTACCTAACATTTAATCTATCTACCACGTTTAATGTATTTAGTTATGGTTTTAACTTGAATACGAGAAATCTTGTTATTATATTTAGTAAATTTCTATGTAAGAATAGTATCTATATCATTAGTGCAGTAGACCAGCGTCTGTGGTGGTCAAGGTGATGGTTATGAGTTCAATCTCCATTATGCCGTGTAGACAAAAAATGAGCATTAAACCATATTAAAATTATTTTATTTCCCCGCTCTGGTAAGATAAGCCGTGGCGTTGTGATCCGTTTCTTAACACGCAATGTCTCACTTTTATACAGAAAATAGAGAAGTGAATGAAACTACTTTTTTAGATTTTTTTAGATAGCTTTTAATATATAATTAACGCTTAATTCACTTTACTTTGATGTGATCAATTAAAAATTACACATAAAAAATTTAGCACTTGCAATGTCCCTATAAAATATTATTTCTCCAGCACATTTTCTATGTTTAATAGTAGACCTTTACATATCCTTTAGGTGATGAATAATTAAATAATTATTATTATATGCAGCGGTTTCGTGATCCCTTTGACCCTGTGTAACGTACTCATATTATGAATATCTACCAGTATATCATCATAAGTATAATTGTGTAAGTTGAAATAGATTGTACACAATATATTTAGCACTAAAACAGCGATATATTCTGATCCTTACTGGCCTCGCTCTGACCTCTATATCGACTTAACGACGTCTCTCCCCTTTTAACGTCCTCGACGACAACCGATAAATATTGAACTGGTTTATCTTTATATCGAACAAAATACAGTAGTATATACATATATACACGATGAATGAGATCTAGGTTACCTAGGGCTATATGGTGCCTAGATATGTGAATAAACGAAATTTGATTAGAATTCAAGCTTAGATTTTTTCAACTGATATGTTGATAACGTCGAAATTCTTAAAGCAATTACGTACAACATCAAATTCATTGTGTTGAATGGTTGTATGTTGCATTGTTTACTTTAAGATGTAAATGTCATAAAATTAATTAATAAAGTTCTTTATAGAAAGAATTATTTTGCGCCAGGCTCGCTTTATGTGTCTTGGTCTCTAATACCAACCTTATTTTTTTATGTCCCACATAATAGGCAGAGGGAACCAGAGAACCTAGTGTTAAAACACTCCGTTCTCCTAAGGTTCGGTTCAAATTAAAATTGCAATAGTTACAAATTGTCTCATTTTATTATTTCTGAATAGTAAGTCGCTAAATACAATCCTATTAGCCATACAAAATTACAAATTTATAAATCCAATATATTTTAGCTATGGAGGAGACGAGATAGCACGTTTTCTGATATATATTCTTCGGCCATTGTCTCATCTTTTTGCTTAAAACTTGGCTAACTTGCTATTACACGCTCGGATCATATAACTTCGCTTTAGGCGAAAAAGTTGTCTGAAAAATCACACATGGTATTTTATTTTATATTCAATAAAATGTTACAAAATATAAAATGAACAACTAATAAAGAAAGATGCAGTTGCTACTTTATAATAAAACAGAGAAATCCAATTTTCACGAGAATCACATTTGTAAATGCGTACATATGTAAATATACGCATATTTAGAAGGTACATAGATTCATATATCCTTGAAGTCAATAAGGGCGGAAGTTATTGAGCGCAATGAATATAAATTTAAATCCCTCTCGGAATATTTACTAATAAAATATTTAATAATCCTTCGTCTTGTTAGACACTCTGCTTCTGTATTCTTGTATACATACACAAACTTTCATTTTACTTACCGTATTAGTTAGCCAAATTTGGATAGCATCCAAATTTGAGCCACTTCCCAGTGTCCCATTGAACTGAAATTGGGAATACTCCTTTAGTTCTAATATCAATGCAATTACACATGATCACTATTGACGTTAATTCAAAATGGCCGCAGCAACTATGTAGGCACCAAATGAAGCGGCCTAACTTGTAGGCCTTTAAACGGCCTTACTGTAAAAAAATGTAATCCAAGTTAGCCGCCCACACTCTGGTGGAAAAAAGCTTATTTATAGAAAAAGTTGTTTTACAACTGTATGTAACTTTTTGTGAGAGTCTGTTTGCAACTCGCAAAGAGACAAAACAATGATTTTAAAATATTTTGCTATTCGTTTTAAGTACCTTAATTTAAATAGTATGTATAGTATTATTATAGTTCTACTAAATAAAAATCTAAGGCAAAAATAATGTTGTCAGTTTATCTACTACCATATCAAAAATCTACGTTCTTGAAAGGGCTTTAATATATTTTCAATGCTTCTCCAATCACATAACGAACAAGTAACAGCTCTATCTACGATTTAAAATTACATAATTTAGTATGTCCGCTACATTATTATAGAGATTTACTGCACTTCTGGAAAAAGAATGGTGTATTAAATTATATTTATCTTTGTGGTATCCTTACTTATCTTAATGAAAAATATGAAATATATTCTTAAGAGGAAAATATATCTGTTTGTTTTATTTCCCCGCTTCACATCACTTGTGCGGCAGCTTCTAAGAAATTTCGTATGCATAACGGGTGTTCGATGAAAGCGGATATACAGCGGATATAGGATACTTTTTATCCGTTTCTCTATAGAAAATAAACATCCTCTAAGTATGAACAGCAAGTGCTTACCACAAATGCCTTGAGCATACACAAAATATATTTTATTTTTCACAACCAGTATGCTCTTTGTACTAACTTTTACAGTGATGCCAGGTTTTGTAGGTGGTAGAAGCTGGGAGAGCTAAATCATCTAACTTCGGAATCTTTTGGAAATACGTCTTATGCACTGCCCGGTTTCCATTTAATTAGGAATGACAGAACAGGAAAGGGCGGTGGGGGGGTCGCAATTTATTTACGTAGCCATATTCCATTTAACATTATCAGCAAATCACCATCCGAATACTCGGAATCGGCTGAGTATATTCTAATTGAGTTATTGTTTGGCTCACTTAAACTGCTGCTCGGAATTTTCTATAGTCCCTCTCTGCGCGTAGACTACTTTAGCAATTTCGAAACATTGCTTGAAAGTCATGTCCCCCACGTCGATCACACGATTATCATGGGAGACTTTAACACCTGCTTAATCAAGAATGATTCTCGATCAAAACAACTGATTGAGATCATTAACAGCAGTAACCTCAACATACTTAACACAAACAATCCGACACATTTCTTTCCCGGTTGTTCACCATCACTGCTAGATCTCATGATTGTGTCATCAACTGATCACATCAGTACGCACGGACAATTCTCTGCTGATGCTTTCTCGTATCATGACTTACTGTACCTATCTTATAAAATACGTCCCCCTAAATTCAAACCCACAATAGTCATGCGACGAAGCTTTAAGAACTTTAATAATGACAATTTTTTAACAGATTTAAGATTCATCGACTGGGATGTTGTTCTTAATGCTTCAACTATAGATGAGAAGGTGAATATCTTTAACTCCATTCTCATAGAATTATTTGATATACATGCTCCGCTTAGGCCGATCAAGCTTAAACACCTCCCAGCTCCTTGGTTGACTGATAATATTAAAATTTTAATGAACAAACGTAACAAAGCCAAATTAAAATATAAACTTTGCTCTACTCCTGGTAATTTGGACAAATACAAAACCTTACGTAACAAATGTAACAGACTTTGCCGAACAGCTCAACGAAATTATATTCACACTTCTGTTAACAATAGTCACTGCGCTATGGTATGGAAATTTTTAGATTCAATGGGGATAAGTAGGGACCGCAAATCATCTTCTGTTGCTGGTAACGTAGACATTGAAGCACTAAACGCACATTTCACTTCAGTTTCTCTTTTAGACAATGTTACCAAATCTAGCACGCTTAGTTCCCTTATTCTAAATCATAAGCCTGATCTAGAGATTTTCAATTTTACTACTGTATCTTGTAAAGAATTAAAGAAACATATAGCGGCAGTTAAATCGGAAGCTCTTGGTTGTGATGGGCTAAGCCGTAAAATGATATGCTTAGCCATTGATCTCATCCTGACTGTCCTTACACACATCTTAAATTTTTCTCTTTCCTCTAGTACTTTTCCTACCTGCTGGCGAAGAGCTTATGTTATCCCCATTCCTAAATCTCCAAATCCTACCTCCTTTTCTCACTATCGACCTATTTCGATCCTCCCTTTCCTTTCTAAAGTTTTAGAGCGAATAATTTACTACCAACTCTCCTCGTATCTCTTCAAACACCACATCCTGTGTCCTTTTCAATCAGGATTCCGACCTGGCCACAGCACTACTACTGCACTGATAAAAATTTGTGACGACGTAAGATATGGGATTGACAAGCAGCAAGTAAGTATTATCGCTCTATTAGATTTCTCTAACGCTTTCAACACCGTAGACTACGATATACTTCTTGCTGTCTTGAAATCTGTAAATCTCTCTCCTGATACGATCAACTGGTTCCGATCTTACCTATGTGGCCGCGAGCAGTGCATTAAAACAAATGATAGACGTTCTTCCTTCTCCAAACTCAGTGCTGGTGTCCCCCAAGGCGGAATTCTGTCTCCCCTTGTTTTTTCTATCTTCATTAACTCCATTACCAACTCTCTTATCTTACCTTTCCATCTTTATGCTGATGACCTGCAAATTTACGTGACCGCACCTATCGACGATCTACATAATGCCATATCCGCTCTAAATGCCAACCTTCTTTCTGTTAGCATTTGGAGCAAATCATTCGGGCTATCCATAAATGCGGGTAAATCCCAGGTCGCTCTCTTTGGCAGTCGTCAGCAATTATCAAAAATCCCTTTGTCCTCCCTCCCTCCCATAGTGTTCGGTGGATCTAAATTGGATTTTCAAAGCACCGTTAAAAATTTAGGTCTCTTAATGGACAGTGCTTTGTCGTGGTCTCCTCACATATCTGAGATTAGCAAGAAATTCTTTGCTGTGATCTGTCGTTTGAGGAAATGGAAAAAATTCCTTCCTACTAAAACTAAAATAGCCCTTGCCCAGACTCTTCTTCTTCCTCTCCTAGATTACGCCGATGCCTGCTATTGTGACCTTCCTCAAACTCTCCTTAATAAGTTGGATCGACTGCAAAATATGGCCATTAGGTTTATATTTTCACTAAAAAATATGACCATATCTCCGAGCATAGGATCCAACTTAAATGGCTCACTGTACGGCACCGTCGTAATCTTCATATCCTTACACTCCTTTACACCATCCTTTACCATCCTCACACTCCTGAGTACCTTAAATCAAGGTTCTGTTTTCTTGGCACCAACCATTCCCTGAACCTCAGATCACAGCGAGATAATAAATTGGAATTGCCGGTTAGTCGCACACAAGCCTATGGCGACTCATTTACGGTAAAAGCTGCTACTCTGTGGAACACTCTTCCGAGGGATATACGTGAATCAGGCTCCGTGTACATATTTAAACGTCGTCTCAAAGACCACTTTCTTTCTTTATAAATTCTTATGTATTTTATGTAAACATTGTGTATGTAAGTTTATTATTATTTTATTTTGTTTTATACAATTATATATTCGTTACTATGTATTTTTATAGTTATTTATGTAAGCTTGCATGTAATTTATAGATTGTAAATTTTTAAGTAAGTTTATTATATTAAGAACATATTAATATCATTTGTACGCCAACCTATCTATATCTCTGCACATTATTTTCTTTTCCATGGTAGGGGTTGCCTGGAAGAGATCACCTGTGGTGATAAGGCCGCCTTTACACCAAAATTTTACTTACTTCTTTTGTTTTTCTTTTTGTTTTTGTTATAATTGTTGTTGGTGTAATAAAGAATAAAATAAAATAAATAAATACTTCAATAAAATATCTTTAAAGACACAAGTCCCGTTTTGTAAGATTTGGATATCGACTTATACACTGCGTCTCGTAAAGGACTTTAAATATGCCGAGCACGAATAAGATCTAACTAACCATACGTGGTTCTAGCTTATTTATCTAGAAGACGGTGTGTGTGCTCTGGGATCTCATGGAATAAAGAGTTTTTCTGCTATATAATATACCCAGCATGCAATGCCTTAATTCGGCGGAAAGTGGGGAACGGAGTGTCTTAACACTATGTACCCTCTGCCTACCCTGCTATATGTGGGATACAACGTAAAACTATGTATGTATATATGTACAATATACTATTAAATTAAAAACAAAAGAAGCAGCTTTTCGCTTTATCATAGCAAGATAGTCATAATGAACTTTCTCGAATTAGAGACATTATAAGTTAAGTGGCGGAACTCAACGCCGCGTTTTAATACTCTGATATGAAGAGAAATAGTTAGTATAGCTTAAAAGGATTCCATATAAAATATTTTGAACGTAGCAATAAATAAATAGCATCATCTGTCATCAAATAGTCGTTCTTTGTAATATTATTAGATACTGAACCTTTTTTACTCATTTAGAGATATTAATAAAAAAAAATGATTTAAATGTACTTAGAAACCTCTCAAAATATATATTTTTTTTAACTAGTAAAAGTTTGTTATAACTTGTATATGCCTAAGTATGTAAATAATATTATAAGGGAGTCAATATCTGACAAATTATATTCTATGTACTGAGTATTTTCTCATTCTACGTTTATAAATAAGACACTAAATTAGTATGAGATAATCAACTACAAAAATTATTGGCATTAGTAAGTAACAATAGTAGAATAGGTTATATATATTTTGTGACAGGAAATATCTTTTTTTTTTTTTTATGGATAACGGATGGCAAACGAGCAGAAGGACCACCTGATGGTAAGTGGTTACCTTCGCCCATGAACATCTACACCACCAGAGATGTTGTAGATGCGTTGCCAACCTAGAGGATAGAGACGGAAGGGGAGGATAATGTAGTAGTCCGCTATCGGAACCACCACATTTTTGGGAAAGAATGGGTGGGAAAGGGGAAAACCTGGCTTACATGCCATCGAACCGGAACACATCACAAGATATTTGGCGGTTCGACTTTGACAAGATAGTGGTCGCGAGCCAGACGGAGGACGAACCTCCTACCTTATATATAATCTTATAATAATAATCTTAATTTAACTCATAAATTCACTAGCCTAGAGTTAAAATATATTTACATTCCATATTTGGTACATAACACTAATTATTATTCTGTTTGTATAAAGCTAAGCACAGTGCTAGATAGTGTACGTAATGAAGCATTCATTTAACTGAGCTTTAGTGCTTTGATGCAGATTAATGCGTGTGTCGATTATGTAAAGTATTATAGATAGCTATATCATTTAGGAAATTGTTTTAATCGTCTAATTAAACAACATGGCCATTGTATTTAGATTGAAACCTTTTGATTATGTGCCAACCAAAGTGAATATTATATATATTGGACATACATACATACAGCTTCGCGCTGTATCCCGCATATAGCAGGGCCTAGTCTTAAAACACTCCGTTCCCCACTTTCCAGCGAATTGAGGCATTGCGTGCTGAGTGACAGAACTCAACGCCGCGCTTTGCCTTGATACCATGAAAGGAAATGAAAAATTCCATTTCTTGGAGTGGGAATCTAACCCACAACCTGTCGTATTTACAGTCGCACGCTTGTGCCTCTGCGCCACGACAGGCGTTGTGATTCTATATATGTATATTTTTCAGCTTCATACTTTATCCCGCACAGCGAGTCTGGTGTACTAAGAGAACCTGGTGTTAAGACTTTGCGTTCTCTACTTTCCGACCGAATTCAAGATATTATGTGTTAATTGATGTAACTCAACGCCGCGCCTTGTTTTATAAGAGCGCAGAAATTAAAATAACTTGAAAATAATTATTCTTTCGAGTAGAAATTGTACCCACAATCAATCGTGCTTATAGAGCTTGTCAAAATATGTCCCACATACGCCTTGATGGCCTCTTTTGTTATTTTACATGTTTTTTAAAACATTACTAATAATAATTAAAGTTTCACCAATATTAATCCACAATGTCTTACCTTCACATATATTACATACGCATTTATAATGAAACTAACTATGAACAGAAGCTACAATGGATTTTCATGTGGGCTTTTATCTATATATTTTTTTACATAAGGAAAGCATATAACAAGTACAATTTAATCTATACTCATTGTACTATTCTGATAGACTATTTAACATAAATATAGTATAAAAAAGCTGTTGTATAGATATATGATAGTTTACCTGACCCAATTAAATTGTTATGCTGGCGTAATTATATCAGCGTTGTAAATTGATCCACTTTGCACTTAGCTACGTTTTTAAATTGTAAATTTTTACATTTTTCATTTCTATTATGAGATTTTTATATGAATGTTTTAGTAATCTCGTATTTTACGCTACTATATCGAATTGTTTGTGTTAAGCACACTATTCTCGAGTGCAAAACGTTTATATTTTCAAAAATATATTAATTGCAATGAACTAATGTGTGTTTATTGTGTCTGAAAACGATATAATGATCGGAATCATAATCATCACCATGATTAGACTCATAGAGTCAAATTAAGCTCATCCAATATTTACGTACATATGAACAATTTTTGTGTCGTACCAATGATGATGGAACCAATTAACCTGAGTGGCTTTTTAATCTTGTTTGAAATTGTAGTCATTAATTTCTTATAGTCATATTACCAGTATTAATGATTCACAAAAAAAACAAACGTATACCTTAGTTATAATAGTCTCTACAATTATTTCAACTTTTAGAAAAAAAAATATTAAATAGGTCACCTTACAATTTAAAATACGTACGTTTTTTTTAATTTTCATTAAAAAAGAAAAAGAAATCTGTAGAAACCTCGTGTCAATATAAATTATATATAATTAGGGGCTTTCTCGAATTGAAAAGTATTGGCTGAAAGAGCTCTATAATTTAATAATTATTTGAACATTTTCTTAGCGTTAAAAAGAAATTATTTTTTACGATTCATTTTATAGCTTTGCCCTAAGCAAAGTTTAAACACATTTAATATTATAAGAAATAATGAGCTATTCTAGAAGTGATATTTTAAGCCACGTGCATGAAGTGCAATAATTATTTTTTTTCCTAAATAATTTTATTTAGCAAATTAAATAAAGTTATTTAGGAAAAAAAATAAAAAAAGTAAAGTACTAAAATAACATAAACGTAAAAAAGTATTTAATTATGTTTTTTCCCCCATCTTATATATTAGTGAAATATATATTCTTTCCTCTCCATCTATTCGGAAACGTTAAGTTTTGATTAGACACTGCACTTTCCCCTGAATGAAAATCGAACCCAATATCTAGTACATTTAAATCTTCCTAACTATATCACGTCATCTCAAAAATAAAGTGTACCTCTTTATTTAATTTACGTTATAATCAAGTTACGTATAACGTCATCACGTAGAGAGGAATACAATATCGACGTACTTCCTATTTAACTATAGCAATAATATTTAAAAATGATCTACCCATATATCTTTAAATTAATTTAAAAATGTGAAAAAATAAAACTTTTAAACCAAATTTCCGATGATTTATTCAAGTATTGTCTGAAGTCAACAAAGAGGCTTCACAAACTGACATCTGTACACTTACACAAAAATATATGTATATACACGAGTCCTTATAGTGACTTATACTATCTGGCATAATTATAATAATATATGTACATATTTATTATGTGTTTTATTTAATATAAGGTATGTCTGGCAAAATTTCGGGGCGTCTCCTATGGTGGTTGCCATGATGCCTCAGATGAATAACAGCTTCCCGCATTTTTTGCTCCCTCAAAGCTCGAATGTATTCTTCATCTACAGAATGTCTATTTTTGTCGTCCCGTGACACCGGCTTGTTCGCTCTTTCACTGTCTTTAAACAAAACGCACCATAGAGACTTGTCTTTATTATCCCACAACAATGATTTGGTGTACTCTTTCAATCTCCTGCTATTCTCTTCTACGCGACGCATTGCTATCTCTATTTTAATCAAGTCTTTATAATGACTCGATACAGTCGGGGAGGTGGACGCGTTATTGCTTTCCTGTGCTCTCACGCTTATATTAATTCTCGACAAGTAATAGTTCTCATATTGGCTGGCAGAGCCTTTGGTTCGCAATAACCACACCACACTGGATATAAATGAGCACGACACTACGAAAGTTAATATTAGTAAAGTCAGTCTTAGTACTGCGTTAGGGGACGCACAACTCATATCACTTTTTGTTTACGTTTGGCCACGTAGGCTAGCTCGTACATAACGCGTCAGCGTAGCGCTGCTACGAGAGTCTACGGGCGTCCGCTCGCTTCGTGCTGCCGCTACGAACTGGCGGACTGACGCTCGGCGCACGCCAGTTCACTGTAATTTCTAGCCCAAAGCTGTAGCCGAACTGCAGATGCTTTCGAATCTCTTTATATGAGGATTCTTTACGCCTCTGTGCAGTCATTGTACTGAAAAATTTAAAGCTACAGTAGTAATTGTAGCACATAACCCCGCTTCAGTGACTTCACTACAGTACATTCGCGTAATGGCAAAGGGATTTAATTCCACCGCTATATCCGTTACAAAGGACATTAGTGATAAGGAAAGTGGGTCGATATTAGGCGTAATTTAGTTATATGACTGGAAAAACGTAAGCGATAACGATCTCGTCGCCATTGCAATTATATGGGTAGCGCTTTGTGTCAAAAGAAAAAGCTACACTTAAGAAAATTACAGAGTAAATATTCCGTTTGTATTAGGTGGAGTTGGCGAACGTTTTTCACGAATTGTACTTATTTTACTCGTCAATCTACATAATTTTCTGTGTTTTCTTTTTAACAAAGCGGAAAAAAGGTTCTGTGTAGGTAAATCGTATCACAAGAAAGACTATTTTAAAAAGAAAAGGTGTTTGGGTGAATATTGTAATAATATTTATGTACATATTTTTGTAAAGTAGTATAATAAAAAGAAAAGTAATTTATTAGTTAAAAATGTTTTTAAGTTGTTTATGCTTAAGTTATTTTTAATTCTTCAACCTAGTCATATCAAGAGCGGAGTTAAAAAACAGCAAAACAGCGGAGTTAGATAACTGTATCTAGAAAATTAGTAATATTTGTTCATACTATTCATTAGTGTAATACTATAGATCATTGTATTCCCTAACGCCTGTCGTGGCGCAGAGGCACAAGCGTGCGAGACAGGTTATGGGTTCACACTCCAGAAAATGAAATTTTTCATTTCCTGGGCTTGGTAACAAGGCAAAGCGCTGTGATGAGTTCCGCCTCAGCACACAAGGCCTCAATTCGGCGGAAAGTGGGGAACAGAGTGTCTTAACACTACCTACCTCTTAGGCTACCTTTGCCTACCCTTCTATATGTGGGATACTGCGTGAAGCTAAAAAAAAATTCCCCTTAATTGTCACGTAATACTGGTAACAAAGCATAGTATTGATGCTATGCATTGTTTAATCAGAACAAAAAAATAACTAATTCGAATACAAAATCATTCCCTTGAAATCGAACCCACAGCAAACTTAGTTTACAATTACACGCTGACCCGCTGCGCCACGATGGCATGTATGGCCACAAGTATTGTATGAATATTATTATCATATATAATGTGGAAAACTAACAGAGCGTAACACTTGCTTAATCACTACGTAGTATTCGGATTATCGCGGGCCCGGATACGTTTATTTTGTAAAATATTTTTAGTAGTAATTAATAAGAGGAATATTTTATTACAGAGAAACAATATTGAATTTACTTATTATAAAGTATGTTTAATTGCATACATATATGTATATCCACATTATACTCGTATATGTATAAGTGGCGAGGCGTCCATACAAGACGGTTCCTACCGGCTTACCTAACTTTTCAAAGTACGAGACCTAAAATAAAAGGTCGCCAGGAAAATGTGAGGTCATCGTCATTATTCTATAGTGAAATTACTAAATACCTTCACATCCTATACCGGCTTCCCTAAATATATCGGTTTTTCTAAAAATTACCGGCTTTCCTAAATATACATCGGCTTCTCTAAATTTAACGGCTTGCTTAACTAAAATTTTCACCCTTTGCCACTGATATGTATGTAATACCCTCGTATGAGTTCATACTAGGATTCTAAATTCACAGATAGATTAATTTTTAATAAGTTTTTATATGTTTATTGCATTTAATTTGTGGTTTTATTAGTTTATATTTGGAAGATGTATCATGACACATACGTATATGAATCTACGAAATGGGTTTCGTGATATGACATTAAACTCATTTCGTAAATCCAAACATGCATTTTCACGTTCGCTTTTCATGCTTTCATTAAATTAAGTTCTTTTTACTACAATTAGTACGGGCTCTTTAAAATATTTGAAAATGACGTTGCAAAAACACAAATTCTTTTTCACAATGAAAGAGCTACATCGGTTATCATTTAACAAAAAATATATAGAAGTTCCTTTTACGGACAAATATTTTCTTGAATAGTCCTATACGACATCAAGGTACGTCTATCCGGTGTCAATTTCGTTCACACTGAGACATGTCGAAATAAATAATAGAAAATGATACAAAAGATATCATAAAGGTCCCGACGCAAACTATATCATATAAAAGAATCGATATATAACAAATTATTATTCACTTCAATTTAATTCACGCTTTGTAATAAGCAAGCGAAATTACATACATACATACATAGCTTCACGCTGTATCCCGCATATAGCAGGGTAGGCAGAGGGAACCTAGTGTTAAGACACTCCGTTCCCTACTTTCCGCCGAATTGAGGCATTGTGTGCTGAGTGGCGGAATTCAACGTCGCGCTTTGCCTTGTTTCTACACCCAGGAAATGAAAAATTCCATTTTCTGGAGTAAGAATCGAACCCACAACCTATTGCGTTTATAGTCGCACGCTTGTGCCTCTACGCCACGACAGGCGTCAAGAGAAATTTAATAAGTATTACCATTATAGTCACGCTTCATCTTAATATTATAAATATCACGTTTTGTTCCAATATTGTAAATGAGAAAAAATATTTATTATACAGCCTTGGAGCTGTTAAAAGGTTATAAGAGATGATTGTGTGTTCGAGTTCCACTTGAAAAAATATAATGTTTTATTATATTTTTATTGAAATACAGAAAACAAACAGAATAAAAACTACTCCTTCTCTTGTTTTTCGTCAACATATATTTAAGTAAGGTGTTTTTTTTTAATTATAAACCATATGTGATGTAGATTCCGCATTTGTACTTTTATAGAAACAATTCTCCATTTTTGAAAATTGAAAGCAAGTGAAAACAAGGGAGGCATAGAAACAACCATTTTTTAAGCAAGCTTTCCCACCAAGGCTTGCCGGTGCAGTCGTCAATGAAGATAAAAGAGTAGATATTCATATCAGATTGTTACAGAAAATTACAATACAGGCATAACGTGTTAGTGCATTATTGATAAGCAACTTCATGCTTTATGCCTGCATAGCAGAATAGTTAGAGGGAATCTAGAATCGAGACACTCTGTTCCTCGCTTTCCGCCTGAATTCAAAACGTTGCGTATTGATGGAATTCAATGCCGCGCTTAGTCTTGTCATATCGAAGAAATGAAAATAATTTAAATATAATAATTTCCCAGAATCGGAATCGAACTGAGCGTTAACGCTCTACATCAGATGCTGTCCCACTGCGTCATGATGGCGTCTTGAATCCTCACTAATTATTACCAATGTTATATTAACAAGAGAAAAAAGTAAATCACTCAAAATATAAAATAAAAAAATAAAAATATAAATGTATAAACAACTAAAAAACAGTCTCTAATATTTCATATATCGATTATTTACAATGTCAGCGTTTGACAAACTGTATTTCGAGAGACCACCAAGTGCTACATTTCATTTTAACTTGGCTGGACTTCAAAGCTCCTAATAAAACATAAGTATTTTATTCGACGCATATAATTATTAATTATAATACGGTACTAAATATATTCCATGGCATCCGAATTCTTTATTTATTATGTAGCTCAAGGAAACATTCTTCTATATTCTTAAGTATATTATAAGTAGTAAAAATTCCTTCGGCGTCAGGCGATGTTGGAAACGACTGCGTGACCCGTCAACGCCATGTGGAAAATATCGCCCACCAGCAACGTTACTTACGGCTGGCTTCTGAAACGGCGCTATAAAAATCTGTATTATTTTAATGCGAAAAATTTTTTTTAATAATACGCATTTCTTTTGCAATTATTGTATATTTCCGTGTACATTTAGAGTTTTATAAATGTACTCATAAATAAAATCTATAACTATTTTCCTTGGTTGATACTAAACAAAAATGTATGATGATAAACCGTCGTCAAAGACACTACTCTAGCCGACACTGTTATATAAACACTTACAACTTGCAAGTCAAACAAATATTGAGGTTATTAGGAAATCATGATAATGGATTACTATAGAAAAATAAAATAATATTTAAAATAAATACAAAAAAATTGATCGTATGTGAAACGCATTAGCAGATCATATGCAGTAGGATATCAGCATTGAATATTTTCAAATTTATCGCAAGGCCGGGACTTGTGATTTCGCCATTATGCTGTTTTATGATCATAAATTTATGCTCACACAGTAATCTCCATAACTTTCTTCTGAATACGAGAAGCTGAAAGAAACGTGCGAAATAAATGATAAACATTTCACCGCTTATATATTGAAGTTAAAAATGTCATTATTTTACGAATTAATAGGAGTAATGTGTTAATTTCAGGGTAATACTTTATTATAATTCAGTTTTTTTTTTTGCATTTAAAAACAATGATAAAATTTTAAAAAGTTTACAAATATTATATATATATTTTTTTTTTATGGATACCGGATGGCAAACGAGCAGAAGGACCGCCTGATGGTAAGTAACCTTCGCCAATGAACATTTACAACACAAGAGATGTACTAGATGCGTTGCCAACCTAAGGATACAGATGGAAAGGGAGGATAATGTAGTAGTCCGCTATCGGAACCACCACATTTTGGAGAAAGGATGGGTGGGAAAGGGGAAAACCTGGCTTACACGCCATCGAACCGGAACACATCATAAGATATTTGGCGGTTCGTCTTTGACATGATAGTGGTCGCGAGCCAGACGGAGGACGAACCTCCTACCACCAAACAATTATATTTCCAATAATTATTTTTTGTGCTCATTAAGAACATGTAGTAACTTAAAAAAATGTGCACTTGGAAAGCATTGAAAAAGGATTCGAATGTCACTATAATTTTTTATAATAAAATTTCAGGTATTTATAAAATAAAATCATTAAGGTGAAAAATGACAAATGAAGCAAAATCGACACTGACTCCCGCTCAATGAAAATTGAATTTATTTCTGATGAATATGCATAACTCGACATTGTTCATCGCCATCCGCTTGTTCGATAAGGCCCCATCTTTTCAGCACCTGATTGTACTGCGAAAGATTTTAGCCTGATTAAATCTATTGTTATTAACAAAGCAATAATTTAATATACCTACTAATGGATGAATTCAAAGCTTTATTATAATTCTAAATATATACCAGCGACTCAGTTAATTTTTTTCACTTTTTTTTATTTTTTTCTTTCTATCTACATCTATAGATAAGACTAAATTTTTTTATAGATGCTTAACTTATTGGTAATATATGAAGATATTTTATAATTTTTTGTACTACGAGTGTAGTAGTAAGTAGTCACAGAAAAAATAAATATCGCGCCTTTAGAATTATACTGATTTATTTAAAAAATATCAATTTTTGGGAAACATCAATATAGATTTGTACATTTAAGTTATTCGAAAAGATTTTCTTTTTTTATTTTATTTTATATTCTTGTTTTAATCGAAGTCGATAAAGTTCGTTGTCTTAAGTTGTTTCGTGGCAAAAAACAAAACCTGATTTTTTTATTTGGTCCCTATAATTCTCAAGTTGATTGATATATGTATAATAGTTCATTAATAACATGTTTGACTGTCTACCTTTCTCTGATTTTGAATCAAATTAGATAAGTAAATCGAGAAACCTGAAGTAGAGCATTTAGTTTTAGAGCTCAACACATAATATTACGATATTCGAGTAGAAAACAATCAACGAGCTGATCTCAATAATATAATCACTGTCTCTTCTGCAGAGTTGCGAAGTTGCGTAAATGTAAAAATATTTTAATAATTGCTGAATATAATTTTTATATTGTCTATAAACTAAAATAGGTCATTCGGCAAAAACCTTTGAATTAAACGTTTGAAATATGTAAAAATAGGAACAGTTGGTACAACAATGCTGAATGTAAAATATTTGAATCGAAATCATTCAAAAGGTTCTGGAAAACATCCAAATGGCAAACGTGCTTAAGTTCGACCTAAAAATATTCGCCGAGTACTTCATTTTTTTGTAACATATGTTAATGTGACTAATGAAATCTCTCGACGTTACAATTTTTCCGTACGCTCTTTTACATGAAATTGGAATATCTATATGGGAGTTCATCCATAGAAAATCACTCTAGGTTTTATTTTTCAAGAGCCATTTCCTTTTTTTTATAGCTTCACGCTGTATCCCGCACGTAGCAGGGTAGGCAGAGAGAACCTGTGAACCTAGTGTTAATACACTCCGTTCATGAGTTCCTTCATTCTGAGGCATTTCTTACCTGAATCATATTTAACTCTTTCTGATAAATTAATAAAGTTCGCAGTTTCTATAAGTTACTGAGGTTAACTTTATTAATGAAGTTAGCGAATAACTTGAAAGATTTCTTATTTTAAAATTCATTACGATAATACAAATTTTGCCGAAAAGGGAGTTAAAAAAGAACATAAGATATTCCAACAATTTCTTCGCAGCTACGAGCGAAACACGAAGAAAACGCAATTAATTTTGTTCTCTTGATTATGGAAGCCAAAATTTGCTATTCATTTCCGATTTACTGAAACGAAAAACACAATTTACGGATCGCGAGGTGAAATTGAAAAAGTTTTCAGTTATTTATTTGAAGCGTTCCGCGATGCCGCAAGCGCCGCCTTTCATTATTTTTAGCAGACTCAATACAGCGTACATATCCTAAATAAGATGTATTAAAGGAAATCCCTCTTTAAGCGCCTTCCTTATCTGCGCACATCCGATATGAATAATCGAGCTTACCATAAATTTGGTGTTTTGTATAGAAATTATTATATAAATATGTACGAGTATTTTCCTAACACTGTTTGCTTGTAATTTGTGTAAATAAAATACTGAATATTTAACTTACTTTCAATAAAGAAGTGAATATTCTATATCTTTAATAATATCTTATAAAAGTCATGAATATATTTGTACAAAATGTTTATATAAAATATCTATGGTTACTAAACATACGTAATCGCGTAGTAGCAAGTTCATTTCTGTTACAATATTTAGTAGAAAAAAATATAAAGATACATATATCAGAGTTTAATGAAGTTACATATATTAGATCGACTAAGATCACACTTTTAAAGGATGTAAAATATGTGGTATTATCACCTAAATGTGCGGAAAATCAATACGAATCGTCGAATTTAAAAGCACGTTGATAACTGACTCGACTTTACGCACTTATGATTAATGAGGGAGTCAACTAATTAACATTTAACATGTGCTTTGATGAATGTTATAACAAAGGAACACTCAATTAGCTACCGAGGCCAAATACAGTATATATTCTAGTAACTGTACGAACGATAATATGAAACTTCACCATTTTAATCATAATTACTAAGCATGTAGTGTGAGAAATCTCACATATTTTTGAATTATTGATATGTAATGATAAACATTTACTTGTTAGTTAGTTGTTTTTAAAGAGTTGATATTCAAAAATTTAAACAAATTTGATAAGCTTATTTAAGTTTATTGCACTGTTATGTGTTCTTTTGTGTACTCCACAATTACGAAAAATAAATTATAAATAATGAGTAGCTCCGACGTAACGTGTAGTTTTGGCCCTATTTTATTATTAGCTCTATTTTGTGAATAGACAATTCATATGAGGCTAAAGACTTATATTGTCAATATATATGAGACCTTAAATTGAATTTGGACACCAACCACAACGTATTTTTTACGCATAGCATTTTTTTAAGCCCTCGTGACAGAAAAATATCTATTTTTATCTTTACAAGGTAAATAGGGAGAAATTGAGCATTTCATGTCATTCGATTGTGTACATTTTTCGCCCATTTAGGGATATCGGTTTATGTGAAAGAATCACATACTGTACTTGTTCATCATCGGGCATTTATATTTAAGTTATATCATTGTAATAAAATCTCGCAATGCTTTATTGTCTCTTTATATATATAATTATACGAGAACGCTATATTGACACTATATTGTTCTTGTAGTTCGAATGTCTACACACGCATGTCTACATCCGATGACAATCACATGACCAGCTAGAAAAAAATCTTTTTTAATCTAATTTTTAATAACATACGTATATAAACAGTGCATTAATTAGTATTTCAATTAGCTCTTTTTGTATTTCTTTTATGTATTTAGCTTTTTAAAAACCATGGTGGCTTAATATTCAAAATTTCATATTTTTTATTTTCAAAATGGAAGGATACATTAAAGTATTTAAAATTTTACAACAACAACGTAAAATGTAAGCTCTGTGTAAGTAATCCTCTATATACTAATCCTCTTATTCACGTAGATGGATGTAATACTTTCATTACTCAGCCATGTGAGAAATATTCTCTAAATTTTTGACGGTATACTTATATTGTGCTAAACATATATTTCACGTTTCATATTTTATCCTTTTTGAACCTAAATCTTTAATTTTTGAAACACCACAGAAGTTTTATGTTATATTTTAATTTGTAGTTTTGTTACACGGATTTCTGACTAATTATTGAAAAATTGAGTATCTTTTCTTATTTATAAGAATATATAAATTTATTTGCTATCATTTATTAAGTCAACGTGTCCACGAAATCAGGTAGTATTTTGGTGAAAAAGTGAAATAACTTCAGAGCTGTATCAACGTTTATTACTATAAGAATATATAGAGGAAATAACAACCACTAGCGTATAAAGAAAAATAGTGAGCGGTGGAACAAAAAAACTATATACGAGAATAAGAGACATTGCAACTAATTTATATCATACAAAATGTATATTATTTCTAAGCACAACGCATTTAGGTAATCGGTAATTGTGCATATCACGACTTGCAATAAATTCATAAGATTTTTCATTTTTTCAATCCATACCACTTTTACGTTATAACCACATATGCATTTGCCTTTTTAATATAATTTTGGCAAGTTATTAACTTAAACTTAAGATTTTGTACAATGTCACTAAGTTGGCATGATATTCCTTTCTTAGTTCTCAACGCCGTACTCCACTTTACGTTAAAGTTTCCTGAACTCCGGAAGTAGCCATTATTGTTAGAATACGATGTTACTTAAGTCGCTACATTACAAAAATCAAGAGTCAGGGTGCATATTTGTTAAGGTTGTTGAGTTAGTATAATGAAAAGGTCTCAATATTTATTTCTTTACAAATATGAAAACAAACATATAAATAAAGGAATAAAAAGCCAATGATTTTTTACAGAAAATATTAACAATAAGAAGAACAATAAAAAGTGATGGAAACAAAATATGTGAACACGATATCGATTCACGATATATGACTTGGTATCCATATAGATCAAATAAATACAATAAAATTATAAATATATTAAAATTAAATTATAATAAATATTTGTATCAATCAATAAAATTAAATAATTAATATTTCAAAAAAGGTATACAACAGATTTTGCTATATTCAATCAATTTCTTTAATTTCGCCATATATTAACTTGATAAAAATATTAACCAATTTAGTTCCTACCTAGAAACCACTAATTTCGTACAAGTACCACCCTAATTGATAAAAAGTTTGCCTACATTACATGATTGGATATTGGAATCCAGGTAACCGGCTTTAAACTAGGTATGCCTTACAAACCTCTAAGCTCAATTTACTTCATTGGAATTTCAGAGAGTTAAAGTATCGACACAGATTATGTGGCCCATGCTACTACCGAAAGAGGTATAATTTATTTTTTTATTATTTATTTAAAACAAAGAATACAGCTTTGGCGGTACTTAACGTCGAGTTTTATATGAGCAAAAAGACTAAATCAACATAATTTAAATATAATCATTCCACCAGTGGTAACCGAACTCGTAGCGAAACCCCAAATGCATTTACAAAGACAGTCGCTATGTCGCTCAATACACGTATGTTGCCATTGCTTGAATAATGATTGCTTAAAATATAATAATGATATTTTATTTTTGATAGTGATAATTTTATAAAAATAAATAAAACAGGTCAACATAGTAAAACTATAAAATAAAATGTAACAAATTTTACAGTAATGGTATTACAAATGACTTACTATAATATAAAAATAAAAATATTAAACGGAGAACGCAGTGCTTTGACACTAAGTTCTCTCTGCCTACCCTGCTATGCCAAAAAAAAATAATAAAATAATCCTTAGCTATACAAATCGCTAACTCTTGTAACTTACGGATATATGGCAAAAGCAATATTCGAAAGTACGCGGGTCGACGAAAGCCAAGAAGCCTAATCGATATATAGTATCATCACATTGAAAGAAAAATTTATTTTCACACAAAATACACCTTGTGTACGACTCGTAAAATATACATTTTACGATAAGGTTCGATATACTGCAGATACCTTCATATTTTTGAATAATTTTGTTAGTAGCAGCTTTTGCTGTATCAATAAAGTCATATTAAATGTACATATTGATGTGAATTTATGTTTACATACATTCTAATATTGATAAATATATGTTTATCATCATTAGAGGCTAACGTAGCGCAGTGGGACATCGTCTGACTAAAATCGCGATGGATTGCGGATTCGATTCCCAATTGAATGAGTAATCACATTATTTTTATTTCACTGCTCTGGCAAGACACAGCGCGGCGTTGAGTTCCACACACTCAACATGCAATGTTTCACATTACACAAAATTTCATCTGATTTTTTCCACTTTTTCTCGCTTTTTCCCGCAATGTAGAACATGAGGTGTATGCAGAAAAAAGCCTTAAGCTGCAAAAAATATGATTACTATTTAAAACTAAACATAATTATTTTTTATTGATGTATATAGTACTATTAATTTAATCTGGTAATATTATTATGACATGTACAAAAAAACCTAGACTAAATATATTATTATTTAATAAAAAAAACTCTTTACCATCTAAATTTCATTATAGACCAAGTATCTCTATTACTCAAAATATTATGACCGACAAAATAAGCTAATATACATTTCGCTTCTACAAAACGAAAATGAAAAATGACAGTAAAGTATATACAAAAAGGAGCTCACAACCCATGGTTATAGGAGGAACACGTTGATGCTTTTAGTGTGAACAAACATTACTTAAGCGCCATCCGGTGTTGACCTCCTCACCGGAACACATTAGGGCAATCAACAGCGAACTGTCTTTGTATACTATTTGTGTTTCAAGTTTATTAATATAGTCGGGTAGTAAGAGATTCAAAATTAAAATCGTAGATAAAAATAAGTACTTATCATCGTCATTAGGGTGTCCCAAAATTAACGCAAGATTTGACTTTGCCGTCATTTGCTATTATATTTAATTCATTCGCTATTAAAAGACTAAAATGGCATTTTCTATTTAATTTAAATCTTGCGTTAATTTTGGGACACTCTATATTAACACGTGAAGGGGAAACTTTCGATTATCATATGGTTATGAGTATGAAAATAGGCATACCTTTATCGCACATACCAACATTTTTTTATAATAATATATCAGAAATACATTACATTAAAAAAAATATATTACTCACACTGTCATTTTTATTTAACATACACCGGATAAGCTCCAAGAGCGCCGCTTGAGATGGTACGGCCACGTTGCACGCCGTCCCGAACACTATGTCGGAAGAAAATGCCTTGATATATCTGTCCCTGGAGTTAGACCGCCGGGACGCCCAAGGAAGCGATGGCTGGATGTCGTGAAGCAGGATATGAGAGCCAATGGACTAACCACCCGTGATGCAGAAGATCGTGCAAAGTGGAGTAGGTTAAGTAGGAAGGCAGACCCTGGCTAGCCGGGATAAATGCTAAGAAGAAGAAGAAGAAGATACACCATTAAATGTAGTGACATATGTATACAAGAAAATGTATATTTCACACGTCAATGTGGCTACTAATAATATTTACTAGTAAGCAAAAGAATAAGTGATAGTGTTACGGATAGCTGTAATCGGTCGGGTTTTTTACATTACACCTATTTAGGTGTCTACTACTGTCATATATCGTTAGACGTTATCAATTGAGATACAAAACAAATAATTTTTCCACTTAACAACATAACTAATACTTATTATAACTTCTATAAGCTGAAAATATTAAAAAATTAGATACTTTAAAACATCTTAGTTTGGTGGTAGGAGGTTCCGTCCTCCGTCTGGCTCGCGACCACTATCATGTCAAAGACGAACCGCCAAACATCTTATGATGTGTTCCGGTTCGATGGCATGTAAGCCAGGTTTTCCCCTTTCCCACCCATCCTTTTCCCAAAATGTGGTGGTTCCTATAGCGGACTACTAAATTATTCTTTCCTTCCATCTGTATCCTCTAGGTTGGCAACGCATCTACAACACCAAAGATGTTGTAGATGCGTT
>JAKGSA010000304.1:301825-318183 GCA_033558755.1 Philaethria dido | reverse complement strand
CGATGGAGACGAGGTCCTTACTTTTCTACGGCTCGATCACGCCTCGGTGCGACCGGGTCAAACCACTAAAATCCAACAGGGCATCAAACACCCTACCCAGTAGGCTTAAGCTCGGGCCGAGCGAAAGCAAAGTCCACCACTACAAGCAGTGTTCGCAAGCCGAGGTTCGGCCTCGCAGGAGGCGCCCCTGTGACACTGCAGTTCTAAGTTGATGGTCCTCCTCCCGATGAGGCCAAGCCAGGGTCAGAGCTCTTCAAGCTCGGCCCCCCACAAAACCCGGTGACGCTGTCGAGGCCAATAGGGCCAACAGCAAAAAAAAAATATCACTAAACATCTGCGTGCTAAAATATTCTTTTAAACCATCAAATTTATCATTTCGATTTTCTAAATAATGTTTAAAAACTTTATTTTATTTAATTCATCGTGACGCAGTGCGACAGTATTCATCTGTAAGGGCGATTGGTTTGATTCTCATTCGGGCTCATAATCGTATTTATTTTAATTTTCCCGTTTTGTTAAGTCAAAGCGTGGCATTGAAATTCGCCACTCAACACGCAATATCTCGAATTCCGGTGAAAAGTAGAAAACGAAGTGTTTTAACACTAGGTTCTCTTAACCTGCCCTACTATGAGGGAATAAGCGTGAAGCTGAAATAAATAATAAAAATACATACAATAAGCTTTCTTTTTTTTTTTCAAAATGTTATTGTTGTATGCAGCCACGTTTTTTATTAAACATTACATATACAATTATATACCTATAAATTAAATCTATTTTAAATAATGCAATGAAAAATACACTCTGTATTAATATACAAAACATTTTATATCTAAAATTTTTATCATTCAAAATAGACATTATTATAACTTAGTTATTTTATTCATTGTATAAAGGTATACATTGTGTATAAATTAATAGAATACAAGTATAAACGTAATATAATCAAAACTTTAGATGTTCCTTACTTATCATTCTGGTGTCAAAGCAAGTAGTATCAATAGAAAATTAATTAATCAACTAACTTTGAAAGTTACAAAGCAGCGAGTAAAACCTGTTATTCAATACACAGGGTGCCTAGGGCTGTCCTTTATGACATATGTAATCATAAATACAGATCCTTTGTAATTCTGATATTATCTTACGTTATATCTATACAAAAATTACAAACATACAGTAAAGAAAATAATTTAAACATAATCAAAATCGAATTAGTCACAAATCACTGATTATGTTCTCTTAGTTCACTATTCGCTTAATATATTAAGAGATTATGTTTTCGATAGAGTTAGGTATCTATACCTAACTGTATCTGTATAGAACACAGTATATTCAAAATTTGACTGTTCAGAATGTGAAAATAATCAGAATTTAGTATAAAAAATAAACAAGTAAACGAGTTTTACAATAACATTTAAATTATCCACAAAATTGAGAGTAACAACGATAGTGGCTTTGTTTTAAACTAAAAAAATTAATGACAGAAAAAACCTATGAATAGACATTAGTAAAAATTTGGAGTCACAAACATAATTTTCTACATATTTTTATAATTATTTATGTAAGCTTGCATGTAATTTATAGATTGTAAATTTTTAAGTAAATTTATTATATTAAGAAAAGATTAATATAAATTGTACGCCAACCTATCTTTGTATATTTTGCTCTTCTTTATGGTAGGCGTTGCCTGGAAGAGTGAGTTGCCTTTAGTGATAAGGCCGTCTTTACACGAAAATTGTACTCACTTCATATATTTTTCTTTTTGTTTATAACTTGTTGGTGTAATAAAGAAGTAAAAAAATCCTCTTTGTGTATGTACATACATATTAGCGTATAAATTAGCGCTACAAAAAGAAATGTTATTATAAATTCAAATGGTACATTAAAATATAACATTTTTATTTTCGATTAAATAATAAAAACAAATATTTTAATTTTTCAACCCTATTCCATACTGTACTCTATTCACTCACACAAGTAAGATAGAAAGTTAGTGTTTGCTAACAGCTAGAACTTCTGCAAAGAACTCTAACTGAAATGCAAAGAAACAGTTTTAATATTCCACGTATTACAGTTTATTCACTTCATAACTGCTACTTTGAAAGCAGCAGCCAGATAATTTTATATATTGTGTATATTTGTTACAATACATATATTATTTAGTATAGGTACACCTGTCGTGGCGCAGACTGTAAACGCGACAGGTAGTGGATACGATTCCCACTCCAGGAAATGGAATTTTTCATTTCCTGGGTTTGGTAACAAGCGCGGCGTTGAGTTCCGCCACTCAACTCGCAATTTCTCAATTCGGCGGAAAGTGGGGAACGGAGTGTCTTAACACTAGGTTCTCTCTGCCTATGCCTATGCCCCTGCTATATGCGGGATACAGCGTGAAGCTATGTATGTATGTATGTATGTATTTAGTATACATATAAATATATTAAGCATTTTACTCCAAACAAAAATTACTTATAGAAATGCTTAATCCAGAAATATACATTTATTGAGTCCAAGCACAAACAAAAAAGGTGATCTAGACCTTGGTGACAGAATCGAAATCAATCAAATTTACATTTATTACATGAATAATTTTCGTTTCGTTTCGTCGAAAAATAGCATTGATTGAATGCAAATAATTATAAATACTAATAATTTGAAATATCATGGTTAAAATAATTATGTACACAGAAATATGTTATAATAATATGATAAACTATAAGTACACATTAAAAATTAACATTTAAAATGAAATACAAATATTTGAATTAATTTAGCACGTTGTAAACATTAAGCTAGTAGTGACCGCATAAATTTTCCCTCACTAACACTGTACAATGTACATCGATTCTAATAAACGGTAAGGCTCGTGAATCATGTAGGTCGGCGCCTTGAGACCAATTAAAGGCTACCTGCACTATACTAAAGTTCAGAGTCGTCTCGGGGGCACCGTTCCTGTTAACGGTTACGGTGGAGAACTTACTTTATCCTTTAAAATTCACAATAAAACAATAGATAAACTAAAGGAAATATAAAATAATATTTGAAGTAAAAATAATATTTTTTCTTTAGCTTCACGCCGTACGCATATGGCAGGATAGGCAGAGGGCACCTGAGAACCTAGTGTTAAGACACTCCTTTCCCCACTTTCCGCTGAATTGAGGCATTGCGTGCTGGGTGGCGAAACTCAGCGGCGCGCTTTGCCTTGTTGACAAACCCAGGAAATGAAAATACAATTTTTTTTTTACATTTCCTGGAGTGGGATTCGAACCCACACCCTGCGCGTTACAGTCGCTCGCTCGTGCCTCTGCGCCACGACAGGCTTCTACATATATCGTTTCTGCTATTAATGATCTATTTATCCAAATAAATAAAATATTCTCTTATATACATATATAAAAACTTTTACGCGTAAATAAGTAAGTGGGTGAATACTGATTCTTCAATTTCAATACTCCATTTCAATGATATTATATTGTAATACATAATATTTGTATTTTGTACTGCTTGTTCTATTTGTTTGATCTTTTTATTCGAAGCTCTTCTTATTTTATTCAAAACATTTCCCAACAATATACGGAACCGGGGAAAAGGCTTTTAGAAAATGTAAACATCTCGATAATCTTAAATGTATAAGTAATTTGGAATATTTTTTATTTAAAAGAACTGGCATATATATACTATAATACAATAAATAAAATATTGTATTAAAGAACAACAACGATTGAAATACGTTCTATGTCATATTTTATTACAAAAAAATAATAATTTGTTTAGTCATACGTGATCATCTTATCTATCCAAATTTTACTTAAACATTAAAAATAATAAAAATGAAATTGTGCAAAGTAAAAGAAGAATGTCTTTTAAAAATATATATAACATTATATATTTATAAAAATATTAATTTCATAGTATTAATAAAGATATTGATCCTTTATAAGTTACGCTACGTTAAAACATTTATTTTTCTCCCATACTTGGAAATCAGAATCTAATATTTAGAAAATCCATGTGCAAAAAGTCTTACGGTGTGGCATATAGGTTATTTGAAGAATACGAACCAAAATTCCACATACATACATACATACATAGCTTCACGTTCTATCCCGCATATAGCAGGGTAGGCGGAACCTAGAGTTAAAACACTCCGTTCCCCACTTTCCGCCGAATTGAGACATTGCGTGCTGAGTGGCGGAACTCAACGCCGCGCCTTGTTACCAAACCCAGGAAATGAAAAATTCCTGGAGTGGGAATCGAACCCACATCCTGTTGCGTTTACAATCGCACGCTTGTACCTCTGCGCCACGACAGGCGTTACCAAAATTCTATTAAAAAAAAATTGCAGTTTTTGTAAAATATAGAGTACCTTTGCTTTGCATTCTACTAGCACTTAAAGATAAGCAAAATGTTTTACTTTTCAACACTATTAATAAATGTTCAGAACAATTTTATGCTGTAGTCTTCGATATTAAAAAGTACACGTTATATATATATATATATATATATATATATATATATATATATATATATGTTTTTTTAACTTCTGTATCCCGCATATAGCTGGATGGGCAGAGGGAACCAGAGAACCTAATGTAAAGACACTCCATTCTCTTTCAAAATTTCCGTTCCCCACTTTCCGCCAAACGGAGGCATTGCGTGTTGAGTGACGGAACTCAACGCCGCGCCTTGCCTTGTTACCAAACCCAAGAAATGAAAATATTAAATTTTGCAATTCCTGGAGTGGGAATCGAACCCACAACCTGTCGCGTTTACAGTCGCACGCTTGTGCCTCTGCGTTACGACAGGCGTTATAATAATTTATGATAAATTTATGATAATAGTAAATGAATCTATATTTGCGTATTTTGATTTTCGATTTCAAATAACTCTTGCTTATTATATCTTTTTATGTGGCTGCAAAACCTATACATAATATTAGATTGGTATAATTATACCCTAAATATATCAAAGACATCTGATGTACTCGTATAAGAACTAAACTAAAAGAAAAAAAATCATATTCAGCAAAATGTATTTAGCTTTATGCGTATTTATTGTTGACAAACATAAATTTCAGATCAAATAATCCTAATATAGAACTATAATAGACCAGCTAAGCTATAAAAAATAAATAATGGGTGCCTTAGCAAACGTCGTTTAGCATGATGGGCAGTTTTCGTTGACAAACAAAAAACAGAAGTCTGATATATCTGATGTGGGACGCTTAGTATTAGTAATGTTAAATGCAAGTGTAATATTATAAATAATATTGGCTTTCTGCACACATATAAACTTTAACTCTAGTAGTTTACTCCTCCGTCCGCAAAATGTTATTAAAAAGAGGTAAAAAGTTGTTGTTTCACGTATTAATATATGGATAACGTAATCCTTTTGAGCGCAATCTTCGACAACAACGGTTTGCAAAGAACACAGAAGTATCAAAAAGAATGACTTTGGACGCATTAACTACATATCGTAAGAAAAACTAGAAGAGGAAACAAATTGATTTTAATAAAATTTACTTTAAATAGTAATAGATGTCGCCTGTCGTGGCGCAGAGGCACAAGCGACTGTAAACGCGATAAGTTGTGGGTTCCATTCCCACTCCAGCAAATGATAATTTTAAATAGTATTTTTAAATTTTCATTTCATGGGTCTGGTAACAAGGCAAAGCGCGGCGTTGAATTCCGCCACTCAGCACGCAATGACTCAATCCGGAGGAAAGTGGGGAATGGAAATGTTGAAAGAGAACGGAGTGTCTTAACACTAGGTTCTTAGGTTTCCTCTGCGTACCCTACTATGTGCGGGAAAAAATAATAATAGATATCTAACACATCACATCAAAAATATTTAATACAAAAACAACAAAAACAAAAACCTTATCAATCTATTTTTATACAAAAGATAACCGCTATTTGTTATATCAGATATATTTTTAAAAAGAATATAAATTCGAATCAAAATAACCGAGTGGGATGAAGAGAAACAAATGAAATTGTCAGTCAATGAAATATGCAAATGTATTGCAATCACGGTGGCTTTGTTAGTTATTTCATATTTTATGTTATTATAGTTAAATGACGACAGTCATAATAATGAGGAACTTACAGCTGGAATAATTTGCTTCATTTTATTTCAATTGAGAATATAAGATATTTTTTTCATATTTTAAACCATTGGATCGCTGAAAAATTTTAAAAACTTTCTAATAATTTTAATATTTTACCGTAGCCTGAATGGTAAGTACTTCAGGTTTAACTTAATATCTTTTTTTTAACTTCACGCTGTATCTCGCACATAGCAGGGTAAGCAGAGGGAGGGAACCAGAGAATCTAGTGTTAAGACACTCCGTGCTCTTTTAACATTTCCATTCCCCACTGGCCTGGCATGTGTGTAACTGTAAACGCGACAGGTTGTGGGTTCGATCTCCACCGCCAGGAATATTTAGTGTTTTCATTTCCTCGCTCTGGTAACAAAGCAAAGCATGACGTTGAATTCCACCAATAAGAACTTAACTTCATATCCCTCAAATTATAACATATTTTTAAATTTAGCCTACTATTTTTTTATTACAGAAAAGAATATCTTGAATGTTATATCAGAAACCATACTTATATTCATAAACACTCCTACGTACTTTTTTACTATTATTACAACCAATACAATATTTTTTTCATATAATAGCGGCGGTGGACATTCCCATATATTTCACAAAACAGTTAGTTAATCCATTTAAGTCGCTGATTTAGACCTTTTCGTACCGTTTTTTGCACGTTAAGTAAACCCACTCTACCCCATTTCAATGAACCAAGTTTTTGTTGGCTTCCTACTTCTAAACAAAAAGCCTTACAATACGAATGTGTTTCCATATTTCGTAAAAATCATTAAAATTTGTATGTATTCATTTAAATAAAAATTTTATATTATTTATTATAACCATTGAAATAATATATTCATACTATTTGAATCAATATTGCAATACTTTTACAAATGTGAATTATTAACTGTTGTGTCAAAAAGTATACAAGCTAGCTCTAGTTACTTTACCTGATTTTTATTCATTTAAATAAATATTTTCTCGTAATTAGACTTGATAATCGAGTTTGGATTACCCCATTCTTTATGAATTTCATATAAACAAAGCAATAAATATAATAATTAATATTAAATTCTTATTTTAAGATAATTTAGTAACTAAAAAATAATTTATTTGAAATATTTACAGTATTCTAGTTATTTACATTTATTGTAATAATTAATAAACATTGCTAATCGGATTTCTTATACAATCTTCATAGGTAAACCTACCTAGTATATTCATTATAACAGAGTGTAAACAAAATGATATATTTTACGCGATGTCAACAACAAATACTAACGCTAACCATCCAGAAAGCACTAAAAGGCAACTTCCGAAAATTTATGCACGAAAGGAAGTTAAAAGTATGATGAAGTTGTAAAAAGTGAGTAAATTGAACGACATGCGACCCTCCGCCGCAACATAAAACTCTAACACAATTTAGCTATACGTGTATTTACATATAAATGTGTTAAATATTGAACTTTTTATATGAGAAGATTTTTAAAAATTGTACTTTTAAATATATTTGGTACAATTAACTAGTCTTACCTTTTACAGGAGTCGTTCAGAATAAGTAAGAATAAGTAATTCAGAATATCGATTTTTTTATTGACATTGAGTGAGAAGAATATTCTTAATTCCTTTTTGCAACTTATAGTACTCCGCCGTTTCTATTTTTTAAGACAAGAAAAACGAGCTAGCGGGTTACCTGATGTTATTTGTTTATCGCTGCCCATAAACATTTACAGCACCAGAGGAGACATCAACGCACTGCTGGTTTTAAGAAATTTCTTGATCTGCCTCTTGAAGAGTTAAAAAACTATAAGGGAAAACATCTAGTGGAAGTTGGTTCTATAATCAAGTCCGTAAAAAATGATCTGACAAACTGGGTAAATGTGGTGAGGGTTATACAGCTTCCAGTGATCTACAGTATGTTAAAAAAAAAAAAAAAAATTGTATGTAAACTTGCAATAAAAGTAAACGAGAATAGCATAAAATTGAATTCTTGCAGCAAAAAGCTATTTTTAAATAACAAAACAATAAAGGTTTTTTAACACTTTCTGTTTGTTTCTGTCAATACTTGGACTTGTTAAAATTGGTTCGCATGGAATCTCGACCTTAACCACTGGCAAAATCTCCTATAAGATAAATTAGAACGTTAAGAAATAAAGAAAAAAGCTTAATTAAAATTTCAAAAGCTTAAATGCTTCTCTACTTAATAATCTGAACATAAAGTCTGCAAAAGTTTTGCGCTTCAAATTGGCATTACTATTCATAGAAAATGTTTCGTGACAAAATTTATATATTTTTTTTAATTTTGTCTTAATTATAGCAACATTAAAGCCATCTTTAAAAAATAAAATATATAATTTTAATTTAACAAAATAAAAGAAGGTAAGAAAAGTATCTCGTCTATAACGAATGTATACTCGTATATGTAGTATTGTTAACTTCACAATATAAAATAGTATGCTCATTTCTGTTAATTTTCTGCATTTGGACATCAATGCAAGCTTATAATTGGCAACCAACTCTTCAATCTGTATTGATTGTTTTGTTACGGAATAATTGAAGAGGCTTTAAAAAATACCTATTTAAATCATAAATCAAAAAAGCAGCTTGACACCTTCCGTATGACAGTGTAGTCAGAGAGAATTTTCGCTCAAATTCAAAAAATCACGTGTTAAGTGGTGAAGTAAAGATTTGAAACATAATTGTCAAAAATAGTAAATATATTGTAAAACTTGTTAACTTAATAATAAATTGATGTTCATAACCCCGTCAGATGACTTTTAAAAATAATCTTTGGATAGAGGAAATAAGTAAAAATCTCCCTAAGAAACTCTAATGACAAATATAAATTGGAAAAAGCGTATACCGTCAAATTAAAAATTTTACGGGGCTCTTTTATGTAAAAATACAATTTTTCTAATATTTCGGAGTGTCCTAAAATATAAATAAATACCCATGCATAAATTACTACTAACTAATTTACCAATCTTTCAGTAAAAGGAAGAATTTCATTTTATATTATCTAAAAAATCTACATTTGTCGTGGCGCAGAGGCACAAGCGTGCGACTGACTTCCTGGGTTTGGTAACAAGGCAAAACGCGGCGTTGAGTTCCGCCATTCAGCACGCCATGCCCTCAATTCGGCGGAAGGTGAGCAACGGAGTGTCGTAACACTAGGTTCCCTCTGCCTACCCTGCGGGATACAGTGTGAAGCTATGTATATATGTATGTATTGTCTAAAAAAAAATATTTTCTAATTTTTAGAATTTAATTTCAATATGTTTTATCGAAAAGTATTTCTAAGTTCCAACAAGCTGTGTAAGTTAGTCTTAACAGCACATTATATCTTTAAAGTTCTTCAAGTGTGTGCCTGAATATGAAATTTAATTATATCTATAAAGCGTTAATTAAACAAGTTTCAAAGTGAAAAGTCCGCAAGTGGTAAACTTCCAATACACACCTATACTTCGACTTGCTTAGCTCTTGTTGAGAGTTACTATTCGCAAACTATCAAGGGATATAACTAGACTTTGTATGTACTCTCTTCTATGCTCTTTTACTTAACAAAGTAATTTCTTAAGTACTTTGAATCTTGTTTTTGGTGTAACGACCATATTCCCGACAAAAAAATAATTTAAAAGTCATTTTTATATGTATATTGTCAAACACAGATTGTTGTAGCAGAGGTGTTAAGTCACTCTCCTTTCCTGAGATTGAGCTAATATTAGCGAGGGAGAAATCGTATGACGAACACTTCTTTCGCCAAATCATAAATATCTATCCTTTACAATACGATCATCATCATTTCATCGATATGTCATTATTTATAAATAAAATATATATAGGGAAGCAAAAAATATTAAATTGATAAATATCTATATTAACAATTTTATAATATAACCTATATAAATAGTGAGGTCAATCGTTGTGCATAGGAACAAGCATGCGACTGCAAGCGCCTCAGATTGTGGGTTCGATTCCCACTCCAGGAAATGAAAATCTTAAATATTTATAATAACTAATATTTAATACTTTTTTTCTAGATCTGGTAACATGACAAAGCGCGTAGAGTTCCGTCACACAACAAACAACGCCTCAGTCCAGCGGAAAGTGAGGAACGGAAATCTTAAGAGAACGTCTTAACACTAGGTTCTCAGGTTCCCTCTTTCTACCCTGCTATGTGCGGGACATAGCGTGAAGCAAAAAAATATATATACATATGTATATATGATAGTCTATAAGATATTGAAAATATTCTATTTAAGATAAAGTTCTACTAAACACTTTTGAATAGCCCTATCGATGTAACTTCACTATTAAAACTACAAAATAAACGATATATTACTTTCTGTATTATTCCTGTATTATTGTTTCTGTTCACAGAAACCTTTTTCGAAACATCCAGAGAGTGAAAGCAATAAAAGTCAAATTACTGTTCGAGTCATGCATCACCAAAGTTTTGGGTTCGAAAGTTACAAATTGAATAAAATTAAGGCCAGTATGGTGCCCTTTCACATGTTCTATTGTACGTACCGACATCAAATAGCAAAAAGAAACCAAATGTAAGATAGGGGAAACATACATTATTTTCTTACGGCGTTTACTTTGTTAACTTATATGATATGCCTATTCTTTTCTTTTTGCTTTGTTATATTATGATTAGTACTCAAAACTGTTCATAAATCATTTTAAATGTTTAAATTGACTGTTAAATTTTTTTCTATTAAAAATATACTTCATGGTGACACAATCCGGTTGTGTACTGTACTAACTGAAAGTAAATTGATTTCCAATTTTTAAGTTTCATATTCTTGCATAGTTGCAAAACACTTCGTTCTTCAATTTTCGCCTTAATTCGAGACTTTAAGTATGGAATGGTGGAACTCAACGCCGCGCTCTGATTTGCCAGAACAACGAAATGATATAATTTCATTTAAGTACAATGATTCCCCAAATGGGCCCCAAAACCGAACCCACAACCACCGTGATTAAAGTCAGACACTGTCCCATTAATTCAAACGACTCGATCAGTAAAGTACTTGAGTATTGGAGCATGACGGTGATAAAAATAAACTAAACTTTTCAGATGAAAACAGACACATTTTCTATATGGGATAAAAAAGAAAAAACAAATAAGATTACATTAAGAAAAGCAACAGTTATAATTATTTTTCTCCCACTCATATTCCAATATTCTGAAATTACAAAGAGATGCGGAAGTTGAAATGTTATTGAAATGGATTTCAAAGAGCCATTTAGAAACCATAATACACATTGACTTGGGATGTAATTTACATGCGGATATATCAATAAAGGGATTACAACACAAGAGATGTACTAGATGCGTTGCCAACCTAGAGGATACAGATGGAAAGGGAGGATAATGTAGTAGTCCGCTATCGGAACCACCACATTTTGGGGAAAGGATGGGTGGGAAAGGGGAAAACCTGGCTTACATGCCATCGAACCGGAACACATCATAAGATATTTGGCGGTTCGTCTTTGACATGATAGTGGTCGCGAGCCAGACGGAGGACGAACCTCCTACCACCAAACAAAATTAAACAAAGCAACAAACAAAGCTATTGCGTAAATTAACGAAAAATATATTATAAATTTATTATTTATCAAAACAAAATTAATACTAATTTTCAAATATAAGGTAAAAACTTTGCACTTCAACTTAATTAGAAAAACGTATTTAGAAAATGTATAAAAATTGAATTCCGCGGGGCTCGAACCCGCGCCTCTTAGAAACCGTCCAAGCACTTTGACCACTAAGCCATGCTTTCTTTATCCGGCGTCATCGAAATTCTTATACGCTTGTCATAACTTATTTTTGTTGTTTCACGAAGTTTCACGCTTTATCTATCTGACTACCTTGCAAGTCAGGGTGTAATCTAGTGTCAAGACACTATGTTCACCGCTTTGCGCCCAAATTCAAGACATTGCATGTTAAGTGACGGAAGTTAACGTCCCGTTTTGTCTTACCAAAGTAAGAAAATGATATAATTATAATCATAGTCCTAGTGTGAATATAACCCACAAACAATTGCGCTTATAGATAGTTATACGCTGTCCAACAGCTCCACGATGGTCTCAATATTCAAATATAAGTAAGTTAAAATAAAGCTTATTAACATCATTTTCTTGTAATGATATTATAGTAGAATTAAATACTAATAAGTGTCGTTATTTGCACGAGAAGGTTATCTAATATAAAAACATTATTAATATTAAAAAGAGCAGTTGTTAAATTTCTCACCGGCTTCCCTCAGCTGTAGAACTTTAAAACCTATGTTAGCTTCCCTACCTATACTACGTTGTCATTGCCGTCGTACTATATTAATCGTTTTGTTATTCACGTTAGAGAATCAAATTTTATTCCTTTGTCATCAAAAAAATCTAATTTAACACAATTCTTAATCACATATGTAGGTATATAATCTCAAAAACTTTGTACCACTTTTTACGAAATTACGCGAACGGAAGAGCATGAAACTTGGCACACTTATAATTTATATAGCGAAGGAGTGCACAATGATAATATTTTTTAAAAATAATGCACAAAGATATATTAATTAGTAAAATAAATGTTACACACACAACATGGTTTGACATCCATGCTTATATAAAGTGACATATACGTACGTTGCAAGGCAAAGCGTTGTTAACGCGTCAACGGGGGCACTAGTAATTGTTAATTGTGTCAAGTAATTCTTACTTACACGTAAACTTAACAACATATTCTTTACATGTAAAATATATTGCGATCGCAATCAAAGTCTCTAGAACACTTTTGCTTTAATATTCTGTATAAATGTACATGCTTTTAAATCTTAGTAGTTTATTCTATTATGGAAGCCGCTTTAAGATGTAAAGACATTTAATAAATATTAATAGACTCTATATATAACTCTGACATCTAAAACCCCCCTAATAATTATTTTTTAGGGGGGTTTTAGATGTCAGAGCTTGTTTTTTTGCAAATTTATAACCAACATTTTTCTGGTGACTTTATTTTTAGCTCTCACCTTTATTGGCATTGTTTTTTTGGAAACTTAATTGACCGTGTTGTATGAACGTCTCGCTACTTGTATCTATACTTAACTATCTAACTAAAATTCCATAAACAGTACTTTGGGTAGGTTATATGAATTTAATTAAAAAAATATTATTGTTTTGCAAAAATATCTTCGACTTTTATATTAAACTATATAAAAAAATCATTCAATACTAAATTACGCAAAGAAAACATTGTTACTAGCAAATCGAAACGAAACTACAGACTGCGAACGAAGGCAAAATTTCTAAAATGGCACATTGCTATGTCGCGTTGTCAATTTAGAGAACACCTCCTATAAAATGATGTTTGTTTTTTCTTATTTTTATATATAATTGAACTGGTATTATTACTAACAAAAACATTGTATTTTTTTAAAAAAAACCCGGTAGTGTAATACACTGAGGTTTGAACCGCCAAATTAAAAAATAAACTATAATTAGAGAAGACACTCCTTAGCATTCCATGGATTTCCCGTGCGGGTGCCATCGCGTTGCAGAGAGAGAAGTTTGGAGAGTGACTCAAGACGCAAGTATAGGTAAGGGGCCCCTTTAAAATGCTTATATTATAAATTTTCTACGAAATACTCGTTAAAAATATTTTTATCCATAGATATGAGAAAAATCGTAAAGCCTACTAAAAAATTATATCTAAATTGTATCCAGAAGAAATTGTAACTAAAAGTAATTTTAATTAGTTCCTTTAATTTATGTCTCATCCGTCCAGATTTCGTTAGTTAAAAGTTAAGCTGATTTTCCCCACAGTTAATTATTGTCAAAGTTAGTTCAGACTTCACGAGTTTGCGGAGTTTACATTTCGTATGATGAATACCAACGACGTTGCTTTTCAAACTTACCAAATTTGCACAATATTTTTTAAAAATAGGCTGAGCATTTGTAGCCACTGTTTTTTTTGTAATATAAATATATGTTTAAGTACAGTTTAGAATCTATGAGATAATTATGTATGTTCTATTATATGACCTAATCTTCATTCATATATCTAGTAATAAGTGTCATTTTTAATCTCTTTCTGTTTTTCTTTGACATGTTTTACCTGTTATAGGCTCTTGTATGGTAAAAAATAATTTACTTTTTAATATCTACAGTCATCTTGCTAAGTATAATGAATTATTTATATAATATAATAGAAATGCCATATGAAAGAGAACGTCAATTAACAAAGAATATATCGTCATTAAGAGACCATACAATTCTATAAAAGCGTATTTTAATACTGCATTTAGATAAGATGTCGCTATACAAGCAAAAAAATTAGGTCACTTTTTATACTCTTTGATATGGAAACAATCTGCTTTTGCGAAATTAGCAAAAAATATTCATATCACATTCACGTTTTATTCCCCTCAGGCGTGTTTCGTATTGTGGTATATTTTAGGTCAGTGTGTAGAAATATTTTTTAATTGAACTATTGATAAATTTTGTTTTCTTGACTGTTTTTATAAAGATATTTTTGGTTTAAATTCAATTTAAAAAAACATTTGAATATAGTAACTACCGACTCTATTTAGAAATTGTAATGGACAGAAAACGGATAGCAATTTGCGTATGCTTCTTTTTTCCACTTTGTAAGGAATATGCACGAAAATAAATAATAAAAAATAATACATGCTGACAGGCCATATTCTAAAGACCAAATATTATTTATTATTATTTTTTTATTAAGCAAAGGTAGCAAACGAGCAGAAGGACCATCTGATGGTAAGTGATTATCTTCGTCCACAGACACCTACGCCACCAGAGGAGTTGTAAGTGCGTTGCCGGCCTAGAGGATACAGATGGAAAGGGGAGGAGATAATGTGGTGGCCGTGGCATTCCACCTTCAGAAGCACCACATTTTGAGTAAAGGTTGAGTGGGAATAAAGAAAACCTAGCTTACATGTCATCGAACCAGAAAATATTAGTTATTTGGCAGTTTGTCTTTCACTTGATAGTGGTCGCGAGCCAGTCAGAGCACGAACCTCCTACCACCATGCTATAAGACATCTTAATTAAATTTTTATTTAAATTTAACGATCGCCTTTAAATTTACGTTATATTTCATATTACATGTATACATTTTTTTTTAAGTTTACGCTGTATCCCATATCATATTAACTTTATAATTAGAGAACCTAGTGTTAAGGCACTCCATTCTCTTTCAACATTTCCGTTCCCTACTTTCCGCCAAAATGAGGCATTGCGTGTTGAGTGGCGGAACTCAACGCCGCACTTTGCCTAAATTTTACATTTCCTGGAGTTGGAATCGAACTCACAACCTGTCGTATGTATGTAGTAATTATAGGTATATACATACAGTTATACAGCCTATATATTGTTCATAGTATATCAACAGAATGGCGTTTGCAGATAAAATTGTCATGTACTTGCGTGAAACAATATACGCAATTAATCCCATGCAGAACAACAAACATAATAATTGCATGCTAACGAAGTGCAGTCGATGCCCAGTGCGTAATTGGATTTATGTACTGAATAAATTAGTGGTAAACAACAACATCAACACGCGTTTTGTCCGAAGCATTGTCAATTTGGGTTGAGCCAGCTATGCATTTATTGGCCCGAATATGTGATATGACAATTTGTTAGAATTAATTAAGTACTAGTTGACGTTTAAAATACCACTCCACTAACCACCACTACACACACATACCACTCCACGTAAAATTTAGTGTTTTCATTTCTTGGGCTTGGTAACAAGGCAAAGCGCGGCGTTGAGTTCCGCCACTCAACACGCAATGCCCTAATTCAGCGGAAAATGGGGAACGGAATTGTTGAAAGAGAATGGAGTGTCTTAACACTAGGTTCTCTGGTTCCCTCTGCCTACCCTACTATATGCGGGTTACAGCGTGAAGTTAAAAAAAATGAGTATATTATTTATTTTATTAATTTATTGTACTTCTTAATACATTAATATAAAAAATAATCACATTTATCCTACCCATAAACTTTAACTATGCCAAATATTTTGCTCTTTCATCCGCATCATTTTCGTAAAGATGGATCCAAAGTTTTTCCTTCACGTATTAATATAATGATAATATTCTAAAAGACGCATTCTTAGAAAAGAGCGAAGCTAATCGGCGCTATCATAAAATGGTTTTAGTTTTAAGTTTTGAAAATATGCAACCGTAACACGTATTATGAGGGTTCAGCTACTAACCTTTGTTTTATATCTTTATTA
>JAKGSA010000304.1:248066-296805 GCA_033558755.1 Philaethria dido | reverse complement strand
ATGAACCTCTACAACACCAGAGATGTTGTATGCGTTGCCAACCTAGAGGATATAGATGGAAGGGGAGGACAATGTAGTAGTCCGCTATCGGAACCACCACATTTTGGGGAAAGGATAGGTGGGAGAGGGGAAAACCTGGCTTACATGCCATCGAACCGGAACACATCATAAGATATTTGGCGGTTCGTCTTTGACATGATAGTGGTCGCGAGCCAGACGGAGGACGAACCTCCTACCACCAAACAAAATTTTATGGAGTAAGCAAAGAATACCTAATGACTAGTCACTATTTTCAAACTTTTTAGCTGTGTCAATATTTGATGGTTTCTAACGCCACACTCTGTCTAAACGTATCAGGAATACAATCAATATATAAAAAAAAAAACAAATATTTAAATTTTTAAGCCAAAACCGTCACATACAATCCGAAACAATTCATGGCTTTTACAATAACTAGTTGTGAATTTCATAAATATATCTTGTTTATTTTAATTTCACATTAGTAAATATATTGTTACAAATCGACAAAATCCTTAACATAGACGGAAAGATTTAAAATACACAGCACATTGTTCATATAGAACACAATTGTAAATTTGAACCTCGCACTAAATCAACATATTTGATTACTGTATCCCTTTGTATGAGTACAGACGGACATAACAAAGTTTATTCTAATGTAAAATTGCTGTTTATTTCTTTATAATTCAATACATATTTACTTTCATAATATGATTATTGAAAAATCTATAATCCGGATGATACAGTCGTGTCGTGAATCGTGACATAGTAATATAGTCACTTCACAGTAATTTGGTAATCATACCTTTGAAATCACTCATTATTATCCGGCTGTCAGCTAGCAATTGAATTTACATGATTAGAGACTAAATAATTAATAACTAATATAGTTATATATTGTATTATACGTACATATACGTATTTCGTATTAATATCGGTAAAAACCATCCTAATAAAATTTTAAACTACTTTATTAACAAAAGTTAACAACAACGAATATTTTTTTTTTTAATTTCACGCTGTATCCCGCATATATCACGGTTGGCAGAGGGAACCTGAGAACCTAGTATTAAGATACTCCGTTCCCCACTCTCCGCCGAAATGAGCCATTGCGTCCTGAGTGACGGAACTCAACGCCGCGTCACCAAACCCAGGAAATGAAAATACTAAACTTTTGAATTTCCTGGAGTGGGAATCGAAACGAATAACTTTGTTTTTAAAAAGACCAAACCAAAATATACATATCTCGTAATTAACTTTTCCATAGATAAAAGTTAATATGTATAAAAAATATGACACATTATTAAAAACTTATATATTACCAAAAAATAAAACAAAATAACATTATAAACATGAAATATCTAATACACAATACCATATAAAGTTAAATGAGTTTCTCCGAAAAAAATTAAATTAGAATTTCATGAGCACTTCATATTTATTTAATCTAACTCGACGTATGCGCCAAACTTCGGTATCACGCGGCGACGTAATTTCTAAACCCTCCTGAAGGGCGAAGCCACCCTTATACTTGCAAATATTTAATCTCATATTGTGTTTAACTCATTTAGACAACCAAACATACTTACTTTGCTGCTTAAGTATACTTAATACTGTTTTACATTGACTTTTCTAATTAATTTTCAAGTAGCAGTTTTTTTTCAAGCAAATCTCAAGTTCTAGTTTGTCTCCTGTCTGTTTTTAAGTTGGAGATGAGTCAAGAGTTAAGTTTGGAGACAGTAGATTCAATTGAGTTACAGGACTACTTTACTTTTAATTTTTTTTAAATATAGACTGTTGAAACGATAATGATGAAACGATATTTTAAAATATAAAATAACAACAGGTTTCCTATATTTCTAAGTTCTGTTTAAAATAAAATATGAACGATTTATATAAATTCAATTCTTCAAAAATGGCGGTCGAATATGATAGATACTTAAGCAAATAGCACTTCGCCAACATAATTTTACCTGGAGATCACACGAAGGAAATGATTAGAAAAATAGAAAAACATTAGAAATTATTTTAAAAAATATATATTTTTTATATTTGATATGCGACCTCAAAAAAAGCAGTTGTCAATCAATTGTAATATGTTCTTTCACAAATAATAGTAAACATTATGTGAAAACAATTACCTTGCAAAATACGCAAAAAAAAAACAAAATACAGCGCGCAATAGCTTTTACAAAACAAACTTCTACTGAAAATTGAAATTCATACTCCACTTACATGTGTATTTGAAAAACTCTTGACCGATATTGCTTATAAAAATACAAATCAAATTATACGAGCTTTAAACCACACCAATAAAATTTAATATTACGTTAAATGTAATAGATATTTATTTAAAACTTATGCACACTACACTTTAATTATATTAAAATAAAAAATAGTCGAATTTCATTCCCGACTTTCAATATATGGAAATACGAGCTTGTGAAAATGAGTTAAGTTTAGCCACTCAGCACGCAATGTCTTGAATTCGGGCAGAAATTGCAAAAACGGAGTGTCTTGCCACTAGATTCTCTCTGTTACCCTAAAATGTGGGGCAAAGCGTGAAGCTGAAAATAAAAATTTTAGAACCATTTTTTTTAACTTCACGCTGTATCCCGCAAATAGCAGGATATGCCGAGGATACCTGAGAACCTAGTGTTAAGACACTCCGTTCGTGCCTGCGTGGGAGAAACCAACGCCGCGCTTTGCCTTGTTACCAAACCCATAAAACTTACTTTTAAATTTCCTGGAGTGGGAATCGAACCCATAACCTGTCGCGGTTACAGTCACACGCTTATGCCTCTGCGCCACGACAGGTGATAGAACTTTCAAGAAGAGAGAACCATTTAATAAAATAATGGTCATAAAATAGTATCTTACATGAGTACATCAACGTTTTAACCTACTTTCTTATAATGAACTCTTATTAGTAATACCTAGAAAGCACCGATCAATGCGTCGTGCCTCCATTATACGTGAACAGTGCTCTTACGCCCAGAAGCCATTGAACTAAGATGTGATTATTAAAACTTAGAATTTTCATGACGTAAATCTAATATTAAACTGTATATAGCTATTAATACTTTTCATAATATTTGGATTAGTGCTAAAAGTAATATAATATATTTTTGTTATAAGTAATAGAATGTAAAAAAATCTTTTTAAGCCAAATATATCGAACAAAAGTGCTTTTTCTTCATGTATATCTCTAACATTTTGTGGGCTCGACTGAGTTTATTGTTATTTCTATCGGGCCCAATGTTACCCTTTTATTTGATAAAACGTCGAACTATACTTAAAAAAATTGGACATTTCTTAAACTTTGAAGGCACTTAAATGTACTCTGAATTATATTTTTAGTAATGATATGAATTCTTCTAATGTAGGTTTACTATCCATAATCAACACCTTGACAGGATTTAGATGAATTAACTATGTCACTAAATTATTGAATTATATTCTTTTACATTTAAAAAAATACAATGTGCCCTGTTCATTTGCAGTAAATGAGATTTTTCATACAATTTTCAACATTTTTCTGCATTATTTTAAATTTCAAAAGACTTTCCTTACTAAAAGCATATGGAATTTCACTCCGATGCAAATATTAAATCACATTTTTGGTAGATCGAGCCTTTTCGTAGTATATAGAATATATAAAAGGTAATATTATTTAATCAAAAACATTTATCACTTGCAACAAACGTAGGCACAACGTAAAAGGTAACAAAGGAAGAAAACAAGCGTCAATACACAAAGCAAAAAGACTTCCATTTGCATATTTCACAGTTAGTTAATTGACTTCGCAGCGACGCATCCAACGCCGGATTTCCGCTAGGAGAGGACTGAATATTTTCTAGTACCAGCGAATATGAACCTTATACCCATACAATAACAAAGGAAAGGTCTATGTATAATACAAGCGAAAACATCTTTGTTCTGCTGTAGGCAACATTGCTTATTTATTTACTTTTTGTTGTCTGCATGAAATTATTATATTTTGCGTCCTTTTTTTATTTCATTTTTATAAATAATACAAGTTAATAAAAACACAGTGACTACAATAAGTGAAGCGTATCGCCTAATATTTTTATATAATGCAATCGTTCTTGGCTTACGAAATGTTTATGTGTTGCTAAAACTTATACTTAACGCCTGTCGTGGCGTGCGACTATAAAAATGGCAGGTTGTAGGTTCGATTACCACTACAGGAAATGAAAATAACTAAATATTAAATAATATTTAGCATTTTCATTTCCTCGCTCTGGCAATAACGCAAAGCGCAGCGTTGTGGTCCACCACTCAGCACGCATTGCCTCAAATCGGTAAGTGTGGAATTGAAAATGTTATAAAAGAACAGAGCGTCTTAGCATTAGGTTATCTGGTTCTCTCTGTCTACTTTGCTATGTGCCGCACATACAGAGTGAAGCTAAAAAAAATACTTTATAGATCTAAAATCGTAAATAAAAATCTCAACTAATCCCTTAACTTATAGCCAAAAGATCATGATTATCATCATGATTTTTACGATCTTTTGCGCCCATTTTTTTCAAAAATACATGATGCTTTAATTTTACATATAATAATTTGAAGTAGCTTTTAGTAACATGTTCATTATATGTTGCTTCAAGTAACGTACAAATTAGGTAAGGGGAGCCGCCTTTGTCTTTGTCTTAACCAATCTGGGATAATGTACATTTAATATTCATCTACACGAGTTTAATACCACTCATCACGTCAATACTTTTTTAAAATTGTTTTAATTTATGTTTGAATGAGATAGGAGCCACTCCATCAATTTCATTTTCATATTACATCCGCTCCCTACCTCTTAATAAAAAAGCCTCAAAAAAGGCACTTGAATGCACTCTCAGTTTTATTTTAGTACTCGTCTACTACTGCTTCTTTACTTTCTTTGTATTTCAGACTTATTATAAGGACTTTTAATATACACTGTATAAAACTCTTTTTGTATTCATAAAAAAACTCGTCATGAACCCATAAATTCTTTTTTTTAAGGAATAACGACATAATAATTAGTAAGTGGTGTCATATGTATGGATATGACAATATAAAATTAAAATTATTAAAATAATTTATAATAAAAATAATTTGTATGATTTCACAAAAACAATAAAAATAATATCTTACTCTTGAGTATTTACGCTGAATATGCATACATTTATTTCCATTATTATTTCTAATGATCAGTACGTAAAGTGATCTTTACAATAAGCTTGGTTATGTTCGTATTTGTTGTATGTAATACCTGTTAGGTATTTACTTATCGATTTATATGTATGTACATACATGTACGAGAAGTTTACTCACGTCAGTAAAAAAGGCCTGTCGTAACACAAGCGTGTGACTGTAAACGCGATAGGTTGTGGGTTCGATTTCCACTCCAGGAAATGGAAATATTAAATAATGTTTAGTATTTTCATTTCCTCGCTCTAGTAACAAGGTAAAGCGCAGCGTTGAGCTTCGCCACTCAGCACGCAATGCCTCAATTCGGCGAAAAGTGGAGAACAAAAATCTTAAAGGAACAATGTCTTAACACTAGATTCTCACGTTCCCTCTGCCTACAAAAATAACAAAATTTTCATGTATAAATTTCTTTTATCAATACTAAAACTAAATTCCAGAAGCCTATGCTATCTAGACCACACCGATTTCATAATTGAGGGTCTTCCACAGTTCCGTACCGTCCAACTTTTATGTTAAGATTGCGTACAGAATGTTTTTCCAATACGTGGCCTATAGATTCCTTTTCAATATAGACTCTTTCAGTTGTTTACATGATTTTTATTTGTATGAATCTCAGAATGGCGGGTCTTTTATGGCTTTCTCACTATCGTTTTGGTTTGGCATTGATACTGTTATTTTATAGGTGTAGTGTATTATTATTTTGAACCGTAATGTTAAAATATAACAATGTGTTCTAGTACTAGGTTTTGTGATTCTCTCTACGCCTGTCGTGGGGCAGAGGCACAAGCATGCAACGGTAAACGAGACAAGTTGTGGGTTCGATTCCCACTCCAGGAAATGGAATTTTTCATTACCTGAATTTGGTAACAAGGCAAAATGCGGCGTTGAGTTCCGCCACTCAGCACGCAATACCTCAATTCGGCGGAAAGTGGGAACGGAGTATCTTATCACTAGGTTCCCTCTGCCTACCCTGCTATATGCGGGATACAGCGTGAAGCTATGAAGCCCTTCCTACCCTATTATGTGCGGCATCCAGCGTGAAACTAGATAATAATTATAACAAAATTACTTGAGGCCATCGTGACGCAATAGAACAATATCTAACTGTAAACGCGAATGGTTACGAGTTCAATTTCTACTAGGGAAAGGATTATGTGTAAATTGTTTTTATTAAATTAGTAATTTCGACTAAGACAAAGCGCAGCGTTGAGTTTCGCTAAAACATGTAGTGTCTCGAATACAGGCGGAAAGCTGCGAACAGAGTGCCTCGACACTATGAAGTACCCTATTATGCGGTATAAAGCGTGAAACTGTCCTAAGTATTAATACGAAAGTAGCATAACACAATATGTATGGGTCAATAATGAAATTTCAAATAATATTAAGGTTAATATAAAATTTTCAAAGTATTATACTTTTTAAAACCCTTTGGTCACTCGCTGAGTGACTGTCAGACAACACACAGCCGAAACTTCTGAGCGTAGAAAGCTAGAATTTGCTATATAGTTCTCTTAAGAGATGTAGGGGAGCACTAAAAGAATACAAAAAATGAGACTCTAAATTCCATGCAAAGAAAGTTGGGAGCAATATGTAGTTATTTTTATTTAAATACCTATAAACAATTTTTTTTATTAATATTTAATACTAAATTAACGTAACTCGTAAGTAAAATAATACTATGCTTCTACTATAATAAAAGCGAAGGAATAAACAATTAAAAGCTACATTATGTAAAAAAAATGTTTGCAATTTCATATAACGAGAAATCTAGTTAATTTTTCTTCTTATTAGACCACGACCACTCCGACAGAAGTGAACGCACTTCTGTCGGAGTGGTCGTGGTCGCCTGTCTTGTTCATTTGAAAGCGAGAATGCGAGATTTTTCCACTTCTCCCTATTCTCAGCACTCAATAATTGAACAACCAGTCCGTGATTTTATCAGGTCTATCCATTTTGTGGGCAGTCGAATCTAGTTAATACTACACTAAATATTTGATCTGCAAAAAAGCTTCAAGTGCCTGACGGATTTGAAGTAGGTACCTGATATTTTGCTCGTACGTTTATTTGCTCGTTAATGTCCGTGAGTAATGTAGTATATAATAAAAAAAGGGAAAGCGTTAAACTGATAGGGCGGCCTTTCGCGAATTTCCTTCGGCATTTGTTAGATAAATGCGAATAGCACTAAAAGGCCAATCAATTATGTGATACCATCGCGTTGACCCCATGCGGTTCGATATATTTAAAGGGAACGTTACACGGCGTAAGAGAGAAAAAAACATGTTGAAAGAAAAACGTATATAATTTACTTTGGTTTTTGTCTTATATTCGTTTTTTTTTTGTAATCTCATATTGAAGACATTAAATTATATTATATTAAAACTACCTAATCATCTAAAGTAAAACACATTAAAGGTATTCATTTTGAGGAATAAATATAAGACATGTATTCTGAGCAATATTTATTTTTCCTTAAGAATATTTATTTTCCGATGGGACAATGATAAAAACACTCATTGCTTATTTAATATTGGTATCTTTATGAATAATAAATTTTGTATTACCTAAAATAATACCGGAAACCTTAGAGTATGAAAAGACGATATTACGTCTTTTCATACTATATTTAAATGTACATATATATATTTGCATTAAAATTAATAGCGCAATCTAGAACCCATAGTTTATTCCTTGCTATACATGGTAGACAGAAGAATCTGAGGAAAACTATACCAGGCTAATCAAAATCTTCTTTTTAAAATTTATACAGGAAATAACAAGCACTTTTGTATTCGTATTAATTTAAATTTCTGTTACTTCTGCGGGAAGCTTCTACTGATACCGAAGAGAATCCGGCGAAAACCTCCAGAAATTGATCATTTTAATCAAATCTATCAAACTCTAATTGTCTCAAAAATACCACATACATAGAAATTGTTAATTATTCAGGACCAATAGTATGTTAGATTAAGTCAACTAAAAATATAAATCACACACGATACATCGTTTGGCCATGAACAATTAGGCATTTGTCACATATTAACAGCGTGACGGCAATCATTTGCAATAGATTTCAAATATCTTACATGAAAATCTGAAATATTTTATCGTGACAAAATAATTAATAAAAATATACCTATGTCGATACATGATGAAGCAAAAATAATAATCTTGTGTTATTATTTTATACACTACGTGGGATATCCGTTCCGTTGTTGGGTAGGTAGGTAACAATTATATTCGATTTATCAGCAGACATATAAAAATTGTGTTACTGAGTGACTGACAGGCTACGCACAACCGATGATAATAGTAGTAGGGAGCACTAAAAGAGACGACAAGGTTGTGGGTTCGATTCCTACACATGCCAATAAAACTTTATTGGCATGTGTAGGAATCGAACGAATTAAATATTATTTAGTATTTTCATTTCCTTATGCTTTCATGCTCTGTTAACAAGGCAAAGTGCAACGTTAAGTTCCGCCATTCAGCACGCAATGCCTCAATTCGACGAAAATAGGAGAACAGAAATGTTAAAAGAGAACGGGGTGTCTTAACACTAGGTTCTCTGGTTCCCTCTACTAATGGGTGTAAAATACGCGTTTACATTTTTTTGTGTTGAATAATAAATTCCTCTTGAATAATTTTAATATGTAATATGTATTTATCTAATATATTCATGGTCATTTTATATTAATTGATCCCGCTAAGCAATCTAGTTAATTAATTATTATGACGTATATTTTATTTCGTATTCGATATAACAGATAACAATAATTACTTTAACGTATTTAAAAGGTTTACTAAGAAAGACTATTTATTTAGATGCCTTAGAAAAAGAACAGTGAGTTTAATTTTTTGGAATGAAATAGATACATTATAAATACAAAGTGAAAATTCCCAAGTCCACATGTGTGGTAAAAAATTATTGCAATTACAATTATAGGTTATGTGCCAAGTTTCACTTTAAAAGTTATAATCGACTTCCATAAATACATACAAATTCTTAGCTGTATGCGTTTTCTCCTGTCCTTCCTCCATATTTTGGGCTAACTTAACCGTGTTTTTATTTTATTTTTTTATTTATTCTGAAAAAGAACGTATTTATTTATATCCTAAGGTGTATATATTTTATTTCCAAAATTGAATGTCATCCGTCCTTCTCAATTATACCAAATCTCTATACATATGTAAGAATTTTAGTCAACCACAATCACGAATCACTAAGACTTGTTAATGACTTGTCAACAAGTATAAGTAATAAATATACACTGCTTATATTTTCATAATGATATTTTTTAACAAAAAAAGCCATTAAAAATAAAATATAACAAATTCGTCTTAAATTTGAACTTCACTTACTTCAATAAAATCGTATGCAAATAAAATAAATTTTAAGGAATTTCGAATATAATAAACGTATTGATATAACAAAAATGTTAACGTATCAATCTCTACGACACTTAATCAGTCACCATTCACCTTTGTCCACGATAAGTCACAGATATTTTGTCGGCGAAGCGAAATTATTATTATTATATAAATATTTGAAGGCCACATGACGAGCACGGGCTGTTATTCCGCGAAGTGTAATCTAAGTTTTCGTATCATACTTGTAAACATTTATATTGCAGTACTAACACGAGGCTTATTAAGAATAATATAAATAACGAATATTTTATGAGAGTAAAATAATCATTTAAATGTATTAAATAATTTGCTCATAGTTATCACAATATGTTATTTACTAGCGGCCTGCCCCGGCTTCGCACGATTATAAAATATATAGCCTATGTCACTCACTAAAAAAAATTATTAAAATCGATCCAGTAGTTTTTACTGTCCGTGGCAAAAATAATTCCCATTTTCCTATACCATAAAGATTTTCTGCTACCTTTGGAATATCTAAATTCTTATGCTACATTTTTACTTATTTACTAAAAAATTACAGTAGTCCTCTACTCTATATTGAATATACTCTTTATTATACATATAAACCTTCCTCTTCAATTTCTTTTATTTAAAAAAAACGCATCTAAATCATTGTAAATTTGTTTTAAAGATTTAAGCATACATAATATGTCTTTCAGATTCACTTGTTTCCCTATGACCAGATAGGCAGAGAAAACTAATGTCAACAAACATCGTTCTCTATTTTCCGCTCGAATTTGAGACATTGCGTGTAGATGTTTCAAATTCATTACAGATAATGAAATATACATATGGGAATCGAATCCACGATCACTCGTGTTCACATTCAGACGCCCTCTGCGCCACAATCATCTCGAATTGAACAAATTCTTAAATATTAAGCGCAAATAAAATGAATATATGGTATACAATTTAATATTTACAAACATTTTATTTTTATCGATCATCGTTTCCTCCTTCATCCTTTCATCCTTTTTCTGAATAAACAAAAATGGAAAATAAAAAACCGCAAAGATTTTCTACATGCACTTCTCGCCATCTTGAAGGCCTCCTAACTAGACGTTAGGGGTCACGTAAGATCCAAAATTTAGCCTTCTCGTTTCACGTGCTTGATCGGACGTAACTATATTACCATTAGAACAAAACATGAGAAATAACCACATTTCTAGTCACATTCCAGTTATAAGCTTTGATACATTTTTGGTATAAATAAGCAATATATTCGAGTTCTTAATTTTTGTCATTAATACGAGAATTTCTTATGCTTGCATTCATACACATATTATAAGATGATTAAATAATAAATATACATTGCTTCATAATATTTTTAGATCATTAATACTCGTAATTCTTGATAAGCGACGCCATCCCCGTCGGTTAAATCCCGATGCTCTAGTGCGGCAAACATTGATCTGTGTAATAACCTCTTATCAGTATTTATATTTTGTGAAATTAAAGATAATTAAAAGTCCCCAATAAGTGTGTTCAGTTAATTATTGTTTTGCTAATTAGGTTTTTACCCCACTCCAGGCTTTTACCTTATTTGAAGTATTACTTACGTGAATATTACGTTTTCTATAATTAGATTTATTAAATATTTAATTTATTAAAACTAAGATACACACAAATAAAATCAATTCCAATAAATATAAAATAAGGTCCTATGATAAAATTCTACATGTAAGAAGTAATTGTCATTAGCAACTTAATTTGCTTGGACAATATGATTTTACCATACTATTTATTGTATTAGCATTTCTATTGGCTGTAAATGTAGTTTATTCCTTCTGTATAGGAATTTCGGGAAGTCCTTTTTAATCGTTCCCTTGGACTCCCCAAGCTACTGACATGCCAATTTAAAACTTGGTATGCCCCATAGATACAGATGTGCATCGTACTCGTATGTCAATCACTGAAAAATTGGCAGAAAGTTTGGTATTATAATCACTATTAAAGTAGAGTATTATATTAAAAATTTTCTTAATTTGTTTTAGCTTACAAAAAAAACAAATATATATATTTTAAAAATATGCACGGAAACAAAAAAAAAGATAATTTTTATTACGTAATTATTACTTGTTCGTTACTGATATACTTATCATTATATCTTAGGTAAATGATAGATACGGACACTATCTGAACTGAATACTAGGTAAATAGTTAATTTCATCAAAAAAAACTTTTATCTAAAAAATGCAATTTTGACATCCCACTAAACTACATGGATCATTCTCTAGCATTAATTTAACTTATTAAAGCATTATAAAAATATTATTATAGACATCAAGAATTTTAAGCACTAAACTTACTAACTTCAAAATCCAATAGGATTTCAAATGGCGCGGAATAGAATCCTGCAACGTTCAAAATTTTTATAAATTACTAAATATATTACTAATTTAATATTGTTTTTTTTTATTCTCGTTATTCAAATAAAATAGTTTAATTGTTAACTATTATAGAATATACAATAAGGAATATAGATATATAAAGGAGAGAAAATAAGATGTGTTGCTACACAATCACATGCTAGACTAAATGGGGAACCACTACTTATGACTTATTCAAAAAATTCTCCAAAACAAATTGACGATACACAATTTTATAAGGGCCTTATCTTATGATTTTCTTCCTTAAAATCAATATCTAAAAAATATTTGTTCAAGGCTAAACTAACAGAACAGTCGGTTAGCATAGTATTAAGTGGTATGATATACCTCTTTATCAATTTACATAAGTAAGCATTCTTTGTTCGTCTAGAAATATTTAAAAAATATATATAAATACATAAATTTATTACTATACCAATCAACCGTTCTGTTAGTTTAGCCTTGAACGCACATTTTTACCGCCAGTAAATTTATCTTTCATATATTGATTAGACTTCTGTAATCAGTCAAATTACTTTTGTCAAAAATCATATGATTTGGGCATGCACTATCTGCATACCAGTTATCTATATCGTATAGCTCATAATTTTTAGTGTCTGTACTTTAATTTACTTCGATTAATTAGTAGATTATTCACGCTTTTTGTCGATTTTACGAACATTGTTTTTGGTTTGTTGAACTTCATTTAACATAGCAGCAGAAACGAGAGACTTAAGAGCGAAGCCTCTCTATAAACGACTAAAAGGTCTCGGTCTGTCTAGAACTATCATCAATTCAAAGATATTAAAAAGATCTTTTCAAATTTGGTTAGGTAAAGAGAAAGAAGCTCGGGCAGGTGAGGTCTACACTTGAGTCGCAAGTCCATAGCACTACTCTAAGCTTTTAATCCCTGCTATGCCCTGTACAGTGAATCATGGAATGCTAAGGAATTCAAGACGAGTCAATACCTTTTATAACAGTAGGTTATGAAATTATTACGTTTTACTTATAGATTCTCTCAACTCATAATAAAATTTGTAAATTTAATAATATAAGATAGGCATTATTAAATAGTTAGAATACGACTACCCAACATAATTACTATATATTATTGTATCTCGATACAGGTTCTCGGGTTCAAAGGAACCCGGTCCTTTGGAAGGCTTGCGTGGGGACACAGGTCCAACACGTAGAGGCCCCTTTGAGACAACAATATTTTTAATCTGACGCATTGACCGGGATCCATCTCTGAGTAACCATAGTCAATTGCTCAGAGATGGTCACCGGTCAATGCGTAGGAGCTATGGAACATATGGAAAACTAAAACAGGGCTATGGAATGGAGTTTGGATGGACTAAGTACTGGGCTATTGATTGAGACTACCGGACGTCCGCCTTTTCAACAGTCTCAAATTGAAAGGTTAGCGGACGGTGACTCGCCTCCCACTAGATGGGCCCCCACAAAGCGGCGTAGTGCCTCGGGCGCAACATCGGTGTGGTCGGCTAAGGGTGTCGAGAGGTGTGCACCGGTTTCACCATCGCGAGTGAGTTTCCCCGCTATTACGCAGATTGAGCACTTCCACCCTTTCGAGCATATAGCTCTATAATCTAATTACTATATATTATAATAGATTGCTATACTATTTGTCAGCTACGATAAATAAAATTTTTCACACTTATTTCATATATATAAATATACAGTATAACCAGATTAACTGACATGTATATTGTATCTATGTCTTACTATGGCTGATGTATATTTTCACTATGGATGAATTTTAATTTTTTTTTTTTTTAGTTTCACGCTGTATCCCGCATATAGCAGGGTAGGCAGAGGTAACCTGAGAACCTAGTGTTAAGACATTCCGTTCCCCACTTTCCGGCGGATTGAGGCATTGCGTGCTGAGTGGCGGAACTCAACGCAGCGCTTTGCCTTGTTATCAAACCCAGGAAATGAAAATACTAAACATTTCCTGGAGTAGGCATCGAACCCACAACCTGTCGCGTTTACAGTCGCACACTTGTGCCTCTGCGCCACGACAGGCGTTAATATTATTTACACGATAAATAATTTGACGTTTAAAAAATGAAGCTTGTAACTTCTTACTTTGAATATAATTATTTTAATTTGAATTTAGATTTATGACTATTTATACCAAGTGACACCATTTTCAAAAAAAAACCTTTTTATGTTTCCTTTACAACTTGCGATTTAATATTTCACATAGATACTATACTACTACTATACTATTCTATTACTACTATATTATATACAAGTCACAATAATCTCCTTTAAGTTAGACTGGAAATATCCGGTTCACAAATCACGCGACGTTTGTTAACGCGCGAATAAGTAAATATCAGTTTTAAAAAACAACTTTTTTCGTCAAAAACTTGACACTTAAATATTAAAATAGCACCATATGTGTCATAACACAGACGAAACATTTTACTTATTATATAGGGTGTCCCAAAATTAACGCAAGATTTGACTTTGCCGCCATTTGCTATTATACAAAAATGGCATTTTCTATTTAATTCAAATCTTGCGTTAATTTTGGGACACCCTATATAAACAATATTTACTGTTGCCAACGTAACAACATATAAAACTTCAATTTTGCAAATTCTAGTCTGGTTTTATAATCTTTGTGCTCAGATAAGATGTTTTATGAAAATGAAGAATTACGTAATAAGGAAGCCGATTAGATAATCACTAGCATTGTAAATCATACTTATGATTAATAAAACATATTAGAATTATAATAAGTCGATCAATCAAATAAATGCAAGCTGATCTGTTAATACTTCATTAATTACTTCAAGATTTACTCGTATATAAAATATTGCATTTTGTATAACTTTATAATTGGATGAAATAAAGCAGCGTGAAAGTGTATTGTGATATTATCTTTGACTGTGATTTTTTTAAACGTGTGTATTTTAATATGTACCTTCTTATCTCTCTTCACCTTCTTATATCTCGTCCTTTATATATATACCTCATAGATAATTTACCAAAGTACAACCACCATCTTCCTGTTTTATTTTATTAAAGCGAACATAAATATGAAGGTGATCTTATTCCTAAAGAATGTTTGCTTTGTTTTCAACATCGTGGTTAATGTCAGTTTGAGTAATTTTAAGCAGTTTTATTGAGCTAGGTAATACAAATCTGTTCAGAATTTTCAATATTTCTTTATAATAATGTAAAATATAAAATAAGATATATAACAACAATAATGATCATTTAATTTTTTTTATCGATTCTGCATCAAAATGAAGTTGCATGGCATTGTACGATAAGATTGAACAAGGACCGAATCGAAATACACGTGTAAAAATGCGAAGTGTGAATTGAATTCGCACATCTATGGTTCCGTCATTGACTCCAAAATCTGTAATAAAAATAACCAACAATTTTATACATACACATATCATTCTAAGAAACAGTTTTCTCGTCACATCAAAATACTGAAATTTGAGATTCTATATCTCATATTTTTTATGTCGGAAATCCAGGTACGCGTAAGAAAATTGAAAACATTTTTTTCCACTCCGCAAAATTTATGATGATGAAAAACATAAGTTATTTCTACCTAGTCATGTTTTTGAATTTATATGTCAAAGGAATTAGTTTTGATCTTCATATCGAAGCAGTAATTGCCGTAGTAAAAACTAAAACATCAACTTTCTACGAGAACTAAATTTAACATGAGGTAATAGAACTTCCGATAAACAGCTGAGGAGACCATTCTCGTTTCTCATCTCATAATATCAACGATTCTTTTAACAGACGACCTTGAACATCAACGTCATTGAAGTACAAATAATATTTTAAGTAGATAGACTTTACAGTTTGCTGATAGGTTTATCGGATATTACAATTTACATAGCGTAAATAAGCGTATCGAGTAAATACATAGGAACTCATTAATCTAAAAATCTGTAGATATCAAAATATCCAAGTTCTATATAAATACTTATTAGATATCCATATTAAAATCAATTATTAATGTTCATTTTGTGATTTTTTATCTATACAATTCAATAATGTAGACATGTAATATACGCATGTATGAAGTACGGCGCCACAGTATGCACTATGGCATTTTAAACATAATGAATAATCATAAAATGCTTCAAGTATGCTAATAAGACTGTGTAAATATTAAAGGTTCAAATAATTGTATAAATCAATAAAACTATATGAACTAGAATTATTTTATATCCATAAAAAATGATATCGTTAAATAATATCGTAATTTTGCAGGTTAAATTAATATTCTCTAACTACAGATACTGATGATAACTGAGTTACTACTGCTACTTTGGTGGTAGGAGGTTCGTCCTCTGTCTGGCTCGCGACCACTATCATGTCAAAGACGAACCGCCAAATATCTTATGATGTGTTCCGGTTCGATGCCATGTAAGCCTATATCTCTTGTGTTGTAGATGTTCATGGGCGAAGGTAACCACTTACCATCAGGCGGTCCTTCTGCTCTTTTGCCATCCGGTACAAAAATGTAGACATGTAATATACAATATATATATACTAATAATACTAATAGTACTTAATAATAAATTGAATAAAGATTTCGTATAAGGATAAGTTTTAAAAGAATCATGTACAATAATTTTGGGTATTATAAAATATAATAGTGCTCAGATTGATAAGGGAAATGTGTGTAGTTAAAAACGAATTCGTGAATTATTTGATATTAATATTAAATTTGTTTATTTTCACATTAATTTTATAATGTGTTTTATTTTAATTTTGTGTTGTATTTCAAACGATGAAAGAAGAATTTCTTGCCAGCTTTTGCTTTTATGTGTCTTATCATCGCTTTACTCATCAAATACTTTTAGGTTAAACTATTTAAAAGGAAGAATCAAAGATATATTTTATATTAAAATTGACTTTCATATCATTTATTATACTTTTAAATAACAATATTGTAACAGCTCTCATTTACTTTCAATGTACAATGCATACTTAACTTTAATAGCAAAACATAATTAATAAGAATATTTTTAAGATTTGGTTTATGTTAATTCATCAGGGACTGGAGTGTATTTCAAGCCAGTGTCGTTGAGCATTGTTACAATCCAGGCGTCCTTGGGGAGCTTGCCAGACTCTAGTAATTTGACAGCAGCAGCAACGTTAGCACCACTTGTGTATCCTACGTACAAACCTTCCTTCTCACCGAGGAGCTTCTTGTATTTCACTGCTTCTTCATCAGAAACGCTAATGGTTCCATCAAAGTTATCGAAACTGAACAAAAACGGAATACTACCGTAACCTGATCCTTGTAGTAAATGCAAAGGCTTTGTAATTTCTTCGCCTTTGATTGGTTCAGAACCTGCGGGTTCGACAACATAGCATTGGGTGCTAGGGCTCTTTTCCTTCAAATATTTTGAAGTTCCTACGAATGTTCCAGCAGTACCAACTGTCGCGATAAAAGCATCGACGTGATGTCCAGACTGCCTCCAAATTTCAGGTCCAGTTGTAGTATAATGTGCGTCTACGTCCATGGGGTTGTGGAATTGATTCACGTAAAAGGCTCCGGTTTCCTTGGCAATTTCCAATCCCTTGACCTTAGCTGCGTCAACATCAGCCAAAGTCACGTTGCCGTAGGTACCTTCTACTTGAGGTACTCTTACACACTTGGCACCAAGTGCTTCAATATGAATAGCTCTTTGCACGCTGTTACCTTTAGACATAGTAGCCACCAAGGGGTGTCCAAGCACAGCACATACAACGCCAAGACCGCATCCTTGATTTCCAGAGGTGACTTCTACAACTGGGCCACCAGGCTTAAGCTCTCCACTTTCACGGGCCTTTAAAATCATATGCCTTGAAGATCTGCACTTAATTGAACCTCCTGGGCTCATGAACTCACATTTTGCAAGAATTCGGCCGGGTCCAGACCAAAGTCTGTCAAGTGCTACTAAGGGTGTATTACCGATGAGATCTAATGCAGAAGCATAGATTTCATTCTGTACTCCGTTTATACTAGCCATAATTACTGCGATAATTGTAAGTTATCACAATAATGTCGTAGCACACACTGATGTGTAGCGTCGTTTCGCGTTCGCTTTATATTGTAGGCGTAACACAGCGCACTGGCAATATATCTACAGGTTATCCACTAGAGCGGAGTGCAAAAATAACAGACTAGCGTGGAAATTATCATGATAATAATCCGAGGCAAAGGCCTTTTGCGCTTTCGCAGCCACCAAAAATATATAATATGTATATATTTTATTTTTTTAACAAATAGAGAACTGTACGCAATGATTGTAGTATTAGCTGGAAGGATATAGGATTATCATTACATAAAAATAAAAAAATTTCGTTTTCTCAGCCAAGTTAGTAAAATGGGGCCTTGAGTTGCAACATTTAACACCCAATACCTATAAAAAGGGCGAAAGCGATGAGACTTACCATGGTTATCTCTTCCTATGCAGCTAAATGAAGTATTTATATGTGCTTCACAGATAGAAAATTTCATATGTATTTCATTCGTTTAAAAAGGTTTTTTTATATTGTAGATATAACAGCAAAATATACTTACAAATTGCGCATTAACTCCTTATTTACTATTGGGATATTTAATTATTAGTAGTTATACTATCTACTAATTATATATGATAAGTTTATACTAATATAAAGAAAAATAAATAAATAAATAAAATAACGTACTTTAGTACAAATCCTGACTACCCCGCTAGGGATGTTTAAAGTTATCTTTTGTAAGATATGAAAAAAATAATTTTAACATATAAAAATGAGTTAATTAATCATAATTGATAAAAAAAAACAAAATAAACGCAATATTGGCCTTGTTAATAATAATTATAAATCAGGGTAATCCCTGATAACTACATTATTACAATTTATGTAACTCACATAAGATGTCATTTATACATGTACTTAGATCACAAAGCTCTCATGAATGGGCTATAAATAAATAATAACATAGTATTTTCGTAATAATATATAGAAACATATAGACATAAAATCTAAAATAAACCTTTTGTGAAGATGCATCTCCACAGTAATGTTCAAAAGCATCTAGTTCGCTTAGATTAGCTCTATTTATGTACCAACATAATAACCAGACCGCATAGTGTGTTATATGGAATCTAACTCAGGTAGTCTTCCATAATACAAAGCAAAATACTGTAACATATTTTCTGTCTTTACAATTTCATTTTATGTTTAAATATATCTCGCATATCATGAGGTTAATAATAAATCTTGTGTCATGTCACCAAATTTTAACCAAACTCATTTGTCTAAGAAATTTCTTTTTATTAATTATACTATAAAGGAGGAGTTGAATTTTATAACTAATAACGCATAGAAATAATAAAACTCGAAAACATCAAGTATTATCAAAAGAAATGCTGTAAATATTAGAAATCTAAAATAGTACCAGTTTCTTATTATATTTCATAATTCGTTCGATTTTAACACAAGCTTGAGATAAAGTTGTTTTTTAGTCGTTCATCTTCTTTTTTTAATTTTAATTTAATTGCCTAACAAATGATTATAAGACCTCTGCAACAGTTAAAGACGCACTTTATTATGATTATTTCATCTTTATATTAACCGTATTAATAATTGGTAGCATATTAAAATTCGTTCGCTTTAAACGATGCCCGCGACTTCGTTCGCTTTAAACGTAGGATTTTTTACTTATTTTCATGTTACGTACTGGCAAAATTGATTTTCGCCTTACCTAACCAAATCTTCTTAGTTAGGGTCAGCCATTTATATTAAGGAAGTCGTAATATTCCAACATCTAAATATCCTAAATTCTCATATTTTAACTTTTAAGGTTTTTTTATTTTATTTTCACGCTATATCCCGCATTCAGCGGCACTGAGTGGCGAAACTCAACGCCGCGCTTTGCCTTGTTACCAGAGAGAGGAAATGAAAATACTAAATATAAATTATTATGAAAAAATCATATTTCCATTTCCTGTATAGTGATATAATTATTCTTATGATTACAAAAATGATGCGATATGTTCTTAATTTATGATTGCTCTCAATTAAAGGTAAAATAATTTGAATTTAAATTTAAATAATAGAGATTTTACTTCATAACTATTAACAAGTATGAATTTTCAAACAAAAAGAGCATCGAAGTGATTCAAAATAGCAAGATTTTCTTACATATATTGATTGATCAAACATTTTAAATATTTTTATTTATATAAATCCTATCATACTCATACCAACAAACCACACGTGTATTTTTTTTAACTAAGTATAATTTATTTTAAGCGTTATATATCGTTACCATTCTAATTTTTTTTCTGCTCGTTCCCAAGTCTAATTAAAATTAGGGTTCATACCGTATATATTAAAAGCCAGTCGTCGAATTTAAATATGTGTGAAACAAGTGTAATTAATACTTTAAAGCTTTCGCTTCAAGTATTAAGGCTTGCGTTGTTGTGTACAGAGTACGAGATTCTTTTTACGCAATATTAAATTCATCTGTCTGGATTTTTTAATAATAGCATATTGGTGCAAAGTTAAGTTTTGTAATGAAAATTTACATAAATTGACCCTTGTGAGTATTATATTATGTAATATCGGGATAAGGCACTGAACCTTAAATTACTATAAGGAAATTGTACAAATATCTGAAGTTCTTAATACTTCATTTCTGCACAGTTTTATTCTAAGAGGATTTTTATTACTTGTACTTTTTATTTTTTTATAAATATATACACTATGAAGAAGGAACTCCTCTATTTATTTTAAATCTGTAAAAAAATACCTGATTATAATTGATCGCCGTATATAATAAAGCAATAGTGAATAAAAGCATAACAAGATTTGTATTATGCAGCTTGTTCTAAATGTGTACTATAATACAATAATAAAAGCAAGTATATTTGTACTTTTATATTTAGTTACGAGAAATACTAGAAAAAACGACGGCAATTTAAATAAATATTTGATTTTTACAATTAGTTTCATCTGTCCGTCTGTTTATCTGTTTGGACACACATCTCTATCGATCTAATGGATAGATTTGAATGTAACTTTTTCTATAGGTATTAAGCCGTAACGATACACATAGTATAATTTTTTTTCTAGACTGGCATACCTAATGTAGAACCGCTATAGTCCACCTAGAGTAAAAGCAATAAAGCCGCCTTTACAAAATTTGTTCAGCTTGATATATATTTTGTATGGACGTCAGATGAAAATCTGATGTGGAACTCTATATGACCAGCCATACTGTATAAAAAAACAGAACCTCAATAAAAGTTATTCAATTTAAAATCAGGTAAATCTGACAAAGAAATGTCCTAAAATACATATTTAAATTTTATATCAAATTGTAATTTAAAATTTATTTCATATTTAACAAATACGCAAATAAGATAAAATTATGCGGTTTCACGTCATATATAAAACGAGGGCGTTTTTTTCAGAGCCGTAATAACGTCACGATAAATTCACATGCGAAATTTTTATATCATTCCAAGCTCTCGACATGAAAGTATAACACTTTTATTATCATAATGTGGAATCATAAATTAATATTACACATAAAATCATGCAAATACAGGATTATTATTGAGGAAAACCATATTACAGCTTTGAAATAGTGTCTTTTTGATACTTTTTAGTATCAATTTCATATTTAAAAACAAAGCAAGGTAGTAGAAAAGATTTTACACGTATATATGTAGTGTATAGTATATCATAACAAGAAAATAAATAATATAAATATAATATAAATAGCGAATTTGAAAGCCCAAATCAGTTTGACTTTTTTGTGCTTTAGAGACAAAATACGTCCTTTCTTTCTAAATGCCGCGTTCAAATGCTACACACATTCACAAAACATTATTTTACATGACATGCAAATACTCCAAATAGTAAATTATGGTAATATAATATAGCGATGGAGATCACAGGCACGAGCAGACGGTCCGACTAACCCAATAATAAAAGGTCGACCAGATTTGATGCGTACAAACGAACACGACACGATACGACTCCCTTGTTACATATTATGTGACGTTGATTGTGTACATAGTTTCCGATTACAGCGAACCTCTATTATATACAAATAACCTATATAGATTTTTTTTTAAATCCTTTTAAATTTATTCTAACTGAAAGCAAAATTCTTACGAAAACATGCATTGCCTTAGAAAGCGTATGTCATTTTAACCAAAATTGTTTGTTTCAAACATGCTAGCAGTGACTGTAAATACTTTAATGTATTTGTAATACATTTTTCAATAAATATTAACCTTCTTTTAAACATTTAATTTACATTTTTACCCTTTTTTGCGAAGAAATACAAAAAGTTGATTATTTTTTCTTTTCCTAAATTTGGGAACACTTGAAAAGATATTTCAAATATTATTGTCTTTGCTATTGTACGTTTTATTTAAAAAAAATATGATACATTGTTTTTATACATAGGAATTTTATACATAGAAAAGCTATTATTATAACTTAGACACAGGATAGTAATCACTGGCAGTTAGCGAGTCGCCACCTTTCAGAAGCAATGCAGTAGAAAATGAGCGGTGCAATTATTGCAACCATTGTTGGCGGACCGCCCTTGCTATACTCATGCTTGTATTATCCTGCGGGTGCCACATTGAGCGATGAGATTTAAATACGGCTATTGTTAATAATATTTTTGTTATACTGAAAATATATCAATAGAGCGAGTGAACAAAGGACTGACTTAACTGAAAATGAACTAATGTAATTGAAATTATAAATCTGTCAAAACGTTGATAAATAACGGCAATTTGATCATACATACAAACATATGAAAACATATATTATATAATTTTCAAAAAATATGACTAACTAAACCACTTAAAAATGGAGAACGGAGTGTCTTAACACTAGGTTCTCAGATTCCCACTGCCTACCCTGCTATATGCGGGTTACAGCGTGAAGCAAAAAAAAACACTAACATATAAAATTTATACAATATGTAAGAAATTTAGAAACTAAAAAGTTCAAAATTCTTTCGTTTTGTTACACAATCATTGTGACAAGTAACAATAGCAGAATACTCGTCTGCTATAACTACTAAATGGCCTATCTTATGAAAATTTTATACAGAAAATTGTGATTATGAAAATGATTGGAAATCCTTTTAACAACTTTAATAGTAAATCATTTTCTTTTTTTTACTTTACGCTGTATGCCGCACAGAGCAAGGTAGGGAGAGGGAACCAGAGAACATAGTGTTAAGACACTCCGTTCTCTTTTAACATTTCCGTTCCCAACTTTCCACCGAAATGGAGGATTGCAAAATGATGAAACTCAATGCCGCTGCTTTGCCTTGTTACCAGAACGAGGAAACAAAAATACTAAATATTATTAAATATTTTCATTTCCTAGAGTAAGCATCGAATCCACAACCTATCGCGTTTACAGTCGCATTCTTGTGCCTCTCATTTTATCATTTATTCTACCATTTTACCCGAAAAGTATAGTATAACTATATCCAACAAACAGTGCTTTAGATACAAATGCAAAGCGATCACAACCCCAGGACAGGTTTCTATTGAATGTTTAAATTTTCGTTTGCCACACTCTTCAATGATGCAGTAGACTAGATGAAACTGATTAAAATTTGCAATTTCGTTAGAGAAGTATCTTTTGTAATTATCTTAACAGTAACCAAAATTAAATGACATTATTTTCTTCTATCTTAATTTGTGACATCAGAAAGACAACTGACAATTTCGCCGATTTAAACTTTTAAAATTGGTACAAAGTTATTTGTCTATATATTTTATGAGTAACTTCAAAATTGCTGAAATTTTCATGAAATATGCTTTGTGCAAAAAGTATAAGACTCTACTCTTGATATCTTAGAGTAGAAGTAAGTTTACCATAGAAGTATAGCAATTTACATCTTATAATTATTATAGTCTAGTCTATTTTTTTATATTTTTATGATTTTTTTTATTTAAATCAATGAAAAACTTTAGCTATTTAAAATTGTATAATTAATTGGACAATTACTAATAAATATCTGCGATACAGTCACAACCCTACAGACTCCTCGCTACAATACGCAGAAGCACTTAATGCGAGGGGGTTAGCATTAACCAAGGGCAGTTCACACATAAAATACAATATACCTATATTATATTTTTGGTTCACTAGCTTGAAATAACAAATACCTAACAGGTAATAAATTACTTATTTGAACAATTAAGTACTACTTACAAAAATTAAATTAATTTACCCTATAACTTCAACATACTCGTTACAGCGATGCTGTTGTTTTTCATTTTAATATATCTATCGTACAATTGCGAGGCGTCCATATAACACGGTTCCCGTCGGCTTGCCTAAATTTTATTATGAGAATGAGATCTAAAAAAGGGTCGCAAGGAAAATATGGATCTTAAATTGTAAGTAATTGGGTTTGCAAAAAAACAAGGTCAAGAAAGGTGCAGAGTTAAAAAAAAAGGTCGTAAAAATAATGGGCATAAAAATGCACTTTTTTGCACAATTTTCTCTAAAAAATACCGGCTACCCTAAATATATGTACTGCCTTCCCTAAATATACAAGTACATCGGTTTCTTTAAATTTACCGACTTGCCTAACTACAATTTTCATCCCTCGCCACTGCTATCGTATGTCAATCTTAGATTCAGACCAAACTGATTTTTAAAAAAAAACTTAGATTTACTGTTATATTTTGCAGTCCAAAAGTATTTAAATTCAAATATTTACAAAATTCATATTGACTTAGTAATATCAAATCACAATAATGACTTACAGTAAACAGTGCTAGTTAGATGGAAATGCTCAACAATATAATTTTTTTTTTATTTAAATATTTAGTTATTTAAGAGTTGTAAAGCAATTTACAACGATTTTAGTTCGGAGTGCGTTTACAGGTTGTTATTCTGTAGCCTCGAGCAGACTATGTAAATGTACCGAGCTGAATGTAAATGACCCGCGGCTAGTGGAAGTAAAACGAACTATTGCTGTTAAATTGTTTACTCCGTCCGTGGATATGTAGTAACTGATAAAAATACATACGTTTCTATTGACCGAGGTAAAGATCCACCTTCCCTAGTGGCTATTTGGTGCGTGAGAAGTCCATGGAAACATATGATTGTATAAATAAACAAATACATTTTTTTAACTTAGATACCTATGAGATTGTAAAAAAATGGACTAATTTTCATACATATAGAATTTTTTTTACGAAAAACAGAAGTTACAGGACTATAATAATTCATTAATTTATTTCATTGTCTCTTGTTATTTCATATAAAGTAGAGTTGTCATATTTTGTATAAAATTATTGTTAAAAGCTTACGTAAAAGCGTTATTTTAATCTGTAGCAAAAATTAATTGACTAGAGCTACAGTCCAAATCCATTCCGATAAATGGAATACGACGCAAACATGACGAAGTTAAAAAGGGAGCTCACAGACGCGCAGTTTTATGTGCTGCATATTTAATATTTTTCATTACACGATCATGGTTGAACAGATTAAACGATTTTAACTAACGCTGCCTGCTGCTATATTTGTAAGCTGAAATCGGGCTTTAATTTTTTTATGCGTTTATTTCACACATTTATGTGGATTAATCTTAAACCAACATTTTCTTATAAAATGACAACAGTAAAAGTGATATATGAGTGATAAATAATAGAAAGGATAAGTTTTACAGGGAAAATCATTACCAAAGACAAATATGAACATACAAATATGTCATCTTAACTTTGTAATAATAAAGTATATTATAAAATTAATATAAATTTAAAAATTCGAACGTAAACACCGATATATCTCAGTAAGTCTCTTCACATGAGGAAATTCAGTAAATGGTTATGTTTAATTCCAGTCCTTCCGCAAGCATCCGGGGCATTTAATCTCCGTCTCGCTATCGACTCCACAGCCTGCATTGAAACTTCGTGCCGACTGCGGCAAAATTGAAATAAAACTGTGAACCAAACCAACCGTTAGAAAATCCCGCGTAGAAAACTTTTCATTAACTGCGAGGGATTTTTATTTCGACCCGAATATTCGTTTCAATTTGAACTGTTGTTTTATATAAACAAAATGCATTAAACCTATGAAAAATCATCGTTAGAAAATGATAGGCAACTATACCGTTACTGATACGTTACACGAATAGGAAAATGTGTTTTCTTTATATTTTTTAGAATATACCTAAAAAGTTCTCTTTATTAAAAAAGACCTCTTTATTCTCCACACTCTTAATGTTTCTTTTTGTTCCCTCTGTTGCTATAATTTTACTACTGAGTAATTTTAAAAATAAAATCAGCGTTGTTCTGCTAAGTAAATCACCGTCATTTTCTAAAAAAATGCTAAATCCGTATATTAACAAAGATTTCATAAAAAGTACTCAAATAATTATTCGATTGGTTTTAACTTAAGATATTTTTAGAAAAAATAATGTTCAATTTATTGACATTACAATTTCATATAATGAAACATACATGTACATTGCAACCACTTTCTAATATTAAGAGCTTTACTAGTGCAGCTTACATCACAATCCTTACATTCTAGATGGTTGTGGCACACGTTTGTAATTACTTTGCTTTCAGCTTCGACCAAAGAGATTCTCAAGATTATCAACTATCCAGCTTTACAAAGTCGTAGTTTAGCTTAAATTTTATTAAAATATAATGGACTGAAACAAAACAAATTACATATAAAGTCTGTAGATTTATTTATATTAATTGAATCTATAGGCACAGGATGGAATTCCAAATGACAGACAAAAGATAAAAATTATTTTACCAAACATATATTATACATCATTGTAACTACGTAAAATTGATTTTCACACCACGCAATGAGAGCCCTTTCGTATTATTAAAATTTATATATAATTACAAAGAAACAAATTTTGTTTGGTGGTAGGAGGTTCGTCCTACGTCTGGCTCGCGACCACTGTCATGTCAAAGACGAACCGCCAAATATCTTATGATGTGTTCCGGTTCGATGACATGTAAGCCAGGTTTTCCCCTTTCCCACCCATCTTTTCCCCAAAATGTGGTGGTTCCGATAGCGGACTACTACATTGTCCTCCCCTTCCATCTGTATCCTCTAGGTTGGCAACGCATCTACAACATCTCTGGCTTTGTAGGTGTCCATGGGCGAAGGTAACCACTTACCATCAGGTGGTCCTTCTGCTCGTTTGCTATCCGTTATCCATAAAAAAAAAACAAAGAAACAGCAAATAAATTACCGTTTACCAGAAAGGAAATGCAAAGGCTCAAATGAATTACAAAAGGAAAAGTTTCATATTAAATGAATACGGAATGAATTTATGCGGTTTGCCCGTCAAAAGAATGGCGATGAGGACGCGTTTTTGTATTCATCGTAATGTAATAATATATTTCAGTTTTATTACAGTGCTGTAATTACGGTATTAAAAAATATGACGTAATAAAAAAAGAAAGAAACTTAAAATAACAATAATTTGATGCAATTAAACCATATTAGTTCTTTTATAATAACAGCGTCTACCTAACTGTCTACGACCAGTTCTAATGCTAAGATTCAACAGTAAATTCGATTATCGGATTTAATATTTGCAATATTATATTTCCCATGTTATGTGTATTATTTATCAAATAAACTTACTAAAACCGTAATATCTCAGAGTTTTAGTAGTGAAAAGAGTAATAAGAATAGCCACTTTAGGCATCTACGCCCTATTTGTTAGCCGTACCCGAGGATTTAATTAACCACTCTTGTCATCCGACCGCTGACAGATTAATAATTCTTTCTGTTTAGCCAAATACGATAACCTCACTGGAAGAAAATAAGATTACACTTTTTTGAGTTGAGTAGGCTGAACAGAAGATTTGTGGTTTTAGGGACGCAAAAAATAATAACAATAGTAAAGGTTAGGATTACAAAAAGTAAGGTCGAGAAAAATTTGAGTTTGCAAAAACAAGCTGGACAAAAACTTAATATCCTATATTTTGAACATATAAAATATTTTCGTCCAGATCGGATCTATACAAACCGGCTTACTTATAATACCATATACCGGCTTATATACCGGCTTACCTGTATCACCCTTCGCCACTGGAACTTATGTGAAGTTAAATACCTATTCGAATTTTTGGACCGACGTGATAGTTACACGTTAAAGTCAGGTTATTAAAGAGTAACATGCCTATCAATCATCAATCTCTTCCGTTACTCAATACGAGTACATGACTGACAGACTGCGTACAGCCGAAACTACTAGACTACTAGAGCTGAAATTGGTAGTTTCCATGAGGAGTGTAAGGAAGCAATGAGAAAGTATTTCCCAATATTCTTATGGGAAAGAAATCTTTAATGTTTTGAAAGTACGTAATATAGAAATGAAGGTAGAATGGGTATAAAGTTCGCACAAACGATGTCGTAGGTGTAAACTACATATTGATAAAAATATATTACTATACAATATATATATATATATATATATAAGAACGCTTTATTAAACTAAATATAAGCAGCACAATTTCGTAGTAATATTAAAAAAATATTATCCTGTTTAATATATTTATTCATATAACATATAAAAATATAAAATTATACACATCGCCTATACTTATATATTTATTGCGGCCCAACTCTACTGAGACATGTATTTTGTCATGTGACAAATGGTCGGCGTAAGTTGCTGCGACGGGTCTGCCATTAGCACTAACAAAGTCAAAAGTAACGAGATTCAGATTAGCTTCAACATATTATATGTATATATGTGTTTGATTAGTTGCTACAATTTCTCAGGTAATGTTTACATTTCATAATGGATTTTTCTCTATGTACTTAACACCTTATAACTCACTGGCGGATTTACCAGCAGGCTAAGTAGGGTATCGCCGAGGTTCTCACGGACGATTCGGGAGTTCCCGTGTGCCTCGGCCAGTGGCGGTAGAGGAGGAGGCACCGTGAGGTTTTAGTGGGTATGCGGACGGCCTTTTTACACCCGTCCGGAGTCCCACATAACCCGTCCCGAGTCCCCGATCGGGCGGGTATCCGTAAAGGATTTCCTCACATTAAAAAAAAAGATAAAAAAAAATAGGCTAAGTAGGGTATATTATTGATAATTTTTAAAATACCTAGTTTGCCTCTTTCCAACCATTGCTTCACATCGGCCAATATTTTGAAGTTCAAAACACAGCAATAAATTTTTTTGAAAATATGAATATTATTTTTATTTGAACACATCTTTCCTATTGTAGGATCACGTTATCCCGGTCCGGATATTACAGTCTGTTGTAAGCTTTGCACTCATTTAAAGTAATCGCGTGTAGAATACCTAGCCTCTGTACTTGTTTATGGTGTGCCGGTGGTATAGCAAAATATTTATAATATATATAATTTTTTGAACCATTAAACTATCCATTAAACGCCTGTCGTGGTGCAGAGACATAAGCGTGTGACTGAAAACGCGACAGGTTGTGGGTTCGATTCCCACTCCAGGAAATGTTAGTATTTTCATTTCCTGGGTTTGGTAATAAGGCAAAGCGCGGCTTGAGTTCCGCCACTCAGCACGCAATGCCTCAATTCAGCGGAAAGTGGGGAACAAAACTGTTGTAAGAGAACGGAGTGTCTTAACACTAGGTTCTCAGGTTCTCTCTGTCTACCCTGCTATATGCGGGCTACAGCGTGAAGTTAAAAAAAAAATAAACTATCCCTTTTCAATAACATAAGTGTCAACCACACTTTAATATCGTCATTAATATTTTATCATAATACTAAACATAATATGTTCATCCTCTATACTACCGTCTAATATACTTCAAGGTCAACCCTTAACAAAAGGACTGTAATATTTTCAGACTCGTCCTGCTATGATATCTTGACATGTTTGCAATTTCTCTCCTCACGTTATTAATAGATACTCCGTACGTGCTCGTATTCAGCAGCAATCTTAATACAGCGATATTTTCTTCGATACAATGACTGAAACACGTAGCTCCCTCGTAATCCCTTCAACGCCAAATTGAGTTTGAGTTGCACAGTTAATAAAGAGCTTCGAGCGTGGTGTGAATCATAATAACGAACACTTTAACGCTAGTACTGGAAAATAATTTATTTTGAACCATTTGGATAAACTAGTTTACAAATAAGTTTGTTTCTTACATAATATATCATAATTTAGAGTGACATATGTTATGTTCTCTTTCTCGTTAATTTTAATCGGTAGTAATAATATCTTCACGCTGTACCCCGCACACTCCGTTCTCCGTTCTATTTTACATTTCCGTTCCCCACTTTCCCCCGATTAGAGGCATTGCGAACTGAGTGGCGGAATTCAACACAGCGAAGAAATGAAAATACTAAATATTATTTAATATTTTTATTTCCCGGCGTGGAAATCGAACCCACAACCGGTCGCGTTTCACGCGTTGTACAGTCTCTACGTCACAACAGGCCTCAGGCACAGATAGGTAGTAATAATTTGCGCTATAGTAAAATAATTTGCGCTATACTAGCTAAATGCCGCGGTTTCACATGTACCTATAAACCCTAATTATAATCAATAATATGGTATCCCAAAGTATCCAAATATCGTAAATCGTAATCGTCAAATATTATCAAGATGAGAAAAAGTAATAATACTAAATGAATATCACTATATTTACATCTTACTACCTAATGACTTTTGTTATGTAATTTTTTAATACTCGATAAGGAATCTAATTATTTTAAAAGTAATAGAAAAAAATCGTATGTTGTTCGCTTATCAATAATGTAACTTAGAAAGAATATCAATGATTAGTTGAGTCGTTTTTGTACTTCCCCATTATTAATTTTATCAATTATAAAACATAAGTAAAATCAGTTTTTATACAATTTATAATTTAGGTTTAGATATATAGATATTTCTATATAGACATTTTAGCTTACCCTTCTAACATAAAAGTACATTCATGTGGATGGCTATTATCATTTTTATCAGGTGACCTAAACGCTCGTTCACTTTGTCTTTCTTAAAAAAAAGGACTTGTCCTCTCCAATGAATAAAGAAGTTTCCTTCACGTAGTTACATAATGATAATCGATTATTACATAAACAGCCTACATGATTTAATAATTGATTTGGATATCGATTTTTATCACGATAGGGCTACACCTAATCACTTTTTGTTGATATTCGTATTTCAGTTGACTAACTGATTAATGACGACTCAAGGACTTTTATGATAACGTTCATTAGCGAGAACGTTAAATATATAACATATATGGTTTATTTAACGTAGAATATGTATTGTGTAAAACTATGAACACTTATACCTATTACTAGTACTTTGTTCTTTTTTTGATACAACATAGCCTATGTTACTCGCTATTACTGTAGTCGTTGTATATCGTTGATATTAAAGGAAATTACGAATTCAGTCCAAGTACTTTTTGAGTCTATCCATTACAAAACCAAAAGATTTTATGCTACGCAAGGGTGTTAGTACTGTTTGATTAATAAGACTTCTGTTATAAATACTTGCATAACGATCTTTAAAACCTAGAGGACTTTTAATGAGAGGACTTTGTTAAATAAGGGACAAAATGATGGTCCATTTTGTCTCATATATAGCTTTCAAGAACTACCTAATAATTTCATTGAATAATGTATTTTAATTCAATTAAAAAACTTCTTTTTTTTTAAATCAACACACTATTGACTGAAAAGGAGTATTGGAATAATATCTAATCGGAGCAAGCTAACTGGCAATTTAATGCTTTTATAGTCAAATATCTCAGAGCTCATCTTAGTTATTAGAAAATAAGTAAGGTTTGGGGACCTTGGAATGCTGCTTTATTTTAATTATTTAAGTTAATGTATACAAACTGTTAGTAGATTTATCTATTATTATTAATAAATCATCCTCCTAAGAACAGATTATGGGCGCGCTTTATTGAAATAATTAACGCTTAGAATAAAGTGATATTGTCTACTTAGTGATAGTTCAGGCGATAATACTTTAACAGTCTTAAAATACTTTATTGAAGGAGTTGCGAAGCGTCTCTGTATTAATTTTAATATTATTGTACAGATATAAATAAAAAAGAACAATTGCTATTAGTAATATTGAATGACTCAAATTGGCGGAAAGTGGGAAACGGAATTGTTGTAAGAGAACGGAGTGTCTTAAAACTAGGTTCTCAGGTTCCCTCTGCCTACCCTGCTATATGTGAGATACAGCGTGAAGTTAAAAAAAAATATTGAATAAATAAGTGTATAAATTTCTTTGTATGATAATTTACTATTTTGTTTGACGCATGTTGATTGTCGGTCGTTCTGAACAATGACTGTGAGTTCAAATGTTACTGATTTTGAGATAGGTTCAAATTTCACACACACTAAGCATTTTGACATTTCTACCTTCCCTCTACCTAGATTGAATTTCTTCTAGTTATTATTGTGAATTATAGAAATAATGATTGTATATAATTTAATATATATGCGAATACGTATAAAGATTAATATATTTTACGTTTTTTTCTACAGTTGCTTTCTGTACCCAGAAATAGTTAAAATAATGTTGAGTAAGCCATAATAAATAAAGTTATATAGATTAAAACCTGCTACTACCAATCATAAATATGTACTGCGTCATTGCAGCCTTTCACCAATCGAGAATTTCAATGAAAAACTTCGATAATAAAATTCGTTTATGTTTTCATCACACAGTTGCAATTTGGAAATCGTGTAACAAGTGGAATGTACAAATTTAATTTTCAATATGAATTCCGAGAGTGCAGTCGAGCAAAAATTTGTTATATTTTGGGAGCGCATCGAAGTTTACCTTTGTTAATCCAGTAGGTACTGTTTTCTTCTCGCAAAATTAAACAGACGCAATGTTTAATATGCTTTTGTTTACTATTGTCATGTATTTACTCGTGACGCAGAGGCACAAGTGTGTGACTGTAATCGTGACAGGTTGTGGGTTCGATTCCCAAGGCAGGAAATGAAAATATTAAATAACATTTAGTATTTTCATTTCATTGCTGATGATAAGGCGTTGAGTTTCGCCACTCAGCATTACAGCGAGGCATTGCGGCCTCGATTCGGCGGAAAGTGGGGAGCGAAAATGTAAAAGAGGACGGAGTATATACATTGGAGGGCCTATGTGCGGGATACAGTGTGAAACTAAAAAAAAGAAAGAAAATATTTACAATTGTTTAATATGTACAATAGTCCTGTAATTCCGATTTTGTTCTTACTTCCGCTTTGTTTAGACTATTACAGTATCTGTAAGATAGAGAATGCCCCTTTGACGTGTATGTGACCTTATATAAAGGTTTACAAGCACATAATATAATAATACTATGGAAAATATTTATTTCATTAATTAAACGTATTTGTCATTTATAATTATAAAAAATATTGGATTTTCCATTCTTTTTCATTTTATTGTGCCAAATTTCATACTCACTCGTCCGCATAATTTTCGTAAAAAGAAAAACCAACGCCCAAAGGAAAAACCTTTTCCCTTAACATATATCAGTATTAACAGAGAAAGGTTTATATACAATAAAGCACATATGTTTTTTTAATGTAATTTTATCAATAGTATTATGAATATTTACAAATTCTTGTAGTTATAAAAGAATAATAATAATTTCTATTAAAAAGGAAAAAAGAGAATTATTAGGGAGAGGAGTATATAATTAAATCACATTATTCTGTCATGGATGAAGCTAATGGTTAACAAATTCCTAATAATGTTTGGTAAAATTAGAACGAACGAACCATAAACTAACACACTACAAATAAAATTTTCCAGAATAATGTCCTCCTGAGCTTCACGTGCCTTAGGAAATGCCTTTAAGTAATACAGATAGCCCTCGGTTCATCTATTTTTATTGACAAGTAAATACCTATTAAAGACATTTTTCGATTTATTACTCGTTTCAAACTTTAAAAGTTGCCACAACTGGTAAAAGTTGGTATTTTCTAACGACCAAAACTTCAGTCGAGTGAAACAGAACTTCTTCCGTGCAATGGACTGTTATGAAATCAGTTCGATTATGTTTAAAATATTAAATATATATATATATATATGGTATGATATGTATATGGTACTATAACACGCTAAGTAATAATATTTTTTTTTTTTATGGATAACTGATGGCAAACGAGCAGAAGGACCACCTGATGGTAAGTGGTTACCTTCGCCCATGAACATCTACAACACCAGAGGCGTTGTAGATGCGTTGCCAACCTAGAGGATACAGATGGAAGGGGAGGACAATGTAGTAGTCCGCTATCGGAACCACTACATTTTGGGAAAAGGATGGGTGGGAAAGGGGAAAACCTGGCTTACATGCCATCGAGCCGGAACACATCATAAGATATTTGGCGGTTCGTCTTTGACATGATAGTGGTCGCGAGCCAGACGGAGGACGAACCTCCTACCACCAAAATATAGATAAATGAAGCTCAAATTAATATACATATACATCTACTCTGGTCAATACTAAACGCGATGATAAAACAACGTCTATATTCAAACATAGATATTTGTTTTTTGTAGTAACTAAAAGTTACTTGTACTAGTTTGTAGTAAATAAAAAATTAACTTAGCCTATAAGACAGTAAATGTATAGAAATTTTCATATTATTCATACTATAATACGAATAATTTTAATTCAAAAATCAATTAAAACTATACACGTATGTAATTAGATTTTATAAAAATAATATCACAACGCGCTATTGAAACACTCACTATAATAGAAAAGCTAACTAAACACCTTATAAAAACGTTCACCACGACATGAAAATAACTTAGCTATTTTAGTAAAAGTTAAAATAATACAAGAGCGTAACGATGCATCATGCAGGGTAACGTGCATTCATTCGCACCGATTGTTTATTTACGCCAAGGAACACTTTATAGCTGCTCTCGTGAAATGGGTCACTTGTAAATACCATAATTCTAGGTAAGTAGGCTGTATTTACACGATTACTAATAAATCTAATATTCAAGTATTGTTGTTGTTGAGTCTATTGACTAATTTATTTTAATGCTACACCAAATACTAAATTAAAATTCGTAAAATTCGTTATACCTAGCAGGGTTTAGTAGCTTCAATGAAATCAATAATTGTACTAAAATAATGATTTCTTGTAGATAAGGCAAAGGCTTGACACCACTGTGGCGCAGTTGAAATATGCTTGATTGAACGTAATCTTGTAGATACAAATCCCACCGATATTTTTACGAAAGAATAATACTTTTCTCACCTGATTAGATAAAACATTGCACAACGACTAAATTTGCAATAAAGTAACAATTTAACTTATTAAGCTGCCTACAACAAACCTTTCACAGAAAAATGTATAAAGCTTGTTAATTAAAAATATCCTAATTATTTTCAAATACTGTCACAATTTAAATATCTTGCAAGTGAGTAAAGTAATGGACAAATGTTACCCAATTGATATAAAAAGTATCTGCAAATTTTAACCAACAATATCCGGAATTCCAAGTATCTATTTGTATACATATACATATTTTCTTTTTTTTTTATTTTTAACTTCACGCTGTAACCCGCATATAGCAGGGTCGGCAGAGGGAACCAGAGAACCTAGTGTTAAGACACCCCATTCTCTTTCAACAATTCCGTTCCCCACTTTCCGCCGAATTGAGGCATTCCGTGTTGAGTGGTGGAACTCAACTTTACAAAATTCGTAATGTATGTTTATTTAATCGCATGTTAACAATGTATATTCATTTTACATTTAACTAATAAATCCGTAAAATCATCTAAACGTAATATGCTTTGGATAGATGCCATGTTGTTTTAAAAATTAGCTACCAGAGAGGCAAAACGCGACAGGCGTTTGGTCCAGTTCCAAGAGTTGCCACGCTTTGTGACATTTCACTGATAAAGGCGGGATGCCAGTGACGTTTATGAACCGTAACGGAAATAGTGTGTTATTTTTCCTGTTTTGTAAGGCTTATATATCTAACATTAAATGTCTACGTTGCAAATAAATAAAAATATTATTTTACAAAGTATCAGGATTACTATATTTAGTTAGCGGACAATTGTAAAGATTTTGGATAATTTTTAATTATAATTGCTATTTAATTGTGAAATTTAGATTACTAAAAATTTTTGATAGGTTAAGTCGTTTAATATTTAACACAATAATTTTAAATACGATTCTCTCGAAATTCTGTCATGCTTTTACACTTTATCAATGTAGCCAGCAGGGTAGATAGAGAAAGCTTTCCGTGGCGTGATTTTTTGTGGCGGAACATAACGCCGCGTTTCATCTATTCATTTCTTAAACTCGTAGTCATGAAATATATCACAAAAATCGAAATGACGTGACAAATAATACGTTATAACAAATATGCCTATTAATTCCTTACAAGCGATCGCAGCCTATGCTATCTTGAATCGACGATAGCCCGTTATAGTATTAGTTAATGATTTAAATCGTAATTAGTAGATAATGTTAAATAAGCAATGATTAATAATTTAAATTATATAAAAACCTGATGATGATAGTCGTTGCTATATTATATGACGTATATTACTGTAATAAAATGCTGACTTGCAATAATTACAACAAATAGTTGTTCTAATTGGCCTTGATATTGTTACTAGCGTTTGTTCCAAATTTTTTTAATAAATATAAGAGTGTAAGATGAACACATACGTACATATCTCAATACAATATTCCATTTAGATCTACAATAAAATTACTGTATTCGACATTATTTCATTCTTGAGTTACGTTGTATTTGTGAATTAAAATCCATTGCCATACGTTTTTTACTTACAATACAAGTTCCTCCGGAAAATTTCCTTCGTACCAGTAAAATAAAGATTCTTAAAAAAATATGGAATAAGTGGAAATAAAAGAAAAAAAATTTAATACCTAATTATTCTGTCTACATTTTGACATTTTTTTTCTTGACATGCAAGTCATGATTGCAGCTTATTACGCGGTGAGTTCATATATTTTGTATTTTATTAGAGCATTAAATATAAGTTTTTAAAAAGAAAAAACTGCTTAGCAATCCATAGACTCATCGTGCTGGTGCCGAGCCCATCGCGTTGCAGATGGTGAAGTTTGGAGAGCGCCTGGGACTTAAGACCCAAGTGGTTTAAGGGAACAAAACGCGGTGCTGTGTTCCGTCACTTAGTAAGCAATATCTCGAATTAAAGCGGAAAGCAGTGAAGAGAGTGTCCTGACACTAGGTTCTCTATGTCCAGGTACTATTTTTTTTTTGTCTTCGGACAGGTTATGTGGGACTCCTAGGCCAGCATATGGTAGGCGGACCGACTACCCACTAAAACGTCACGGAGCTCCTCCTCAACCGCCACTAGCCGGGGCCACGGGAACTAACCCAGTCTACCATGGACCCCGGCGGACTCTGACTACTCTGAAAAGAGTAAAACTGTTGTTTTTTTAATACACATTTTAAATATATAATATGTTTTAGGATTACATTCAGAGAAAATAGCCATCATAATATTCAACCACAATATAAATTAAGTCGGTAAAATGTTTTCATTCGTCAAAATATCCTTTCATTTTCACACGTGAATGCGGTAGAGCAACCAACAAAATAGCCTCAATTATTTTTCGAATTATATATACGAATTGAATATCTACAAAATGGGAATGTTAATTGCGTTCCACAGTTATAGTTTTGGGAGTTGACCTATAATAGTATTAATAATTTACTATTGTATCGGCTATATGTGAATTGAACTTTTGTCTATTATTTCATATTAGTATGTATTTTATAAAATATCTATTACCTTTCTATATATGTATACTAGCTGTTACCCGCGACTTCGCTTGCGTGGACATTGACAGTCCGTACTACATACTATAGTGTATATATTTACAGTGTGTATAAGGTTTTGAAGATTTAATTTTTTTTTACAAATAATAATATCTGGTAATGTATATTTTTTTATTTTTTTTTAGAAAAAGTATCTTATGTTCTTTTTAATACATCTAATAATAGTTGTACAAAGTTTCATAATAATCGGTTGAGTAGGTGTGGCGTGAAAGCGTAACAAAGAAACTTACACTCACTGTTTATATCAATATATCAATAGGTATTAAATGTTAATACATGTATATAATTTATAATCTTTTTTCTTTTTTTTTTAACTTCACTCTTTATCCCGCATATAGCGGGGTAGGCAGAGAGAACCAGAGAACCTTGTGTAAAGACACTCCATTCTCTTTCAACATTTCCATTCCCCACTTTCCGCCAAATTGAGGCATTGCGTGTTGAGTGGCAGAACGCCGCGCTTTGCCTTGTTACCAAACCCAAGAAATGAAAATACTAAATTTTACATTTCCTGGAGTAGGAATCGAACTCACAACCCCTCACGTTTACAGTCGCACGCTTGTGCCTCTGCGCTACGACAGGCGCTATAATCTTATATGTTATCAAAAAACGGTGAATGATAATTAATTATTTGTAACTCCTAAAAAATCGTTATCTATTGTCTAAATAATCGAAACAGCTGACTTTGTTCACAGGAGATTATTCAAGTATAATTAAACAATATTTTATTCTAAACCATTTAAACCTGAATATTGAAAGCTTTAAAAACGAGATTTTCTTAATAATTCCTTTATATAATCTCAAAATTAATATTTTTTTGAAATACATTGGTAATTAAACCTATATTAATTAACAACATTGTAATGAGTAGAAAGCAAATATTGAGTTCAGCCAAATTATGCTAACTGAGCTATAACAGTAATAGTACGTACATTGTATAACGTATCTTTATCAACCTTGAAAGATAGAACATATTTATAAAGATTAAAAAGAACCATACTAATCAAGAAGTGTTATTTTTATGTGTTTTCAAGTAAAACCTATCTAATTTTACTTTTTCTACACTTCGTTCCTATACGATCATATTATCAGTTTCGGGAAAATATTTAAAAATTTAAATTATGCAAAGATTAGACCTTTGCTACCTAATACAAATCCTGTAACGATTTTATAATTGTAGCGGTTTTGAAATTACATTTTCAAAGGCTTAATAAATATCACGTCTGATTCATGAAGCTTCTCTAATGAGCTTTCCGATATCATACTCATTAATCACGCTTCTCAAAGATTCTTATTCGTTTGTTTTAGCTCCTCTTGAGCTTATAGTCATATATTAACCTACCTTTATTATATGGTTTAATTTTTTTTTGAGAATTTAAGAATAAATAAAACCCTTGACATATTGAGACACCGTATAAGCGAAACTACTAGCCATAAAAAGCTAAAATTTGGCGTGTAGGCTCCTTGGGAACTGTAGGTGAGACTAAGAAAGAATTTTTCGTAACTCCTACGAAAGTCATACTTCACGCAAACGACGTCGCGGGACACAGCGCGCATAGCATATGACAACAAAAAAGCAATAAATGATAACCCACCACGCCAGATTTTAAGTGTTTATTTATATTTAATTTTCCACTTAATTTAGTATTTATTGTTTCTTTTTTTATTCAATGCAAAAATTAAATAAAATGTCTACCTCACTAATATTACAAATGGAAGTGAAAGTTTGTAAAGATGTGTCTTTGTGAGGTGCTGAGACTTTGAATGAGTGATATACATGATATATATATCTGATTACACATAGGCTAGAATTAAAAAATATCTTCTTTTGCTACAATATATTGATAAGTATGTAATTTAAAATAAAAATACACTACTTACTTGGATTAAATTCATTTTATGTATATTTAGTTTTTAATATGATTTAATTGAGGACCTTCGAAATTAATAAAATGTCTTGTATCGTCTAAAGAAATATCACGCTTTATCTCGCATAGTAGAGTAGTCATTTTCGCCCGAATTTGAATCTCCGAAAATATTTGGAATTAAGATAGTATAGGTAATATCTTATGTACCTAAGTTTACTTACACAAAGGATAAGTCGAAGGGATGTAGAAGCGTCCGTCAACATTAAGCCATTTACTATTGAGATCATTAATCAATCCATCTTACAATGTCGAACTCGACTATCCGTACATTTGTCGATTTTCTCTAAAAATATATAACCTTAAAATTATATCTATTATATGAAATTTTAAAATTAAGATAAAAAAAAGTAAACCGACTTCGAATAAAATGCACTAAAAAGTAGAATTATTATGAATACTTCAATAACTACTCATCTGATCTTAACTAAATTTGAAAGAGATTACGTCAGAAGCACTGTTATATAAAAAAAGAGTTAAAAATTGGTTCAAAATTATACGGTAATACGCATAAAATATATATATATATATATATATATATATATATATATATATATATATATTCTTTATTGCACTTTAAAATTACAATCACGTTAATAGTACAGTACGGTGGTATAGTCGAATTGAGAACCATTTTCTTTTTTTGAAGTCGGTTAAAATTAAGATAATATATTTGTTGAATATATAATAAGATATATTGTACATTTTGATTAACGAAAAAAACTAATGTTTAAAAACCATCATGGAGTAGTAGGACAGTACCTTATTGTACGCTCAAAAGAATGAATTTATTTAAATAAGCACGATATTGAGCGACGTCACTTAATACACAATGTCTCAAATTCTGGTGAAAAATAGAAGAGAGAGAGTCTTGACACTAGCTTCTCTCTGCCTAGGTTGTTTTACTGAAAAAAGAGTGAAGCAGAAACGAAATTTCTGTTCACATTAAGAAAATTTTCATTAGCAATATGAGTCCATAACAAAAGCGTGTATAAGTGTGTGTGAGCTATTCGAAACTTTGAATTAAACTAGCAACAATCAGGAGCGATTTCAGTTAACCAAGTTAATTAACGCCTTGTATCTAACAAATATTTGCTTTGAGTTAATTGTTATTTCTTGTTGTATACTTTTTATTTAATATTTATGAAATAAAATTAATTTTATATACTTTTATCTTCTTCATTTTCACATATAATAAATGATAATAGAAAATCAATTCATGTTTAGAGGCTGAGATAAGTTGCATTAAAAATAACACTTTCTTTTAACATATTTATTTTAATGTGTTCTGTATACTCATATATAGCCTTTACGTTTTAATTCTATCATATATCTATCACATTAGTAACTAAAACTATATTGAATTTATTTGAAATGAAAAATATAACAAATGAACGAAATTTGAAAAACCTACATTTGCAAAATATTATTTAATTTTAACTCTATATTATTCTAATAATCTGCTATTATTAAAAATATATATATTAAATCTTTTGTAGCTTCTTAAAACTAAGCTGTGAAAGTAACTTTAAAAATATTAAAGCTATCAGTTTTCTACAACCAAAACACATTTCACTTTTACCTGATCTGTACTCATAAAATTTTCATATTCTTACGGAGTAGTGGTTGTGATCACGTAGATTTCGATGCTTAATAAACACCGTTACAGTGCAGTTACGTCGTGTCTGGCTGCACACGATGAGTTCCAATATCGCGCTAGGGAATGCTTTTGAATTATTTATATATAAAAGCATCTCGCTGTCTGGTTAGATGGAGTTGATGTCCGTTGAGATCTGCAACTAAACATGCAATTCCCCTAAATCACACGAAAAGTGTAGACAGGCACTACTGTTACATGGCAGAAGTGGGTAGTTGATAAAACTAAATTTATGAACGTAAGACGTCCAAATAACTTTAAAATAATATTAGTTTGCATGTTACATAATAAATATTACGAAAACCGGTAACAAAGCAAAGCGCGGAATTGGGTTACGCCAATGCCTCATCCGGCGGTAAATGGGAAACGGAAATGTTGAAAGAGAACAGAGTGTCTTAACACTAGATTCTCAGTATCCCTCTGGCTACCATGCTATATGCAGGATACAGCGTGAAGTTAAAAAAAATTAGGAAAATGATATAATATCTATACTAAGTAAAAACGATACACTCGTCTAAAGTACATTTTTATATACCGTTGACACTCACTATACTCGTACTCGTATGGAATAATGCAAGGTCTCTTGAAAGGGTCGGACAAAAACGCTCGAATGTTTTCAACCTTCGCCCGCGATGCGTTAATGATGTTTACTCTCCCTAAAAGCCTCCATATACGTCGAATGACGCTCTATCAGCCGTATTTTGCGTAGGATGAAAAAAGGATTTTGATATAAACGTCGGATTATATCAGCGGACGCGTGTTCCACGTGCTTAGTTAAATTCATACGATGTTCTTTACGTTTTTATTTTTTTATACTATTTTCTGTCTGGAATTTTGTTTGCTCATATTTATTTTGTGAACAACCGCTTTAATACTATTGCATTTAGAAAACTTTAAAAAGTTTTCTGAATTATCACATATAATCGCAATTTTTTTTTTATATTCTGGTAATGTATAAACCACTTCATTAATTGATAACTTTATTTTTTTTATTTATTTTTTTTAACTTCACGCTGTATCCCGCATATAGCAGGGTAGGCAGAGGGAACCTGAGAACCTAGTGTTAAGACACTCCATTCTCTTTCAACAATTCCGTTCCCCACTTTCCGCCGAATTGCGTGTTGAGTGGCGGAACTCAACGCCGCGCTTTGCCTTGTTACCAAACCCAAGAAATGAAAATACTAAATTTTACATTTCCTGGAGTGGGAATCGAACCCACAACCTGTCGCGTTTACAGTCGCACGCTTGTACCTCTGCGCCACGACAAGCGACAACTTTATTAACATATGAATATAAAGCGTACACTTAGTTTAGCCATATTGTCAAAACTATTCTAAAGGATGTCCCAAAATTAACGCAAGATTTGACTTTGCCGCCATTTGCTATTATATTCATTATTCATTCGACAAAAGACTAAAAATGGCATTTTCTATTTAATTCAAATCTTGCGTTAATTTTGGGACACCCTATATAACAGTATGAGTAGGTATGTACATTGTATTATGTAATAATCTTTATCGACCTTGAAAAATGTATAAAAGAACCATAATTATCAAAGAGATGTTATTTTTATGTTTTTTTTAAGTAAAACATATTTAATTTTATGTTTGCATGTTATTTGTAATATATAAGATTAAATTATCAATATCGGGAAAACCTACATATGTATGTATATTTAAAACATATATTTAACTTTAACAAATATAATATAAATTATTATCATGTCGTAAATTAGTCCGTGTTGTCGCTTAATATAAATAATTTACTAAAAAAATAATCATTATTCAAATGTATAATGAACTCATATATACATTACAGCATATTTCGTTTAGTATCAGTTAAACCATCACATGTAAGGTCCCCTATAGCTACCACTTATTCCACTTCTATTATTACAGTGCCAAATGCTTTTTATAGAAACATTTCTAGATCAATATTTCACCTATAAGATAAAAAAAAGTTAATAATTATGTTTGATTGTATAACCAACAATGTTATTTTAATATTTTCATTCCCTGGAGTGGGAATTGAAACCACAAACTGTCGCATTCACAGTCGCACGCTTGTGTCCTCGCTTCGGTAATAAGGCAAAGCGCGGCGTTGAATTCCGCCACTCAGCAGGCAATGTCTCAATTCGGAGGAAAGTGGGGGTCGTAAATGTTAAAAAGAGAACGAAGTGTTTAATCACTAGGTTCTCAGATTCCCTTTGCCTACCCTGCTACATGCGGGACACAATGTGAAGTTAAAAAAAATCTAACAACTTTTAACATTTCTTTGTCATAGAATACTAAAATCGATAGCATAAATATAATTATTTTTTATAAATTGTGTAATTATAGTACTAGTATGATAAAGTATTCAATACAAATTAGTTTTTATTAGAATTCATTCAAATATCACGCTATTTTATTTTATCTGCTACTTTCGACTGTCGCTTGTTCATGATTTTACCACGCGATTATCGTTTTAAAAAAATATATTGTATAGTAGTAGTAAATATACCTTACAAAATTAGAATAGAATTATTATATAGACTCTCCGACTACCCCGCTAGGGGATAAAGCGTGAAGTTAATGTAGGTATATAGTTAGACTGACATAAGTTTAAAAAAAAATTGTTTTGCTCGTTGTATATTTCTTGCTAACCAAACCTAAGCTTATAGAATAATTTATCATAATTTTATAATAATATGGTATAGCAGCTACATGATTTTTTCCTTCAAAATTAAGTAGTTAGTAACAACCTAGAGTCAATATATTCCGTTTTCCTCAGTGTCATACTTACATATCTCTACCATCTGCCTATATGAAAAACTGTTAATTCGTGTTAAGTACAATATTTTGTCGAGTTCAATCAGGCGTTGTAAGTAAGACTGATAAAATATCGTAAATTGTAACGCATATGATAGACATAACTAACGTATCTTTAAACTATCGTTAATCCTAGAAGTCACACTACATATAAAATATGTTTTTGTTTATTACGGCATATAAAAAAGTAGATAATTTTTAGTTATTTATTTTTTCATTACGATTAATTTTTATCGAAGGAAATATAATATTAGTTATCTGGAATAAAATGTTGCTCGTATCTATATGGCTAAGCCTATGTTTCAAGTAAGGAGATACCAAAAATCTCAAATTATGCGTTACAAAGTAATCCCAAGCACAATAACGCCAAATTTGAAACTAATTGACCGAAACCGACTTAAATTTACTTTTATCCATATAAATTAATAGTCCCGTTGATGCTTTAAATATGCGTTTAATTCGCAACGTGTATGTCACTTTGTAAAAATGTGTAAATCAAACAGATGATAAGGTGTATAATATTTATTTTATAAATTATAATTTATTTCTGACGAGTTATTATAAAAATGTAGGGTTCCACCGCTTTTCCATAACTTTAACTTTGTCAAATTTCATAAAAATATGTCCTTCACGTATTAATATAAAGACGAATTGTACAATCTTTATAATCTCGATATTGATAATTTAACATTAGTATAACATTAGAAGATATCGAAGAATTCAAATTATGCGTAACTAAATCCTAACATTAGAAAATATCGAAGGATTCAAATGACGCGTAAATAACTTGTCGCAAAAACAAATGACGCCGATTTGATATTATATAAGCAAAAAATTCCGCGGAAAGTGGGAAATGGAGTGTTTTAACACTAGGTTCCCTGTGCCTACCCTGATATATGCGGGATGCAGCGTGAAGCTATGTATGTATGTATAAGCAAAAAAATGCACTCAAAATAATAATGTAGTAAATATTTTTATTAAAATACAATATTTTTTAAATAATGTCTAATATTTGAAAACTGTATAATCTGAAGAGCTCGAGATCACGTGAATGGCAGTGTAATTACAGGCAAGAGACAAGCATCTTATGTTCTGAGAACAGAAAGCCTATGTGACAAAGCTTTGAGCTTTGCAAGCGTCTAGGCCATATTACTGCGTATAATAGACTAAATTTCAATTGTGCTGAACAGAAATTAAAAATTCATGTGAAATGGAAATGGACTTTTCTAAGACTAGACGCATCTTATACGACCTTCATAATTTAAAATCGCTAAGACGTCTTTCATTTTTAAGAAAAATAAAATTCTTTTATTTTTCTTTTTCAGATTCAGAAATAACCATGAGAGAAATATCTTTGTCCAGTTATATCTCTCATGCTTATTAGTTCTTTTTTTTATGAATTCTAAATTATTACAAAAGGGATGACCAACGATATTGATTAGGTATAACTTACTTAACCTACGTTATGAATTTCATGTTTATATATTGTAAAACATATAAAAAATAACTAGTTAACTTAGAATAGCAGTTCTGTCAATACAACAATAGCTAAAGAAAACTATCGTCTTTATCAAAGACGAATAAGAGGAATCTTTGTCTAGTAAGAAAATCAACATTTAAAATCTTTAGAAAAGCGTATTCGCGTTGTTATAAATGTAATGTGCTCCATATTTCTTATATTTTTTAAACCTTGAATTCTGAAAGCGTTAACCGCCATCGCACCGAAGTCACCCTTCAGAGAAACAGGAAAATTAAATCGTCTAAAAATGAAATGCAAGGCAGATCAGAAATTACGCAACCCGTTTCCTACATAGAACAATACAGTTCTAAAATACTCGGCTCTTTTATTTTGTTTTGTATAGAAATTTTTCATTAATAATTTCTTTTATTTTTTAATAATATTTTTCCTTATATACGTACATGGAACATTTGAACTTCAACTTAATAAATAAATTTTGATACTAGAAATATTTTTCAAGACTATTAAATAAACGATTCAACGACGTTTTACAAACAAATTTTCGACATCTTTAAATCAAAAAAAAAAAGTTTAACATACAATTTTTGTACTTACTATTGCAAAAAAAATATATAATAAGGATAAATGTATAATTTATGTTATTAAATTTTATTCTGCATCACCTACATTTTACTGGGCAGATAATCCCCTTTAGAGTTCAATATCTATCACCTTACGTTATCCGGTACTTATATACTTACAAAAATTACAAGTACAAATCAATATTCAATATTTTATATAATTTACTTTTAAAGACAATAAATCGATCATTGTATTCATTCCGTACCTATAAACTTTTTATATTAAGAAATATTTGGCCCGTATAAATAACTTTATTTCAGTTTCTGAAAAGTTCTGCACTGGGTTTTCTAATGGTTGGTTTACTTCGTACTTTTATTTGTATTTTGCCGCAGTCGGCACGAAGTTTCAATGCAGGCTGTGGAGTCGATAGCGAGACGGAGATTAAATGCTCGGGATGCCTGCGCAAGGAGTCAGATTACATACCCTTAATAAATTGCATTCGGTGAATAGACATTCAGAGATAGGCCTAAAAACATAACACAAATCTTTAACGTAGAAATCGATATCTTTGAAGTGTATGGCGATGGCGTTCTCTTCTGGCATCTTATTCTTGTTTGTAAGATCTGGCAAGTAGTTTTGGTTATTCGTAATATTCTACTTTTTTAGTGCATTCTTTGATTTTATTTTTGTTTTTGTTAAAATCTTACTTATACATATTTTTACTGTTATTAATATTTTAACTAATAAATTAGTGTGATTAAAACGAAAAAATACGAAGTGAATACATACTTTAGTAAAACGTACAAATTCAAGTAAAAACACAACAATCTAAACTTAATTGAATTGTTGTGATGACATTTCTTTGAATTTGTGTGCCCGATAATTGGAATATTATTATTAAATTGGTATTTGGATGATATTTATTTATATGGATATTTATACCAGTATAATAATATAATACATAATCATGTCAATTTTGTATATGAAAATCGTTATATTTTTTTTTTTTTATGTATAACGGATGGCAAACGAGCAGAAGGACCACCTGATGGTAAGTGGATACCTTCGCCCATGAACATCTACAACACCGGAGATGTTGTAGATGCGTTGCCAACCTAGAGGATACAGATGGAAGAGGAGGACAATGTAGTATTCCGTTCTCGGAACCACCACATTTTGGGGAAAGGATGGGTGGGAATGGGAAAACCTGGCTTACATGCCATCGAACCGGAACACATCATAAGATATTTGGCGGTTCGTCTTTGACATGATAGTGGTCGCGAGCCAGACGGAGGACGAACCTCCTACCACCAAACAAGATGAATTTGTATGTTTTTAAACTCTTTTATCTTACACGAACAAAACTAATTTAGTCTTTTTATACATTAATTATTTGATGAACTTATTATCATTAATTATTTTTCTACCGTTGTGTATCTCTCATTTCATAACGAATCAGGGAGAACGTATTGACATATCAAGCTTCATATCACCCTTCATGTTTCGCAGATTTTAGAAATGTTGACTTAGGTGTAACCATTATAAGGTACCAAATTATATTCTCAATAAGGTATAACCATTATAAGGTCGCCATCGCCAAACGTGATGACGCCGTCATGGGGGCAGTGATCTGCAAGCTTTGCGATATGAGACGCCCTGACAACTGTCTAACCTGCAAATAAATTTATAAAAATATAATAATAATAAATAAAAAATTAAAAAAATAAATAAATAAAAAAGAAAAAAAAAATTGTCAGTCGGTGAGGATCACCATAGTCTTAAGACAAGGTAGTCTATTTAAGTATGCACAAGAAAAAAAAAAAAAAAAAAAAAAAAAAAAACGGGCAAGTGCGAGCCCGTGGATGTAATCAAACTAAAAAAAAAAAAAAAAGAACATTATAAGGTTATATCTTATTGAGAATATAAGTTGGTACATAGACAATCAAATACTGTTTCATATTATTTTACAGCATGCTATAACACCAAACATGTCTTTTCAATACTCAAAATATGAATTATAACTTCATGTACATAAAAGAACGACAATAAATTCGAATAATAAACATGGTGAAATTCGCGGCAAACATCAATGACCCAAATCTCTCAGCCACAACAGATAAAGAAGCAATATATTAACAATAGTTCGTTTCTCTCGATCCACGGGTCATTTGCATTCCTGTTCAATACATTTTACTTTAGCCATTCTTCGTCTAAAAGCAAAAGAATAACATGTCGTAAATGCAAAAACAGCAGTATGCTCGTTGAATAATTGAAGCTACATTATTCTCGCAGTTAGCGCCGTGCTAGGATTTATGCATCCAACTCTATTTTAATTTTAGTGCACTGAAATTCTAAATTATGGGTATTACTGTAAGAGAGTAGTATACGAGGTAGACTTTACGTAACTACTTTCATTGTA
>JAKGSA010000304.1:142290-243077 GCA_033558755.1 Philaethria dido | reverse complement strand
AAATATTATAATAATTTAATAAAATATGGTTTTTACTCTATGTTTAACAAGTATTCAAACGACTCATAAATTTCATGCAATAATTTAGTATTAAAAATAAACATATGTTTTCTAATAAAGCTGGATATTAAACTAGGAATGTAGAAGTTAGGTATACTTTTTTATATTTGTATTAAGTTTACAAAATAATAATATTTCCTTGTAATAATGTACTAGAGTTTGCATCTTCAAAAATGATTGAACATTTCCAATAAACGTGCTCGTTAAAAAGTAAAATAGATTACCTTCGTTATGGTTAGGAGCGACACAGTGAGGATTATTCTGTGGAACTTCATTTACTGTTCTACTTTTTAAATCGAGGTAACTAGTACAGCGGATTCACAACACAAGGGGATGATAATCTTAGCAATTAGTATGTCGCGTCGTTAAAAATTCAAAACAGTTACGTTCATTAAACTTCTGCATCTTTTGTAAGCCACTACAAATTATTGACTGCTTACGAAAATTAATATATGAGACATATGAGTACAGAGTGATATTAATATTGTGATTTATTATATCTAGTTGACAAATATATAATATATTATATTATATTTTTCATGAAAATATGCACCTAGTAATTATGTCTATTTTCTTTTATCAAACAAACAATAATAGGTATACATAAATCTTTCCAAAAAGGGAATTTATATATTTTTTAAAAATCAATCATGTTTAAATTGTATACCGTTCTTTTATATACTGTACCTAGTACTACTACGTTATATGCAAGTAGCGCCTTGTCTTAGTAACATGTCACTCTATACAAGAGTGTCAAACACAAGCTAGCGTGTGTGACATTTACCTACTTTCAAAAGTCAAAGTCAAAGTCAAATAATTTTATTCAAAATAAGAAGTTACAAGCTTCATTTTTTGAACGTCAAATAATTTACCACCGGTTCACTAACTTTAATGCCTCAGACCTGAAAAGAACTGGCGCAAGAAACTCAGCGGGACCTTTCTTTTTTTCATTATATTTGACAATGGTTTACAATTCTTTATTGACAATGATACCTTTGAAACAGACTGGAGCGAGCAGTTCATTCCCAAGGTGTGTTATCATTTATAAAATCACTAATCAGGTAATAACCTTTAACACACAAACGTCTTTTTACAATTTTCTTAAATTGCAAAATGGAAAGTTCTCGGACGTTTTCTGGGATCCTATTGTAAAAGTATACACATTGTCCCATAAAAGAATTACGGACTCGATACAATCGAGTTACAGGCGCTGCAAGTGATTTACAAAATAAATTTGTTTGTTCTCTTCATTGGTAAATGAAGTAATAATATTTTTAATATACAAGTTCAATAAACCATTCCAACGCGAAAGAAAACGATTGCAATCCAATATTTTATAATATACGTTAGCACTGCGCTGAAGTTATGACACGGGAAAGCTTTTATCTTAAGCCATGCACAGAGAAATTGTCGACAGCATCCCCGAGTCTTTGAAATTTTATTTGCAACTACTATTAACTATATTTATGAATACTCTAGTATAGTATAGTAATAGGTCCTTTTCATGTAACTGAGACGAGCCTTCCTTGTTTATACAGTCGTTTTAAATGGGTCAGAGCTTTCAGCGTATACAACTTGAATATGACTACGAACATTTTATTATAAAGAATCCTTTCGGTTTTACGCAGTCGGAAATTTCCATATTTTCATTTATGTAGATGAATAATAAATTTAAAAATTATTATTTTAGTAGTAAAATTACATATTCAGTGGTTCATAGTGGTTCATTAAAAATCGTTACATATGAACTATGAGAGATGTAGAAAATTATTTGTTTTTGTACTTATTTTGAATGAAATACAGTTGTTAACAAATGGTTGTTTTTGTTTAATATTGTCAAATCTATAAAAATAAAAGAGAATAACCAAGTAATTGTATGTTTTAAATAGATGACAACATTTAAGCCAATAGTAAGTCATATTCGTTATATTTTTAATATTTTAACATATTTTTTTAAAGATTTTACTGTACACTAGACTAGAAAGTAGTTAAAAGCTTACTCATTGATAAGAATGTTTAATGGCTGTTTTATGGCGCTAGTCATTGCGGTGCAGTGGGAGCTGCGTCTCACTGTAAACGGGTTCGATTTCTACTCGAGGGAATGGAGGGAATACTTAAAATCTGTTCATTTCTGTGCTCTGTTAAGAAATTTCGTAGCGTTGGGTTTCGCCATTAAGCACGCAATGTCTTGAATATGTGACAAATTGTAGACAGCGGTGACTGGACTGTCTTATAAAACAATTTTTTGCTCTATAGGAAAATGTTGATGGAAGATTGCTACCTACTTCATTAACGTTTTATGGACATTTGAATGTTGTTTCAAAATTGTACATAAAATAATAATATTGAACTATTACCAAGTAAAATAATTGCGCTATCAACCACTACAATCACAGTACTTATAAAAAAGCAGCTTAGCGTAAAGGCACTCTGTTCGCCGTTTTCCGCTCAAGTTTGAGATATTGCGTGTTAAGTAACTCAACACCGCGCTTTGTCTTACCAAAGAAAAAAAAAAAATTATAATTTTCATTCGGTGGAAATTGAAACCTCAACCAATCGCTTTTAAAGTCAGACCCTGTACCACTGCGTCACGGTGGCTTCTCATATGTTAAGTATAATTTAGAACTTTTCAATATATTTTTTCGCTATTTGAAATCGTTAAAAAACAATTGATTATATAAATAAAAAACGGACAGCGCCATCTGTTGACAACTGCAATAACGAATGAGAATTCTTTTATAGCACACATCAAAGTTAGATACGAATGTCAGCATGTAGTACTTAATACTATTGATAGATGGCGAACCTTTCAAAACTATGTTTTAAAGACAAGTACGGTGAATAATATTCTATAAATCTTATTATTATTATTACTTTATTTGTACACCATAAAAAAAAGAATAAATGCAAATACTAAATTTAGTTTTATATTATATATATATAGGATATTTCCTATACACATTAAATATAATTAACATTAAAAAAATATATAAATAAGGATTAGATATATGCCAGATAGAAGCCAGTCGTGGAGCAGAGGCACAAACGTGTGACTTTACTTTCTGGTTGACTTTCTGGTTGTGAGTTCGATTCCCACTCCAAGGAAAAAAAATATTAAAATATTAAATATTTATAATAGTTAATAATGACTATTCTTATTTCATCGCTCTGGTAACATGGTAAAGCGCGGCATTTAGTTCCGCCACTCAGCACGCAAAGCCTCAATTCGGCGGAAAATGGTGAACGGATCATGAGAACGGCGTTTCTTAACACTAGGTTCTCAGATTCCCTGTCCACTCTACTATGTGCGAGATACAGTATGAAGCTAAAAAAACCTACAAGTATCGAAATGTGCCAATAGATGGCGTTAAACGTTAAATTTACAGTATTCTCATTTTTACATAAATATTCGTGTCAGTAAGCTAATTTTTAAACGTAGATTTCACTGATTTTTATTAAAGCAATATGCAAAAATTGTAACAAAGCATCATCTCATCATCATGTTATCCAATATAATATTAATTTAAAAGTGAAAATGTTTATTTTCAGATACACAGTAACAAAATTATACTTAGTAAAAATATTGCAGCTAAATTACAATTACATATTGTCTTTTTAGTATTGTCTAATGTAGATAAGACTAGCTGCAGAATAGAAGACATAACATATAAGCAAGTAATAACGTTAAGTAGAACACGAAAGACACGAATACAGAGGGCACTAAAACCTGAAATCCCATCAAAGCTTGTTTTTAAGATGTTTTTAAAAGTAAAGATTACTTGTTTTAATTAAAAAACTATTAAATTAATAATAATCATTTTTATTTTAATATAAATTACGGCTTACATCCTTTTAGGTTATAAATAAGGTCGTTTCTGTAGTAATTATGTTTTTATTTCATATCTCCTTTTATATTTTGTGGTTAGGCAAAAACAATATATATAAGGAACCTCACGGTCAACACAGCATCATCATGATCGAACCAATTATATACCTACTTGTGTTATAAATATATACAATAAAATTTAATTTTGAATTCAATTTTTCTGTACTACATATAAGCTAGGTGCCTAATGTCAAGATATTTATTACCATCTACAGAGTATCATATAATTTCACTTACATAACTGCCCTTGGCCAACTTAGCTTGGTTTACTTTCGCATTGGCTATTCATAGAATTTCGTTCCCATGGAAACGAGACAAAGGCGAGTACAGATGATACCTTTGTAGAAGATACGGCGAATTCATTCTAACTTCGTAATTCGTAATTATTTGAGCTTATGATTATTACGAAACGTGTTGCTTTAAGAATTGAAATTTAGTAAAGTATATATTTATTTTAGTTAAGTACACTAAAACTGACTTATAATCTTAGGTTGTATTCCACAAACTACAAACAGAAAATAGTAGTAAGAAATATTTATTTATTTATTTATTTATTTATTTTATATATTTTATTATTTATTTTTTAAATATCAAACTGCATATCTCTTTCGTTACACGACTAGTTTGAACATCTTCATCCATTGATGTACTCCTAATAAAGCTTAAACAAAAGCCGTGCTATTTTGAAAGTTGCGTTTACATGGCAGCTTCCTCCTTTTCACCAGGTTTTCATAAAAATCTTTGTAAGTAACCGTTGTTGAATAATAGACCTTATTGTAAGTAAATAAGGTTCAGCATTTTGCTTAAGTTAAGTCTATTTGAGTATTCAAGGCACGCTCGCAAGTTTCTAAGGGTCAGGTAAGAATCAAAGCCTTAAAAAGAAAAAAGGCGAGACATAGGTACTATACTGTAACGCAAGACGCCAATGTTTCATTACTTAAGGGATTATATTATTCCTTTTTATTTGTTTTGTACAATAATGAGTACTAAAAAACCAGAATGTTGTATAAGCTCATACTTTTTTTTTAAATATGACAGGGTTATCCACGGCCATTGCCAACATAATATTGTCTAAAATTAAATATATCTAATTTTAAATATTTTATATAAATCGTTGTTACGTATCCATTACAACATATATTTTTGATAGCATGTTAATATTACAATACACAGTTTAAAAAAACACATTTATTTGTTAAACGTTAATCTTATCTTCGTCTGTCTAATACATCAAATGTATTTTATTCTAAAAAAACATACATTTAATACCTTTCTTAATATATTTATTTCTTTGGATAACTATTATTTATTATTTAAAAATAGCTGTATATATATAATTTATCCCATTTTAAACACCGATTTTATCACATTAGCTCTATACTACAATAATTAGTTTAAAAGTAACAAATATTTGTAGAAAAACATTACCATAGTGACATTTTAAGGCAAATACACACTCATAACTTAACTCGTCGTCACCAAACGAGTGATATTACGCGATTTAACTCATTTAATGATCCTCATAATTATATTTAAATTCCCCGTATAACAAAGTCCACTTAGATAAATGAAGTCGAATCGCAGTGTGTCTAGACGAGCCAGTAACGCGACGTTGCCACTTAAGTTAGTTCAAAGCCACAGACAATTAAATATTATACTCTACTATACGTTGAAATTCAAGTACAGTTAAAATAGTAAATAAGAGCTCATTTACATTTACATAAACGTTTTTTTAAATTAAGGTAAAAATTGCTCATAGAGCTTTATGATTCTATTTATGTGTCCTCAATTCTCTTGTTTTTGCAATTTTGTGCAATATTACTTATCGCTTGTCACAAACAACGAAAATTCATATTGATCATGATTTTACATGGAACAATAATCTAAATTCTATAAATAATTCAAGAATTTCCACAATATTAAATATTCTTTGATAAAGAAATTTCTTTATATTTCACTATTACAACCGTTTTAGTGTATTACTTATGAAATTGCGTTGCTGGCCTGTTTTCGATTTAGTACTACTTATTTTGTAGGTTCTTACACAATATTATGAGAAAGTGTGTTTTCAAAATTTTTTATTTACGAGGAATTTTTGTTACAAAATTAAAATATACTTATAAAATTTCGCTGAAGTGCAGATTTAAAGAAAAAAACATTTTTCAAATACTGATTCGATTCTTAATACAAGTGCTACTTGCAGTTTTTAAGTGCCTTTAATATTTCATGACAGTGTTCAAATCACTCTGAATCAAAACAAAAGGGATCAATTTACTGTTCTCAGAAACCACTTGAGCACATATTGCATCTTGATAGATGCATATTAACAATAATGTTTAGACATATGATAGTCGCTTAAATAATAATTAGTCTTTTTTGTATGCAATATTTAGAAAACCTAAAAAATCATGCTTTTACTCTACTGTTTGTATAGGCCGAGTCGGACATAAAGCCATAACTAGCACAAACACTCAAACATTTTTAATTGTAATAAATAACACAACGGTTTTAATTAATTATATTATTTTGTAACTATCTTGTCAAATTTTCACTTAAACGAACCATATCCCTTACGGAAGTATTAATTTTCATTTTTCTTCTTCATACCTATTTATGTATCTATCCTGCACACAGCTATAAATTTTTCGGTATTTTACATAATTGAGAGAGAAAGTGCATAGCACAATCGTAGCTCAGTGTCATATCGTTTGACTGCAGACATGATGGTTGTTTTTTTTTTTTTTTCATTGATGGTTGATTCGATCCTACTCGGAGAAATAATTAACTACTCCGCGCTGGCCTTTTGACGTTGGCTTTCAGACATTTAGCAATATCTCGAATTCAAGTTGAAGAAAATAGAAAAATAAGACCTAACCTAACTTCACGCTTTATCCCTAGCGGGGCGTCAGAGAGAACAGAGCGCCAAACGCTACGGTGAAAAAATAAGGAGATAAAGAAACGTGTTAAATTATTAACATTTGCTTAAAAAACATATAAAATATGTTCAACTCATGTATATTGTATTTATTAAGTATTATAAATGTCTTGTTATGTACAATATAAAGAGTAGTAGCGGAGTGGATGTAGAGTGGCTTTTCTAATAGCAAACATATTTATTCCATATTAAGATATACACCTGCAAGTTATTTGTAATTTTTATTTAGTTCCACAATAGCATATATGTAACAAAAACGGTTACATACGTAATCTATTTAACCTCTACAAGTTATTCTATTCTAATCTTGCATAAGTAGGTACTAGGAACACTCAAAATTCTTACACAGTATCATTTATTATGTAGAAATAAAAAATGATGGATAGATAGGACTTATATTTTTTATATTTCATTTATACACTTTTTTATTCACAAATTTATACGTTTACTCAAAAATGTATTTGACCAAAAAATAATATAAAGATAACGTAACAAATGGACGGAAATTTTTTCAGCATTAGTTTATCACATGCGTATTTTTCTGCCTTACATGGTCAAACCTACCTTTGTTAATGTGACAATAATGTTTCCTACGACATATTAATATTACAAATGTAAAAATTTGAGCATGATGGAGTTATGCTTTTAAGCAAAAATTACTTAGCGGATTTAGATGAACTGTACAATAATATAGGTTATTCATAAGAATAATACACAGGGCTTGGTATATAAATATTTTGTATAACTTGATCATAATTTAACAATAAGTATCCAAACAAAAATAACAAATCTATTCACATATTATTAGTGACAGTAAATACTTGCTAGAAACAAGTTTAACTTCAACTACATTTTCTCATATAACCTCTTTCCACATCTACCGTGTTTAAGTAATGTCGTAATAAATCGTATACCACAAGTATGCAGAATAAATTACAAATCAATACTAACTTTGTAGACTTAGCGTAGGCAATAGGCATAATATGTATAGGCTTCGCAACAAAAATATTATTCAAAGCTTCAATTACTTTAGCCCAATCTACTTTAGTATAAGACATTTAGTAGTCTACATGGCTGGCAATAAATTGAAAATATAGTTAAATATAGTTAAATAGATTTTGGTATTGATTGGTGGTAGGAGGTTTGTCCTCCGACTGGCTCGCGACCACTATCATGTCGAAGACGAACCGCCAAATATCTTATGATGTGTTCCGGTTCGATGGCACGTAAGCCAGGTTTTCCCCTTTCCCACCCATCCTTTCCCCAAAATGTGGTGGTTCCGATAGCGGACTACTACATTGTTCTCCCCTTCCATCTGTATTCTCTAGGTTGACAACGCATCTACAACATATCTGTTGTTGTAGATGTTCATGGGCGAAGGTAACCACTTGTCATCAGGTGGTCCTTCTGCTCGCTTGCCATCCGTTATCTATAAAAAAAAAAAAAAAAAAAAAGACTTTACTATAGTATTAAAAATTTTGCCCGTAAAACATATGTGACATTTTAGATGACTGGCTAATATAAGTCTTTATAAATTACTATTATTTTTTTTAAATAAAATCATTTTCTTATTCAATTTTTGAAACCACACAACGAAATGACAAATTAAATGACAACATTTAAATCTTTTTTCACGATTACGCAGTGTGTATCAATTATTACAATTGTTGTACAATTCAAAATTTCTTATTGATTTTACTTTGAAAACATAGACAACGTGCAACTGTTCAAAAATAAAAATAAGCAATAGTTAATTAAATACATCACTTAGATGTTAATAAGACTTTTCTAAGTTAATTAAATACCCAAATAAAATACAATTAAGTACGATTTATAACATTTATCTTATAGAGAAAAATTTCGAATTCATCGTAACTACGTACGTACGTATAGATATGGGCTATAATTCATCACAAAATTGTGTAAGGCTTTATGAAATATGGAATTCCTCTAAGGATTATTCCTTAGATATGAATAAATAAAATATATAAATTTTCTTTATGTCCTATGTATATTTTTGTCCTATGTATATGTTTGTAAAATTTTTCACGTCAAACCAAAAATTTGCTATAAATAATAATAAATGCTTAAATTTCAGTGAAATACAAAACCAAATATTTAGAAAGAAATCCATACAAATAAGATACATCAAGATTCAGGTAATAAAAGTGATAAAAAAAAATGCAGAAGTCAAACTAAGCAGTTCCCTCCTGCTAAGCACAAAAGTCTGGTTCGGTGGCGAGGATGGCAGCCCAACGCAGATAGTGCAAAACGGCCTGGCGGAGTTGGCGAACCAGCAAGGCAAAGTGGATGGCCCAGGGCGCGTGCAGTTACCGTCGGCCAGACACTGCATCCAATCGTTCCTCTGATCGTAGCGGTACTCCGTTCCATTGGAATAAGGAACGAGCGGACGAGAGAGTGCGTCTGTGTATGCGCACACACTTACGTACTATAACATATTCCCGCGCAGATGACACCTGGCAAATCAGTGTGTCGCCGTCGACGGATGCGTCTAGGAGGACATCACCATCATCATATTTTTGTCTTTAAAGAGCCCATCGTCACGCAGTAGCATCGCACTTATGATTATGGGTTCGATCTCCATCTGGGGGAAAGGTTACATTTAAATTATTTTCATTTTCCGCTAGATAAAAGGTGCAGAGTTTTATCATTCAGCACACAATATCTCTAAGGCGGGCTGAAAATCGAGAACAGTGTGTCTCAACATGTTCAGGATGAAAGTACTTTACTTTCCGACAGTGGAAGATAGAATCATATCACAATCTGTTTCTTTTGTTTTTATATGTTTAGCATATAGGTATCACAAATTTAAAAAGGGCTTGATAAACAACGATGTAAACGCAAAACAGAACACTTTACACGTTGGCATATCAGCCTATAATATTTTAATAAACCGAAAATTTTACAAAACCTCCAACCCACAGAAAGTAGCCAGTTTTAAATATTAAAGACAAAACTATATTAAAATTGCAAACACGTACATCTAACTAAGGATCCGTCTGGAAATAGCGGCTTCATTAAAATATTGTAATTATAGTTACCGTTCCTGGTTTGGGACAAAGTCAGTTCATTAAAAGTAAGTTTAAGTATTTGTGGACGTTGGTTCAGATATTCTATGTTATTTAAGCTTGTGTGTATTTTTATTTACTCCATTTTATTTATTCTTGACTTGTATACCGAAAATAGAAACAAGGAGAAAATTAATAAGTTAGAAAAAATATTTTAAACAGATTCCTTAATTCAATTAGTATAAGAAATAAACTATAAGGGACTAATAAACACGCTTTTAATTATTTTTCGTGATTCTGGTCGTCTTGGCAAAAAGATATCAGATTCATGCTTTTATGTTGTATTATCATCGGATCTGGATATGTGTGCAAATTTTCAAGGAACAGTAATTAATAAGCGGCTCAAAATATTGTTGCAAGATTTTCTTACATAGATTGATAGAATAAAAGTCTAATAAAGGCATTAAAAACTAGACTCGGATACAATTTTATTACTTATTTCCCTCTTAAGAGAACATTTCCGCATTGTACACAACTGTTTTACTCATCCACTTCGCTTCCACACCATATGGAGTATGAACCCGTTACAATCGCATGAATAAAGTAATGTTTGAAAGAAACTACTGTGTAATTTATGTGATTGATTCCAATCAATTCTATATTAGTATTTTTTGACACATTACATATAACAGATGGCATATTTAAACATGTCTTCCTAATAAATATCGTCCATAATTAATCGAACCCGCCTTATGTAGGTCAAAACAATTATAGGATTTAATTACTTAACAGTACTCACTTAACGATTGGATTAACTGTGTTTTAATTATGCACGGACGTATTCTGATTATTTAATAAGCATATTTTTTTTTTACTCATTCGTTTACGTAGACATTATGATTCTTGTCATACTATTTGCATTTCTGTCTTACGTAGCTTCAATTATAAAAAATAAAATATCGTTTTTTCCCATTACCGTAGAAATATTGGAAAATGTTCTCTTAGTGCTTCCCTACACTTCCCATGGGACCTAATTGCGACGATCGTACTACTAAGCTTTCTACAACCGATAACAGTTCTGGCTGTGGTTTGCTTAGGACTTAGCAGTCACTCAGTCAACGGAAAAAACGATTGATAAAAATTGATAAAAATATAAAGCTCATACCTAATCAAAATCTATAAAGAGAACATTTTAGTAGTACAGTAAGGTATTAATATATCAGTACAATAGTTTTATCAATTATAATTTTCAAAAATTAGGACAATGTTGTGAAAATATGAAATAATAAGATGCCTAACATTTGATAACAATACATAAAACTAATATTAAGAAAATATTTCATTTATTTCAGCGACAACATCATATCACGATAAGAAGTGAGTTGGAAAATCATAGAAAATTTTTATGACCTATGTCTTAACCACCACTTCAACATTTAAACCTCATAAAAATATGCCGTAATTTTAGAAATTTATTAAAAAAACCTTCCAATATTTAATTAAATTTTGATAAAAAAGAAACAAATGGCAAATTACAAAACAAAAAAGAGCAATTTCAATATGCGCACGTGCGCTGACTTACATCTGCACGGCAGCTTGCAATTATTTTTTTTTGTGACGAGATATTGACCGTTAACGTATGTTTTATTTTTTTATATATTTGTTCTAATAAGATTTTTTTACCTGTATTACTTTACTAATAAATGATTCCTCCATTTTTTTAGGGTGATAAAAACATCTTTACGATGTAAGCGATTACGAACTTTCTATTTTTTTTTGTTTCACGCTGTATCCCGCACGTAGCAGTGTAGGTAAAAGGAACCTGAGAACCTAGTTTTAAGCCACTCCGTTCTCTTTTAATATATGGAACTCAACGCCGCGTTTTGCCTTGTTACCAGAGCAGGGAAGTGAAAATACTAAATATTATCTTAAATATTTTCATTTCCTGGCGTGGGAATCGAACCTTCAACCTCTTGAGTTTACATTGCTTGTGCCTCTTCGCCACGACAGGCCTCAAAAGCTTTATAGACACAAATCTAAACTAAACTATGTGTTCTGTCTATCAATAAGATGAAAAGTCACATAGTTTAAATGGTAAACTATTTTTATTATTAGTATTGCAAGCTAGCAACGGTGTTCTTTATAATATTAATTCGTTTCCCAAGTTACGTAAAAATAATAGCACAGTAATAAATAAATTCTAAGTGTAATAGGTGAAATTATATTTAACTAAATGTGTAAAAAAACATTTCTATTATAGATTCTATGCCTCTACCTAATAATTAGGTATGTATCAGAAACGCACATTTTTTATTAAATTATTATTTTTTATTATATCATATTTATTAAAATATATCCCTAAAAAACTTATTCAAAAACTTTTCGGGTTCTTTCAAGGCATGCCTAAGCAGTAAGTTATTACATTATTAGCACTTACTCTAAGTTATTGAAAGAAATAATAATCAAGCATAATCGAAAATGTTTAGAAAGCCGAATGCTCTCCACGTTTGGCAGCTGCTCTATTTAAGAGACGAACGTATTTGAGCAAAAAATTGAGTATCGAAGGTGATTTGAAATATATCTACAGCACTAATAAGCTTGCAGAAGACGTACTTAAGCATTTAAGTAATAACGATTTGTATATAATTAAGTATCATACTTAAATTAGTGCTAAAGTAAATATACATTTTAAATTTCTTATTATTAGATACTTACATACAAATATTACATTTATTTTATACCGAACAAGCCATTTCTGTGTGTACCGGTACTTATTCGGTATAGCTGCAAGTTAAACGAGTTACCAGCTTTCAAGGCATATTGGCAAGTCAAGTATTGGCGTAATTTCACCAAAAGTGATTAATTACTTTTCTTGTTTTGATTTCTTGAGAAACGACCGCATATATTTATACTTACATATATGCTAGCCGCCCCGTTATCGCGTTTTATATGCGTTGTCTCAGCAACAGGAAGAAAAAAATCTTATGAATAATATGTTCCTAGAATAATATAGTCTTAATCAATCCCAGATAAGGAAGCGTGAAGCTAACTAAGTATCAATCTGATACTGCTCACTCAAAAAATATTACATAATCTGAAAATTGTATAAAAAAATAAAAGTAATGTGATTTCTTTATACTGTGAAAACTTTTATCTATTTGTATAAGTATAAAAAAACTTTATTTCATGATGAATTCATGCTTGAACATCAAAAATAAAATTGTATTATAATAAATATTGATTTATGTTGTAAAAAATAACATTTCCACGTAATCTAGCGGACACAATAAAACAGATTTTCAGGTAAGGGTCACGATAGAGACTCTATTGACAAAAAAAGATTTCTTTACCTTTTTGTAATAGGCACTTAAAACAGAAAAGCAAATCGATTCATAGAATTGAGAGTAAGTTGACAGTCAACGACTTTTGTCTGCGCCCTCGACCTTTCGTCCTTAACCGTTCCACTACACGAGCCACTGTGGAGATTAAACGAAAGGAATTATGCTTTTCATGTTTTACAAAAGATATATTGACTTTACTAATTGAATTCTGAAATTGTTCAAACTTTATTAAGTTACATGAATATATTACTATCAATATTGCTAGTGGTTCGCTAACTTGTATAAATGAAAAAACTTTTACAACACTACTATAACAAGTTTCAGATAAAAAAGATATTAATATTATTCGCCTTTTCTTCTTCAAACACGTCCAGTTATTTATGGGTAGGCAGAAAGAATTAGAAAATCCACGTTATTCTTTAATTTACCGTTATTAAATTACATGGCTTGCAATCAATACGCATTGTCTACATAGACTAGGCAATTCTGTATTTATATAGAATTTGTGACTCAGGTACAAATAAATAAGTATATGAAATAATAAGAGAATTCCCGTATTTACGACATGTAATTTTTTTATACGTTCAATTGAATTGTAAGTCGTGAAACGTCGTATGACAAGTTATTTTCATATTTATTTTAACCATTTTAATATCTATACACTGAGTTCCTTTACCTGACTACAAAACATTTTTTTTTACACAAACTTTTCATACGGCACATCGCTGTACACCATACCCACTGCTCCCACTGTTTCACCTCATATGGCCGGTATAGGTAATTCCAAAATTTTTGGGATTGATGAAGATAGGGATCTCAAATAAATTTTATGTGGTACATCTACTTTCATAGGAACACGCTTTATTATGCCAAAAGTGTAAAAAAAATTGGGCCATATGAATTAGGTGAAGTATGAAAGCTTAAAAAATTAGTCGTAATCTAAATTCTAATACTTTGACAGTACCTTCTACCGGTATCATCAACGCTGCATTTTGAAAGTTCCAATAAGAAACTTTTTTCGCACTTATGTAAGAAGATTTGAAAAATGACCATCATTATTAAAACGTGATTTTTTAAATAATAATAATACCTGTTTGTTTTAAAAAGGAGAGAAAATCATTTATATATTTTATTAATGATTATGTGTATATTATTGAAGACCTCTTTCAATATAAGTAAAATCGACATTCTCTGCTTCACGCTGCACCACGCACATAGCAAGACAGACAGAGGGAACCAGAGAACCTAGTGTCCCCTCTCTTTAAGCATTTTCGTTCCCCACTTTCCTCCAAATTGAGGTATTTCGTGCTAAGTGACGAAACTCAACACCGCGCTTTGCGTTATTAACAGAGCGAGAAAATGAAAACACTAAATATTAATAATATTTTCATTTCCTGTAGTAGGAACGGAACGGAATTGTTGAAAGATAACGGAGTTCCTTAACACTAGGTTCTCTGCCTACTCTGCTATTTGCGGGATACAGCGTGAAGCTGCAGCAACAACAGCTGTAGTTGGAATCGAACCCACAACCGCGTTTACAGTCGCACGCTTGTGCCTCTGCGCCACGGCAGGCCTGAAAAAATCTATATTTCTTTATAGATATCGTGAATATTACAATTAATTGCGTCACAAAAAATATTTACAAAAATGTATAATTTAAAGCTACTACTTTTAAAAGGATACTTCAAATTATAAATACAACATTCATGAACTAAATATCGTTAAACTTTGAAATTTCGTATGAGAAATTTCCAATTTGTAAGTGGCCGCATTTCCATAGATTAGCCTACCAAATGTGCCTGTGACCTAAATAATGTAGGATCATAAACGTTATATTCACGTCCTAAGTTCAACATTGTTGAGGAAACTAATAGCAGGTAATAAAGTGAATATTTATTAGCCTCCCTTAGAATTAACTGTGTTCAATTGCTACTATAAAGACTTTAGGAGATTATAACCGAGTATGTTATTTTTATGAATATCATTATTATGTTAATTATATCAATTAAGCCCTCTTAAACGGGATAAATCTGTAAGCTGCTTTTCATCAATTAATATGGAAAATCCCTGGATGGAAAACGGAATTAATTAAATCTAGCGTGTGTACCAGATGAAGTAACTGTTGTAAGTGCTATAATAAAAATATATCATTACAGTACAGCAAAGAAGTTAGGGAATTGACGTGCAAATCGAGCAAGGGAACCAAGGGAGCCAAAGGAGCCAACAACATTATAAAAAAATATCTCATAAGTCAATCTTTAATTATGATTTTCCTGTAACTATAACTTTAACTTGCTATGAAATTCCTTTTGCAAAACCTTCTGTTAATAAATACTTGTTGTTTCCTTTGCCCACCTTCTCGGCTCGACTTCGTTTACGTGAGTGTCAATACCCATAACAGTCTGCGAAACCCCCTAGAATTATTTTGAAGGGCTTCGGATAAGTATATCTAGTATTAACAAAAATCTAATGGAACTGAAATAATTCAACAAACATTCAAAATATAAGACATTTTTGTCTAATTACCAAATATTTTTTATTGCAAATATTGTCCATAGCTATAACTTCTTACCTTTTATTTAGAATGTTCTTAAAAAGGCTTGTTTAAAAAAATTTAATATTTATTTATTGCACTATGACTTTCTACAAATAAACATAAACCTACCCAGAGAAATAAAAAGAAAATATATTCAAATAAATTTGTTTTATAGGAAATTCGCCAACCAAGGTTTCTCATGAAACATTGGAAGTCGTTAGGTTTTTATTGGTGTCTGTCTCTTATACCGACCTACTTACCTTGGAACTGTCATTAGAAATGCGGGTCAGGAGCTATATTTTCACAGAATATTGAAAAAGCCAGATTTAATTCTGTTCTATCAATCATATTACTCATAGCAATCATATCATATTACCTACTTTCTATATATTTTAATAATATATATTTTAATTTATTTTTTTTAAGAGATTGATTATAAGTTCATAATTAGATTTTTTCATTAAAAATTTTAAATTAAATTCATTATATTATTTACTTTTCGATCGATATATTAACAACTAGATTAGAAAAAGTTTTACCCGCCATATAGTAAGTATAATTATTTCTGTACTAAGTTCTTATTATAGTAATTTAGTTATGAATCATAATTAGGTATTTTAGGTTTTATTTTCACCCTTCTACAGAATGTTCTTTGGAAAAATTTCCTGATTAAATCATTTATTATACGGGTATTACAACGTTATACAAAATTAATGAGTCGACTGGGACACGAGAGTTGTAAATATAATTCTAAAAATACACATGAAACCTTCTTCTAGGCAAGAAGCCAAATACTTATATAATTAAGGGCCGTGTTAAATCGTATTCAGAATTTGTTCGCGTTTCTATAGCTACAGTACTCACAACAAATGTTCTGAATAGAACACTACATTTTAATAAAAATAATTAAAAGGCCTTAAATTCTTTATATTAAAGTCTATTTTATAAATACATACACATATTTTAAATCTTGTGTTTAGAAAGGTTTTTTAATTAAAGATATTAGACATATTGCAATCGATAATATTATTTTTGTTTTTTTTTTTCAGTACAGTTGATTAATGTTAAAGAAGTTTAAGTAAATGTTTCACTGAATCGAAATTAAACAATCTATGAATAATGAACTATATATGATGGGTTTACGCAAATATCCTTTTTTTCTGGGTACAATTCAAAGATTCATTAAGTTGATGGTACCTTCTCACCTATAGTTGATAAAAGCATAAAAAAGACGCATACAATTTTTTTTAAAGACTTGAATTTCCTATGTATCATTACGTAAAATATTTATAGCTTTTTTGCTTAAGTCATTTTGTTATAGCGACATTTAAAATACTTTGTAGTATCAGTTCTAAATATTCAAGTAGAGCATGCAAGCCCGGCTAGCTCAGTCGGTAGAGCATGAGACTCTTAATCTCAGGGTCGTGGGTTCGAGCCCCACGTTGGGCGTACTTTTTTATACTTTTTATTTTTTTATTTTATTAGTATTAAGCTGAAATAAATCATTTATATAAGTATAACAAAAATATATAGGCGATTGAGTCACTTCATAGTTTATTCACTGCTTCTAAATAGCCAACCCGTGCAATAAAGGGAAGTCGGTGCTTTATCGTAGGTACGAGTACTTCCGGTGTGGATAATCAACTGATATAATTATCGTTTCCCTTTGCGTTCATGCGTGCGTGTTTTAAATTATTACCAAATTTACATTTTTTAAATATAAATGTTATATATACATACATACATACATACATTGGTACATAGTTACGTAGATATTTTCTTTATCTTGTTAGATTTCTAAACTTTTATTACTTAAATATGTATTAAATATTAACATTTAACCCGGCTTATGAATATTGTACCTACGTAATATACAAACTTATTGGCAAATGACAAAAAAAGATTGGATTTATAAATCGAGTCATTTCAACAGTCATTGATCACTGGGCCAAGACATCGGTATAATTATAATTATTTATTATTATCACTTTTTTTTAATTATACGCGTTAGTACAGTGGTGACATACAATTTGATACTTAGCAATAAATATTTAGGGCGATAAAAACCTACTAGAGTAAATATAGTGTATCTATGGATCAGGTGGTAAATGGTAGTCTATTCTTGCACACTAATATATAATCATCAATAATCATTGAAACTTTTAAGTAGTACTTATTCAAAGGAATCCTAGTTTTTGTAAGGTTGTCAAGCCAAGGCAACATATACGTACTATCTGTAAATCGCGACTTGACTTGCGTCGACTATAAAACCTAAAATCTCGATTTATTCTGTTTCTGTAGAAATTTGGATATAAATTTTCCCTTATACTCAAGGAGACTGTAGCTTTTGACATGGAACTCTAAGAGACCAACTGCATGTATGACAAAAAAGGGACTATGGGACTTAGCCATTATAGTTTCTTATAGTATAATTAAATGGCAGTTTGGCAGTTGATATATGAGAATAAAAGGATCTTAATTAGAATAGTATGGTAAGTATAACAAATTTCACACAAACGAAGTTGCGAACTTACAACTTATAACATAAAACTGACTTAACGTATTTCTATGAAGCAAGATTTCTTCTCTTTAGTTATGAAATGGACCACACAGGTAGATCCCTTCATTAACCGACGCTAATGCCCCATTAAGCCATGTTATAAAAAGTATAATATATTATACCCTTTACGATGATCATCTTCTTATACCATATAATTTAATACTGGCTGATTACAATATTTTTGAATGCTTATTTTTCAATATCTACATATATTTACGTCTAAATGCATTTTTTATAAAACCTGATCGATTTCTTATAAATATTACTTATTCGAAAATGAGAAGGTATTCTTTTACGTATTAATTACAACGCATATTGCATTTAATATGACTCAAATATGATCTAAGGAAATATTTGTAAAAATATTTTTTCTATATGGAAACATAAAATTCGTGAAAACTAAATTTCATCGATTCATAAGTGTATCATCGTTAAAAGTTTTCGCTACAAATTATACTCCAACTTATAAGCTGAGCTAACAGAATTACAAAGTTTTACCCATTGTTAGTGGATTGTTAAATGTATACATCTATCTACTATGAATAAAATATAAAAAACATATTTATAAGTTTTTTTTTTTTTGGTGGTAGGAGGTTCGTCCTCCGTCTGGCTCGCGACCACTATCATGTCAAAGACGAACCGCCAAATATCTTATGATGTGTTCCGGTTCGATGGCATGTAAGCCAGGTTTTCCCATTCCCACCCATCCTTTCCCCAAAATGTGGTGGTTCCGAGAACGGAATACTACATTGTCCTCCTCTTCCATCTGTATCCTCTAGGTTGGCAACGCATCTACAACATCTCTGGTGTTGTAGATGTTCATGGGCGAAGGTATCCACTTACCATCAGGTGGTCCTTCTGCTCGTTTGCCATCCGTTATCCATAAAAAAAAAAAAATTTGATAGTAAAGTCAGCAATAAGCTAATACAAAATAAAACATAGCACGGAATAATATATTAATTTATTATTTTAGTATTATAATAAATATACATGACATATAACAATTATTTTTATTTCTTTTGATAAAATTAATATTATATTTTCTTTTGGCCTATATTTAGAAACAACCGTAGTGCAGTTAGAACGCGTCAACTAATACATACCACTAATGTATAAATTGTAAACTTCAATCTAATTTAAATATAAACAGGGGAACGTTTATTTTTAAAGCGTGGACCGATTCCGGATCTACTCTTATACGTTTATCTTTGTTGTACAGTAGTTAACCAAGCTAAATATAAGTATCTGTTATTTTATAAGATCTTAGATTCCAATTTTTAACACAATTACAATGACAAAAATAGTTGTAAATACCAAAAGACATTTTTCAAAAATATTTTTTTTCTAATAAATATGCAATCCATATTCCATTGAAGCAATTTACCAGAATTTATCATTGTTTCAAATTGTAGGTAATTAGGCTAATTTTTAAACAATCATCTTCAGTAAGTTTTGCACACTTATAAATATTAATATCCCTAAAGAATCTTAAAGATTTGGACTTAAGATCAATTTATTATACTTACAAATAGCCCACTTAAAATATATCCAAATCCACCTACTTATTTTTATTGGATTATTATTAAATATAAGCAGGCAGTTAAATAAAAGTCTAATTTTTACTGATACCGATATAAAAATCTCTCAATGTGAATAAATAATAGGAACTTAAGCTTCCGATAAATATAAACACACAGTAGAAAAAATATTACCTATTGCACCTATAGGTGTAGCGACAACTATATAAATTAGTTTCACGGTAACCAAACGTCTCGATATATGTATTGGAAATTTCCCATGTTACTTGAGGGTGGCACCCTCGTTTACATCAATAATGAATCCTAATGATTTACCGATTAAGTTTCACCCTCGTCTGGTACTAGCTTTAAAAATACACCGATACTACCAAAATGACATGTACGGTTAGTTAGTTTTCCCGACATTAGGGTGAATATCAGAAAAACATGGGTAAATTTAAAAACAATGAGTCATATTTTTTTTAATAACTCTACGTTACTACAATAAAGACGTGAATATAGATACGTACTTCTTAGAGGTACGTATCTATATATATTTGTCTAATACTATTTTTTTTTATAAAAAACATTACACTTTATATTATACGATTATAAAAAATTCAAAAGGAACAGGTACAAAACAAATAAAGAAAATAGATCAGGTGTTAAGAAAAAAGAAGGTGGGCACAGTGAAAAGAAGTGGCAAAATAGTCAATTTCTTCTTTTTTTTGCTTTCTTTATCAGCCATATTGTATAAACTTGAGTGCTTTTGTATATCCACGTATAATATTATTATTTTTGAGTTTTCTGTAAGTTGTACTGTATTTTTCCAACAAAACCAATGATACATTAAAATTTGTTGTGGGTTCGATTCCCACTCCAGGAAACGTAAAGTTTAGTATTTTCCTGGGTTTGGTAACAACGCCACTCAGCACGCTATGCCTCAATTCCTCGGTAAGTGGGGAACGGAATTGTTGAAAGAGAACGGAGTGTCTTAATACTAGGCTCTCAGGTTTCCTCTGCCTACCCTGCTATGTGCAGGATACAGCGTGAAGCCAAAAAAATATATGAAATATATGCATTATTCTGAAAAAAAAAACAAAAATTCGTAAAGTTATTAGATTTTCTAGTGGTAAGAATAAAACTATTTTTTTACTTGTCTAATAAGATCATCTTTCGCAAAAGGCTGTGGCATAAAAGTTCCCAACTTTGGCAATAAGATTGATAGTGAAGTTTGTCCACTGTGTACAAGGACTTAGAGGGCAATACATCAACGTCATTGGCACTTAGAATGTTTTCTCGGTTTAGCCGAATGAACAAACTTTACATCTATTTGTCTATAGGCAACACTGAATCAGTCTGGTACCGTCTTCGGAATGGCAATGGCAATAAATATTTTTAATAGCACTTTTAATGTTACTTACAAATTTGAATATCCTAAGGCATGTTATAAAATTTTTATACTACTTATTTTTGTTTTTCACTCAACACAAATATTATATTTTGCTTGAAATTGATTAAGAAGAATAAACAATTTTTTAGGACACAAAAAAATATTATGTATATTATGTTTTAGTTTTTAAAAATATCGAAACTATGTCAAAATTAAAAAAAAATAACGTCAAATATTGTATAAATTTTTGCATTCACTCTAATTATTCAAATTCATCAATCATTTAATACAATGAATTACTTACTATAAGTTACAGTGAACGTTAAGTATTATATAACCAGTGACAATTAAACTATTCAAGGCTACTTTTTCGGACAGTTTTTATATTTCTTAGAATAAACTGAAACTTCCATTACCATTATGAGCAGACCAGGCGTCAGCACAGCCTTACAACGCAAATAGAAACCGAAAGATCCTTTTGACATTTATGTCCTGACCCAAAAATTTAAATAACTTTCTTAGAAAATGAAATATTTTTTTAAGATACCTATATGTTTTCCTTTACAAAACAATTTTACTTAACTTGCAATATCTAGTTTGACGACAAGAATCTGTACTGTATAATTTTACCTCAATCCCGATTCATTTAAGCACCATTAAATTTTATGGCATGTAGAGACAATTATTATGCACGGTTTAATATCAGCCTGGTCCAGGTGCATCCAGTGCATTGACATGCAACGACTTAAAAATAAAACCACAGCAGTTACCTTGCTCAGTTGCTCAGACGGCCGAAATCATCGGCTTGCGTGCGAATGCAGCCGAACGGCAATCTTTACTCGAGTTGGCCGTCGCGCTCGCCGCGCCGCCCCTGCCCCCCGTCCCGCCGCCCGCGCGCACCTCCAACACCCCCGCGACTCTCTCGCTCGCGGCTCGTGGGCATTCAGTACGGAGGTGTCCGCGGGCGAGGCGGCACGTGCGGTGCACGCCTCGCTTCATTGTATTGTTTTGGCTGTGTACACCATTGTTGTATTCCATCCAACTGCAATCGATAAGATATTTCAGTGAAACACTACGGCCTGCATTATTTATAACGATAGTGCTACGACAATAAAGCTCTTATCTTAATGGATAAGGACCGACTTATTGATAAGTGAAACTCTCGATCGGTCCGATTATATGGGACGGTTTGTGTTTTGTTATTGAACCATAAATGTGCAGTGATCTCTGCTATCAAGAATAGCACTTAAATCAATAATCAAGTGGATGCCCAGCAACGAACAGCGGAGAGCTTTTCCCGTGCGGTTAATAACTCGGTTGCATATTGATTGGTCGGACAGGAATCTCTGGAAACTGTCGTCCTATTACGGTAGGTAAACAAAACCAGCGAATGTCACAAAAATATTTTATTTTGACATAAATGTGTCGTTTTACGCTTGTAACACACAATTTCAATAAATATGAAAGCTTTTTTTACCTCAAAATATATCATTCAATACATTTGGACAGATACGGTATCACAAAATGGATGAGGTCCATCCATCAATCACAGAATACGATTGATTGGTTTTTAATATAACTATGTAAAAGGTAACGGATCTATTCCTAGAACCTCTCGTGACTATCAATACCATCTAGTTAGTTATTAAAAGCAGCCGATGGGGATGACAAGAACAATAATAATATCAAACCATGTTTACATTGTTATGATTCCTGTACGCTATTTGCTAATTGTATAGCAATACACGCTTTTCTATTATATTTAAAAGATAATAAGGTACAAAGATGAAAATATCAAAAAGGTTGTCTACCATTTTGATCTCAAAATGAATACCTGTTAAAGAAGTCTTGTTTTTAATAAGACCCACGATGAAAACTCGCAAGATTTCAAAAGAAGATCCAGAAATAGCATCATCCACTTCAAACCCTAGACCCGACTTTTTCCCACCGACATTTTCCTCAATTTTTTTCGGGGTCAATATTACGTGACCTCTTTTACTGACCTTCTATTTAATAAAATTAAAAATATACATAAAATTTACATTTCTATCATATCATATCAATATGTCGGTTTTCATTCACTTATGATGAAGTCGCTAATGATGTAGTTGTAACCAGTTGTGATAAAAATACATGAGAAAATTGATTAAGTAAGCGTAAGTATAGATTCTTAATATCTCGTTATTTCCTCTCTTAATTAGAATAATTGATTTTTAAAGTACATATCTTGTTTAAAATTAAAATATGTTGAGTAATTTAAAATTAACCAACGTCTTTTAACTTTAATTTCGTAATTCTATATAATTACACAATACCAGGGACTTCTTTTGTTTCAGGATAGTATACAAATGAAAGCGTTTGTATTTTATGAAATGTTCTAAAAGCATTAAAAAAGTGTGTTGAATTTACTTTATAATAGGTATGAGAAAATAAAATGATATCAAAACCATGTACTATTGTATTTATTTTCATTGTATACCAATATGCTATAGTGTGTCTAATAGAAAATAATAAATAGCAGACAATCTTTCAAAGTCGAATCACACTAATTCTTTGTTTGCGTCAAACGACAAATTAACCATGAATGGACGGGTTACATAAAAGATATCTTCGTTACACATTTCCTTTTGATTTCTTTTCTGTTGTTGTAACATGTGCCCAAAATATACCTATATAAGAATAGACACGCATTTATGTACTTGCCTCATGGATATTAATGATCTCAAAAGATAATTTAAAAATCTAAACAAATACGCATAAACGTATTTTCTCTTTTCCCTGGTCAAGGAAAGCGGGTGCATGTTGTGAAAAGATTTTATTGTCATCAGATCTGAATAGATGTGCAAATTTTCAAGCAAATCAGACAACAGGAAGTGGGTTAAAATTTAGGATAAATAACGTTTATAAGATTACAAAACTACATGAAAAGTTCTCTACATACATACAAAATAAACATACTTTGACAAAAATAACTATAATGTACCATATCGATAGCACGGACGGCAGATGTAAATATTTTATATGATGCCTTTAAAACGACCCAGCTCACAAAGCTTTGTACACACAGAATCGCAAACATTTGCACCTGAATCCAGCAAAATAATAGCCAGATACACCACCTGGGCATTACAGATGCAAAAGAATAAATATATTATTTGTATATTCTGTATATATTTGGTTAAGTTTTCTTACTTAAGATATAATTCAAATAGTGGTTCGTACTCCTACCTATGTCTGTGAAAGGAAAGCACAAACAAATGAGCATTTATTTTGCGCCGTACAATTATAACTCTTTGAGGCAGTCTATTAATTCAATCGCTACACTTTCATACAATCAGCCGTCAGAAACTTCAACATTATTGCATTGTCTTTATAGTCAATGCTTATACTTTCTACAATGGCGGGAAACTAAAATAAGTAACGTCTCAATATCCTCTTCCGTATTGTTCGAAAGTTAATATGGCTGACAATTATACTTTTTATTACATTTTTCATAATCATTTATTTCAGTTATTATTTATATTTTATTTATTAAGTTATATTTTGGAATTCTATATGTAGATAAACCTGTAGGTGTTTTCGAAAGCACTAATTCATATTTAGTTGTCATATGAATAAATTACAAATACATGAAACTACAAATTTCTTTATCTAAATATAATACTCGTATATTCTCGTTATTATTTATAAATATACGTACTTTTACACTCCTTTCATAATAGTTAATTCTTAAGAGTTGCATAATTATAACCTTCGCTTTAGGAGAGAAAGCGTTTATACTGGTTTATATCATGCTAACTATTTCTTAAAAAAATTGGCTTATTACATAAATACTACAATTAAATCAATAATTTCCTACTTTCGACATATTCAACGACATTAGTAACTAAAACTACAAGAATTATTTATTCGTAGACACATAGTATGTATTTTTTAAAGCACAATATTGTTTTCCATCAAGAAGTCACTATCTAAAGAAATACCTTTAGCGTTGGTCATCACATTTATGTTAACTGGGATAGGTACCACTTTGTGGTTGGGAATTCCAAATAACTTTATGATTCATCGGGTACCTTCATTTCTTATCCCGAATTTGTATTAAAGTCTTGTAAGAAAGACGTCGTATTATTTCTTTAAGATGGGTTTAAATATTTTAAACAGTGACGTAAGCGACTGAATGTGTATGTCAAACTTTTTTCTACACCCACAACAGATAGTTATTAGCGTTTTTTGCGTATTTATCTTTTTGTTTTTGTACGTAGATACATTATATATTTCTCATTAAGTTTAAAAATGAGGTGTACTAAAGAAATAGATAGTTATTATCTTAATTTTCATATTTTAAGTAATTCTTTAAGACAGCATTAATTAAGTATATTATAAGTAATACTTGAAAGTTTTTGCCAAAATTTATTATTATTTCCACACTATCAAATTTAACTTTTTGCATAATACCTGCACCATTATAAAAACTGCCTTACCTTATAAAAAATTGCTACAAACATTTTTTATAACAACAAATAAAATCTATCCACATTCGATATCTGTGGCCTTCATAGATTTTTTAGACGTTTATTATTTATTTATTATCTAAACAAAATCTTTCTTTCAGTGAGGTGTTCGAACAAGGTCTTATAAACATTGCGGCTGCATATACAAACACTTTTTAAATTTTCTAAGTGATCGAAGGTCATACATTGTTTCCATTTAAAAAAAGGGTCTCATGATTCGTCTGATTCAATAAAATTAATAAGCTTATTAAGGCCAATTCAATTTGAATTTTGTTGTACTTTAGTTATATGGAAGCATCTTTTTATCAAACAAATTATTATATCTACAATGAATGCATTTTATTCAATTATGCTCTCCTAAAAGTCTAACGGAGGTCCATACACGAACGAGAAATCCATCGTTATAAACCGCTACGTCTAATAGTTAAATAAGAAACGTATTAAATTTTTTGTAGTCTCAAAATATTTGAAAACTGAAATCTTCTTTATGTAAAATAATTGAAAATATTATAAATAGATAGAAGGTATTAGGTACAAAAAAGATAGCATGTACATAACACGGCGCATATCTGGTATTTAATTTCCTTAATAATATTTAAGTTTATGTCAACCATAATAATAATCGGTTATATTGATTAATAAAAAAATTGCTATGATCAATTTATTATAATTAGATATAAGTTCTGACTTCATCCATAAACGGTTGCGAGATAAGTGATACAATAATTGGTCCGTTTTCCTACGCACTTGTAGCCCACGCTATACTCTGACAAAACATAGTCTGCTTCTGTTTGAATCTTAAGAGGATTTAACTGTCAGAACGAAATCCCTTTTTATACTTGACAAAAGTTCAAACAATAACAATTTTGCTGAATATAAATAAATTAAAAGAAAATATCAGTTACGTGTAACTTATACTATACCTAATTATAATGACACAAATATGTTTATATATGTGTAAATTGTATACATACTACGATCTTATTCTAAAATGGGCAGCGTCTGTATTATGACTACCCTACGCATATGGACACATATAGTAAGTAGTTTTACACACATATATTTATAAATTAGGTGTCAATTTATTTATAAAATAACAACTAAGACTGATGCGTTGTAGGTGGGAATCGCACCCACGATACACGACTTAGGCTTATCTGACCATAAAGATTTCTTTCACATCTTAAAAAAAAAAAAACGCTACACTCACATACATACTGTTAGTATGATTATTGTTTATATCATTTTAATATTAAAATGAGTGTCCATTTCCTTTTATTATTTGAAACACGATCATTGATCACCTGTTTAATGTTATCAGCAAGTAGTCTTATCTTATCAGTGGACGTTGTTTTAATGCGCAGGCGCATCGCATTGCACAATGTTGTGTGCTAACACTTAGCTTTTTTAATAATGAAAATTCTCATGTAAGTACACATCTTTTATCTATACTATTTTAAGTAATTCTTAGTGTAATACCTGTAACGATACGAGCCTAATGCTCGTAAATTACCAAATATAAAATATCGGTTTTGTTATCACTTTATGATAACGAAATTATAAATATATAAATGATAGGAGTCATAGGCACAAAAACACTACTTTTTTTCAATCTTAATTCACAACGAACTATTTCCATAATAATTCTTCTAAAAATAAGTCTAGAATAAATGTGGACCTGAAATTGAACAGTGGACTGAACCAATAAGCAAATTTAAAAAGAAAGTTAATTCAGTTCGACACAGTTATCAAGCAACTGTAAATTTACCGCCGCAATACAATAAAGCTAACAGCATTAACTTCATTGGTCACGTATCAGACAACGGCCAGTATTGAAATTATATAATTTTTTCCACGAAGACAAAAAGCTATTAAAGGAAATTTGCAAATAATATTAAACATTTAATAGCCTAGAATATATAGTATTCTTAAATATTACTATAAATTAATATATAGTAATTTTAGATAATTAGCTAATAGATATCGAACACTTCATTAAAACACTACATTACCTTGTTCTAAAATTTGATATAGTACAATAAAATCCTTTATACAAAGTATCTTATTCAATGAGAATATTGAAATCCATAAACTTATTAGTCACAAAGCGGCTTCATATTTAAGTTCCTCCTAAATTAAATACAATAGCGATCTCAGAAATTTGAGAGTAGTTGCCAATTTTCCCTCTGTTATTAATTTGGAAATTTTCGTGCCTTTTTAAGCTGGAACGTGGGTATAGTATAAGAACGATGACCTAATTTAATATTGATTTTGAGAAGTTCAATATAGCGTTTTTTTCTGTAGTTTAGTTTGATAAACAAATGCAAAATATAATAATATTCACAATAGCAGACTATTGTCGATAAAGATTACAATTTAAAAACTTATATCATGATTTTGCTTTTTTATCTGAATTCTGAATTATAATTGTCTTCAGATTTTCGATTCAATCCTCAAGTATCTATATCAATTGAATCGGTGAGTGCAGAAACAACGTAAGTCTAAAAAAATGCAAAAATTCGTAATCGATTTAAACCAGCTTAGAAAGCTAGCTTATGCACTTTTTTCTCCCTACTGCAAAATTGTTAAATCCGGACTTACGCTGTTTCTGCACTCACTGATTCAATTGCGATGAAGTCACTTTCCACATGTGACTATTATATACTATTGACGTAAAAGAAATATACGTAATAATTGTCAGATATTGGCAAACGCAACATTTTTATGATATTAAAATGATAAATTTAAAAGTACTACGGATTATATTATCATTTTAATTCTTTGTTCATGGACTAGAAATAGCAAAAAGCTAGTCATTAATTTACAAATGTAGTGACATGTTAATTAAGACAGATACTATGTTATATTTGCTTTTGAATGCGCTTGCTTCAGTAGTTTCACGAACACGGACGTTTCATAACGCTTCATCTGACTTTATCTTGAAATATAATGTGAAAATATTCGAATAAATATATGATTTCATATAGATGATATAATATAAAAAGTTTTGATATATCGAATAATGAAGAAAAAACAGAAGGTTCATTTAGTACAACAATAGTAATAACAAGTTTTTCAAATAAAAGCTCTAAATAATGTAACTCATATAAGCTATCTGAAACATCAGATACATGTACATATAAAATATTTTTAGGTTTAATTCTTTTTTGTTTTAGGCTCACCATTCCATTCCATCTGTTATTTTTGGACCACATATCCATATAAAATAGATTTAAACTTAAAAGGTTTTTAAACTGAAGCTCAGATACAAGCTGAACTTTTGTTGCGACAAATACAAATGTTATTACTATAATTTAAATCACTCATACCAGTCGCTAATATATTTGTGTATTATAAATTTAATTATATTTATAATACATAAATATATTAGCGACTGGTGTTTGACGATAGCTTAAATAAGATCGGTAACTAAAGCGGTAGTTATATCCTTAACCTTGGATTATAAAACCAATCGATATCCAAAACTGAGTGAAAACCGGAAAGTAGAAAACATAGTAAATTATCACTAGTTGAGATCTTTTATATCAACAATTTCGCGAAATGCCGAAAACGTGCGAATTTAAGTAAGAAAATCTCTCGATGGGACAAAATAAATGTACAGACACTAATCAGTTACAATATCATTATGTCTATCGGAGCTACGTAAAAAAACTGGTGAATTTTTTCTTACCTTTTTCATTCGGTCTTTTTTACCAAAAACACGCTGAGTCATCGTGCCCTACAGGCTACGGCTAATTTATGTGCCGCTGGAAGTATCCTGTTATCACCGTATATAATAGTGCTTACGTAACGCATTGTCTTCTTACGCTTTAGAAAGAAAACGGTAAGCTGTTTTGTTTCACAACTTTCTCTTTGTTAAATGTCGATATGGTTAACCTGAAGATACGAGTATGTGTATGAATCTTTAACAATAATGTTTTAGGGAGTTTCTGAATTTTTGAATTCACCAGCCTAATCAATCGTAGAATTAAACAATTGACAATATGCTTACTAAGTATATAAGGCAATAAAAAAATGTTCCAAAATTTTTAAAAGGATGGTTGGTCATAATTTGCTATTATATATTATTTTCTGATTGCCTTATTTAGTGACGTAGAGTCAAGTAATATTTAGTATCGAAATTAGTCAGGATGTAATAATAAATAAACAGATGTCCTTATTTAGCCTCCATCCTTAAATTGTATATAAGACTGTCAGTCACGTAGCGGTGGGAAAGACGTGTAATTAATATAAGTTAACTGTGTTACGGACATTCACATTGTGGGTGGAGTTGTTCGGTGAGTAGAAAAATATCTTATTATTAGACTTTGTTGGTGAGACACTTTATCTTATTTGTTAGTCTTCTTGAGAGAGCAACATTTGTATTTCGAATTCGAACTCTTATATTATTAACATGAATATATATTTACTGTTAAATTTAGTACAAAGATTTTAGTCCAGCACAAAATTCTTTTAATGGCAAAAGAATAAAAAAATTGTACACTAATAATAGACTTGCGTTGACTAGTGACATATCAGTATCTTTTAGATTTGTCATCTGAAAATTGTAAGAAATCTAACAACCGCAAATATTTGTTGCATATATTTTTGACACTTTTTACTTTTTACAAATAAAAGATTTTCAAACGATATTCAAAATGAATTAAGTTAGAGTCTACCTAAAACAGAGCTATTGTATTGTTGGTGACAAACTTGTGATATGTATGAGTTATTAGGAGAATTAATATATGATATTTTTGGCAACTAATTAACAGAAAAGATATATAGCATATGGTACATAATTGAATTTGTATACATTTTATTATTTCGCATAAAAATGCAAAGGGCTTTGTGTAACGTCCGCTGGTAATCGTAAATGTTAATTAATATTCAGCATCGTCCGCTAGCAGTCACGTCCATGTGGACGTTATACAGACGACGGGACCAGACTTGCTTATTTACCTTCATTCACAAATGCTATATATTTAATTATGTATTTACTAGGACTACAGATATATGCTTATAGTTTCATTCATAAAAATAGATAAGGGTTATATAGTTATAAATGTTTGTACTGTTCTTAAGTTTTCGAAATGAATCAAATTTCTCAGAATTTTATTGCTGAACTATTAGGTAACGGTCATTTTTACAGATACAGGTTCACTTATTAACAAGCAGTTTTTAGTACAAATAGTTAGTTTTTCCAAGTGGAGCTACTATAATTTCGATACACAAATATTACAATGATAAATCAATTTAATGTTTTATATTTGATCAGACAATCTCGAAGTCCACGGTAAGGGTATCATCCCAACACAATAGCTTCGTGAAAAGCCGATAATGGAATTCATGAGGGAAACCGAAGCCACGCTCCACCCATTCATGTGTCAACGGCTCGCTTCGAAACAAGAGGTTATTGATCTAAAAATATGAAAGCTTTTCTCCTGGTATTGTCTTAAACGACCGACTTAGGTGGTTAGAGTGAGCTGTACGTGTTCAAGTAGCAACGGATTTTAGTACTTAGCCTCTGTACTCTTGTACTTTAATATTAAGCAATCTCTATCTATTTTAAAATCAATGCTTTATGTTATAGTAGCTTCCGTTCTACTTATTATTATACAACACGAAATATTTAGACAAAAATAATCGAGAGTACTATATATCTTCATGTTAAAAATATCTTAGAATATGCTGGCATTGAGGATGTTTAAATTGGGATTGACGAGGGTATATATATCTATTTATAATGTTATATTTACATCTAAATATTTCAAAGCTTTTCTGGCCGATATAAAATTAGAAAATTTGATACTAATCATGAATAACCTTCAAAAATTTATATCATATACCCGTAAGAGATTGACGACAGCTACGTAATATGCGTTCCAACAATATCACTTGCGGCAAGTAGCCAAGAATGCAGACGTGGGTAACATGGGCATTGTAAAATGAAGAATGATGAAAATAAATTTTCAGTCATGCATAAAACTATGCCGTAAATTAACACAATATGTTATAATATTACTACGATTTCACCCATATTAATGAAAGTGCTTTAAAGATTTTCAATATGGCATTTATCTAAAATGTTGTGTCTTGTTATTATGTTAACTAATTAATTCTATTAATGTGTGAATTTATTCTTAACATTATCGTCAATTGTTATTAAAATCGTCATTATTATTAATGAAATATAAGAAAGAATCACAAAAAGTGTTTGATTTTGTTTATTTACACTATTAATTTTCATAAAGAAATTAGAATTTTATCAGTTACTACTATTACTTTGAAACGTGTTTACTATTTAATAACACTTATTAACTAAATAATTGTTATTTTAGTAATATTTATTAACTATATGACGGAATTATTGAAGATACTAGTAATATTACGTTTTTTAGTAAAAAAATAATCTACTAAAAACATTCGTTTATTATGAGAATTTCAAGAAAAGCAAATTTTTTATTGAACGAACACATACTGATGGGTTGGTGATCAGTGAAATAATGAGACAAATCGTTGAAGTGAAAATTATGAATGAAATTGTGAGCGGCATCAATTGGGAAAAGTGAATTTATGTACTATGAATTGTTTTCCAAGATAACTTTCTACACTTGTAGTGAGATAGTTAACTATTTCCAAGCACAATTTTGCATCTTTGAACACAGAAAAATACTTTTGTTCCAACGCTAAGGAAGCGCATAACTCAGAAATTAAATAGTTTCGAGAAGACAAGAACTAATAGAATACAATTACCTTATGCTAAATGCATTTTTAAATAAACATAAAACATTAAAAATTGAGGAAAACGGCTTTTTTATAACTCACTTTCAATAAACAATTTTTCATACTTATTTTGTAAAACAGATCCGCGTCTCATATACATATATTGAGTAATAGTACTTTAATTAAAATGATGCCATTCTACCATAGAATCGGTTAATAGCGCGAAATTACATAGTTCCTCTATGAGATTCACATAATAGTTACGTTGCTATCAGATGCTTGGCACGTGTGAAGAGTAATTAGTTACGGATAACCTACCGCCAATCATCGCCATTAGATCGCAGAAACTTAACAATCACCAACAGTTTAAAATCTTTGATTCTTCTACCAAGTATTCACACCCGATGTCAATAATAGGAAGTCTTAATAATTTATAATGCGCAAATATTAAAATTTAAAGCCGCTGCGTGATTGGTTGTGGATTCGATTCTCATTCGGGGTCATGATTATATCTAAATTATATTCACTTCTCCACTCTCCCTTCTGATAAGACAGATGCGGCATAAATTTCTGCCACTCAATACGCAATCGACTTCAGGCAAAAAACGGTTAACAGAGTGCCTTGTTGTGCCAGAACACCCAGGTACTGGTATACCCTGCTATGCGAAATAAAAAGTAAAGCTACTTTTTATTATTATTATATTATGTAATTTTTGCTTTATAATATACTTTAAAGTACCTATTTATTATAAACATCATTGCCCATAAAAATAAAATTTTATATTCTTGATAACATAACATTTTGTTGTACAATCATTGTTTTACCTTTTATGAAAAAAATAAATTTTGTAATCATTATGGAACTGCGATTAAATTCTCGAAGCGGTTGCTAGCAAACAGGGAAATATTCTCACCTAGTTTTTCCAAATTGTAATTTTAAACGACAAACTAAAAAAACAAAGACGCTTTTTGCATGTTATCTCCTAAAATAATACAATTTCCATACAAAATTAAAACCTTTACTTCTATTTCCGTTGAGATAACTTTTTCGAAAAATTTCTATAGTTTTAACTAATTGTTGTCGTCGTAACCACTAATTTCGTGTGTATAACAAACACTGATATCAATCAATAACACAAAGTGAAATAATTGGGAACCTTTACACGCATCGTTTAAGATCTTTTAACAAAAAAATTAAAAGCGTCTAACTCTTTTCAAACAAAGTTTCTTTATTATAACTAGTAATAAATTGAAATGTTAAAATAACACAACAGGACGCTAAATCCTTGCGTAATGACAACTGTGTTGAAACAACAGAAATTTAGTCTCTATTAAAACAGTGACAGCGGCTGGTTTACGTCAAAGGTATTCATAATTAAAAAAATACTTTTCATCTCTGCTTATCACGATTGCGAAAACTCCTCAACACAATTTCCAACGTTAAGCTTCAAACTGGATCACGCCGGTTAATTATAGCTTTTTATTAATAACTTTGCTGGTAATGTTACTTTTTAATTAAATTCAATCTGAAGAAGAATCGTATTTCTTCAGTTATTAAGTTTTTAAATAAAACATAATTTTTGGTTTTAAATCTTAACTATATTAAATTAAAACAATGTCATATATGGCTTAAACAAATATACATTTTCTACTTTATTTAAATTATTTACAATTTTTATTATACATGGTGTATGGACAATATTAATAAAGAGTAGGATGCCACCAATCAGTTTCGTGTCAGCTTATAACATCCGCACAAAGCTAACCCAAACATTTCCCCTAATCCTACGTACGGAGGTAGGTATACAACTTCATCCCGCCATGACCTACTTTCCAATTTAACCCCGTTTTGATGTCAATGTTTATTGATTTTCTTGTTTTACCTCGCTTTATCGTCTTGAAAGAAATTTTATTAATATTTATGAATGCAATGCATGCATGCCTATATAAATTTCATAAATCTATATTTATCGATCCATTTTTTTTTCTTTCATAAATCATACATCTTAATATTTCTTTATTACCTTTTTTAGCGCCCATAGACACATAAATAAACATAACATTTGTTATCGGCATGGCTTGTAGCCAATTCTCAGCTACTATAATGTCCTTTCTGAAATTAGTTTCAACGCCACGCGTCAAGCGTAGCCATGGTCGTCCATGCGCATACTGCATAGGTACATCGAATTTTGAACTAGTTTCAGCTTGCGGATTTGTTTAGTAAGGCTAGAAAATAAACAAAAAAAACATATAATAATTAGAATAATTACAAAACACATTTTAAATATAAACACAAAATTTATAAGTTACGTGAAAATAGGAGCAAAGAAGACAAATAGCCTTTAAGGCTTTAAGTGACTAAAAATTTAAAAAATATACTTTTATTGATAAATATTGCAACATGTAGACGCAGTGCACGATTCTATTATAGAGCCTATTATTACAGCATCGTATTGCACCCGTTGGCATACACTTCTTAAATGGCCTTCACATCTCGTCGTGATATTCAACCATGTGCAACATTAATTGCTGTTTATAAATAAATTGACACTTCTCGAATTACAACTACGATACACGTTATACTTGGTCTTAGTTAGAATACCACTTGGAAAATGTAATAATTCCTCAAAAAATTATCCGAGTTTATTATCTTGAATAGACCTATGAATAAATAGACCTATATTTCTAACAGGGATGTGATGCATCGAAAAGTTAGTTATTTGTGTACAACATGTTCTAATGCCACTTTTGAAATACAAAAATATTTATTTAAAACAGAAGAAAGAAAACAATATTTTAAAAGAGTCTAACATAATTTATATACTGATTTATCTTAATGTCTTTTTTATTTGTGTTGCACATATCTAGTTATTCCGAACTATGTTTATGTAATGCCTAAGCTAGATTTGGTCTTAATAATATAAAAATTATTACATTGTTCTTGTATCTATATTATTATTACAATTCCTATGCACAACAACAAAATTCTAAGTAGTTGCACTTTGTCCTTTAAATCTCATTTTCTTACGTACAACGTACGCTTCAAAGCAATTACTTCTAGTGAAGCAAACAATCTTACAGCTTAATAAGCCTTACCTACCTACGTATGTACTAATCTAACTTCAGTATTTAACGTTTCCATCTTAATAAGATTTCTCTCCGAAGTCTCCACACTTATATTTATAATTTAAACTTTTTTTTTTGTCAGAAACCTAACTTTTTTTAGACTTCATTATTTTACTGGAAATCAAATATATGTAATATGAATACTTATTTAAAATGCGATGTTACGATTAGAATACTATTTTCCTAATTGCTTCTGTATATAATTATACTTACATAGGATTTTAAAAAGAAAGTCACATTACCTTTTATTACCAACTTATCACAGTACGTGGTAATGTTGCAAGAGCAAGCGTAAATCAAGATAAGGTGGAACGGTTTTTCGTTTACAAAACAAACAGTAAGTCTATTTGAAGAGCAAGTCTGATTATATTCGTTTTCAGTATCTAATATCCCTTTATGTCCGACCTCAACAAAACCACGAAAATGATAGCTCACAATGGCCTAAAACTATGAAGTCATACGTTAAAATTACATACGAATAGGGCATTGTGTTTGAACAATGGCGGTGAAGAAACTTGTTCTCTAATCTCATAGGATTTACTGATACGTATTTCTAGCTTACTGATGTATTGCAATTCAACTAATGAAACCTTATAAATGTGAATAATAGTTACTATGTATACAATACTATGACAAAAGTAGTTGTTATTTGAGGACATAATAGCTAATTAATTAAAAATTGAATTCAATTCAAAGATTGCGTCTCCATCAGAAATTAAACATAACCTTGTAAGGATTATTTATGTTGTTTTCATATTAAAATATGAATACACTGAAAAATAAAAATTTTATGCTCGTATATTTTGTAGATAGAATTAGCGTTCTCTTTTTTATGCAAATGTTAGTTTTAGGGCAACAACCGGTTTCATTCAGAAAACATACTGCGATAACTTTTTAATCTCTTCTAATACTATTACATGGGTTTAATTACGCAAGTTAACCTACATCTCGCAAATTAACCAACACAAACCCACATAAATATTACAGAACTGTACTTAACATAAAACACTTTCCTCATCTGCCATAAAAATGAGCAAGGAGGCACATTTTTCATTTACGAATTCATCTTTATTATATATCAACTTGATAACTTCAAAGCGACTACATCATGCCAGTCGTATATCTACGCAATATGGATCTCATTAGTTACACAAACGAGCACTACACCTAACGAACCCCAGGTACTGTCCGTGCATGGCAAAATGTTCTCTACGAAATTTGTATTACGTACCATGTTTGCATACAACTAAAAATAGATATTTTGTTTAAATAGACGAATTGAGCTACTACGATTACACAACGTCGAATGATAAAATTTTGAATTTTGTAAAATCACGTAAACTCATACCAATAAAAATTTGTTTTCAGTTTTAATATTCATTCCCCTTTTTATATATGCATGTGAGTATGCACAGATTACATCGCTTCCGGTCCCCTCACAATGATCGGTGAGACCGGTGCCCAGAAGTACGGCACGCGCGGTCGTCATGCAAAAATCAGAACAGGCAGCGAGGTACCACGGTTAATAATACAAGCAAGCTATAAATTTTGTTGGTGTAAGCGTCGATTCAGCCAAGTTTTAAAACTAAGATCTTATCTTTATTTTTGGCAGGTCATAATAATTTATACTTGAATGTGATATAATATTTAAGTTCCCTTTTAGAAAATAATTCAAGAAATATATGTTATTAAAAATTCATTAAATAAGTATAATAAGGCAACTATGGAAATATAATATTTTTCAAGTCACATCCACCCTGTTCTTCTGTTCTTGTTAGAAACTAACATGTATAAGTGAACCAGGTAAATGTTTATGTAACTATATTAGAATCGGTTTAAATTTTTTTCAAAACAAATGGTTTTCATATCAATCCCGTTCTCAGAATTATAATTGCTTGTGTGCATTACAAACAACATATTTTAAAAATTATAAGCAGACAGCAAAATATAAGCGCTTATTTAAATACAACACGTGTCTGACAAATCAGAAATGCTTGCGATATCTTATCAAGATTGATGATTGACGCTGTGCGATAACAAAAAAGTTACGCAACTAAATGAATATGAGTATGGTCGTGTATATATTAAATATATAAATCATTAAATGATAATTTCTCATGTAACAAACTTATAATAACGTAGGTTTTTAATTCAATCAGTACTTGTGAAGATACAAAAACTTGTAATGACGTTATGCGAGGGGTCTTAATGGCTCTGAAATAAGTTCTCTCACCAGGCGTATTATGAAAGTTTCCACTCTTTAGTAAAAACAATAACTTATAACACAATGTAATAAAATAACAGTTTTTACCGTTCCCGTGTTACACTTAGAGAAGCTTTAAAGCAATATCGTAGCAATTACCAAGCAAGGCACTATTTGTGTCGTCAACCCTTTCAGTGATGAGAGATCCCTTTGTTCACGGTGTTCCATTGACTGCACCCCTATGACAGTTTCATTGTCACCATTGACTAATGCAGTTGTATGGAAGGATTTAGTTACCATGCAGTATGTACATTTGTATGTTAAAGTTGCATTCTGCTTTACGAGTATGTATTTTACTTTAGCTTATAAAATCGTCAATAATTCTTATTATTTATTACTATCCAATACTGAAACTAGTCAAATGCCATGCATTTCTTCCTTATCCATACCTCTTTTACCATACATCTTTTTTCTGGGTCAGTTTTGCTCAATTATTTTTACGACGACAATGCTTAGACGTTGTATGTCAAATCAATTGTAGTATTTATTTTATTAATTTAATCCATTTCTATTATTACGTACCTTATTTTAAAAAAATATTGGCTTTCTGCTCTCCTTCTCATATAAACTCTCACTGTGCTAAATTTCATATTCCTCCGTCCACACAATTTCGTAAAAAGAGGTACAAAGTTTTCCCTTCACGTATTAATATACCGCCGTTATACGCGCGGTGTTGCAGTCGAGATTGCGTTCCTGACACACGACTGTTTTGGGTTAGAAATCCACTCGAAATAATATTTATATATATACCTATTTTCATTTAACTTACCTTACTATGAATTCGACAGGTAATACCTCGGTTTGAGTGAGAAGTTTTTCAGTGAAATGTTCTTTTACAAAGTGCTACTTTTCTTGTACACTAAATATAGCATAATAGGCACACGTAAATATTATAATAATATAAAATTATTCATAGCAAAAACGATTTTTAATAAAATATCACTGTTTTAAATAACTATGAAATATTTATTTTATAAACCACTTACATTTAATAGAGTTTAATATATCATTATAAGTGATACACTAATACGATTCCTTCCTGCATCTAACCATATCCCATGGCATTGGGCTGATTGATCTCGTTAAGCTCATCTGACGGCTTCAAAGGGTTACTATGTTTATTGAGCAATGAATCGCTGTGATAAATGGCTCGTTTTAACGTAAGTAGATCGTTACATTCTATATTTAAAATGAAATGGCGGTGACATATTTTTAACGTGAGAACACTTTAAGTGTGCTTGAAAATATTGAAATACGCCATCATACCATATATATTTATATATTTAAAACTGACCGTCCTTATTATTCTTCGAGTATAGAGTTCAATTCCTATTAGTGATTCCTTTGAAGCCAGTATTGTTTAACCACTATTATAACAAATACATAGAAAAAAATAAAACATATTCTCCATTTATATAGTAAATATTCGCTTCTAAATTTATTTTCTCATCAACTGAGCCAGAAACTCGATGAATAATGTACAATATGTTCATAGAATAATAAAATATGGACAATGTATCGCATACTTACATAATAGGGCCACAAAGACAGTAGTTATTTAATAAACGCAACAGTTGGCTTAAGTATCGTCTGCGTCTTTATTGATGTGAATGCTGCTATTAACATGTCTCTTGCATTAAGATAATAGATAGATATGGTTATATCGACTAGTATTTTGGAATATTTGGTGTGTTTTAACACGCTTTGTTTGTTTTCGCCTTATTGTATCTTATGTTGAACCACTTTTTGCTGTCTGATTTGCTCAAAAATTTACACGTCTGGATCTGATGATAATAAAATATTTTCATAATATGAATTTTATATTTTCCAAGTTGATCAGAAAACAGAGATTATAATTTTAATCATCAGTATTTCTTTTATTTTTTTAAGTAATTTATTTTTATTTTATTAAATATTATATTCACTCATAATGACCTAGATAAAAGGTGTTTAAATATATTCGGTTCAATCTAAATAAATATATACATTTTTCGATATGTTTTGTTTTCTCTGTCTGGTCAAACAAGTGGTGCCTTGAATGCGGCTACTCGACACTTAATATTTCCTAAACAAGTGGGAAGCAGAGAACGGAGCGATGTACAAATTAAGCTTTCCCAACATAGACCTGATACGTACATACAAATATACATATACATATAGTAAATAAATATACCTTTAAATTATTCTTAGTAAATAAGGTTAGTATATTTTTTGTTACCACAAAACACAGCACTAAATATTTAAGCCACATGAAGAAAGTCTAATAAATTTCGATTTTCATATTAAGTTGAAAACGACGTTTTCGTACATATCAACGAAAAAATCTACTATAATATTATTAGCCATATAATAGAATATGAAACCAAAAGAAAGTATACGAGTATCATCAATAAACGCCTACCCAAGTTACGTCATTGATTTCAGAAGTGATTTATTTTATACTAACTTCTGCGACTCCAAATTGTCTCACACGCAACCCAATGGTCTAGCCACTAGAGGGAAATAACAAGTGTGTATATTGACATAAATTCAGAATAGTTGTTAACTCGGGTCATTCACCGAGATAAGTAAAAGTATTTTATATGTTAATGTAGGTTATCCGTCTAGAATTACTTTTATACGTAATACGATAGAGTGACTAACGTCCAATATAAGACTAGATTTATAATATCAATTGATACAAATAGGTGCTAAATTTAAATATTAATTTTATAAGCTTCTGAAAACACAGCACAGAAAATGTACACACACCGTAGGTAGCTACTTTTATATCTCAATATTAGTTTCTTTTTATAGCTTCACGCCGTATCCCGCACATAGCAGGGTAGGCAGAGAGAACCAGAGACCCTACCTACCTAGTGTTAAGACATTCCGTTCTCTTTCAACATTTCCGTTCCCCACTTACCGCCGGATTGAGGCATTGCATGCTGAGTGGCGGAACTCAACGCCTACCTTTGCCTTATTAGCAGACCTATACTTACTTATAGACCGGGAAACGAAAATATTAAATATTATTTAAAATTTTCATGCACGCTTGTGCCTCTGCACCAAGACAGATGTTAATTAGTTAATATTAAGGAAATAAATTGAATTAAGTATATAATGATCCTAATTGCCTATAATATGTAATAATCTTTATAACTTACTTGTCTCAAACCTGCACACGTAACGCATCATTATCGTTACTGCGTTTTTATTTAGCCACATCGTTATCAATCAATCTTTTCCGGGAAAATGTTACGTGTTCTTATCTTATATATTTCATAATAAAACGGTATAATATAATATAAGTATTATCTTTCGTTTGACGCTCCATTTATTTATTACATATTTAGTACGCAAAGAAATACCTAAACATAAGTAATGTTTGAAATAGTTATTATATTATTAAAGCAAAATAAAAATTCACGCATGGACGTTAATCCTTAACGAGATAACGTAATATTTATAAAAGCTCCGTATAAAGCACATGTATCCAGAAAGGCTCGGTTTTGTTTGAGCTTAACGCTTTGTCTGTTACAAAATAAACCTCACGTAAAATATGAAAATGAACAGGAAAATCGTAAAAAGCCATTCAAATATGTAGCGTTTTATTTTTGTTTTAGAGGATTGCTTTTATTAACCTGAATAACTTTTGCGAATATGAAATGATATCTGTAAGTCGACTTGATTTTTTTTCTATCAAAGTTAAAATTTAATAAGTAATACTAATATATACTAAAGATTATATCCTCATATTATTGCTCTCTATTTTATCTTTAGTAATTGTATCCTATGCCTGTGTTATGAAAGATAGGAAGCACATCTAGATAACAGAGTGATACCAAAGTAGGCAAACTACATCCATCATACTAAATGCAAATGGTAATAACAAATTAGTTTAAAAAAAAGGGCACGCTTAAAATTATTTGCCTGTTACACTTATTTTAATTCATAGCATGATACTAATATTAAGGATATCCTATCGTGTATCCTGTCCTCATCCTAAATTCTAAGGTTAGATTGAATATTAGTCTTAATATTAGAAAAACATATATTTCAAGAAATATTTGGAATACTCCCAATGCGAAGACGTCTATTGTAGTAACACAATCGCATTTCAAAGCATTCATTATTCAGAACATTATATCACTCGATGGCTACATTACTATTCCGCCCACGGCGTTTAGAGGCCTTTCCAGTGGGATAAATTGAGATTAATCGAATTGCTCTTCAATAAGTGAAGTGCGATGAACATACAGCTTATTATATTAGTCACATAGTTTCTCAGTATTACAATCAACATAAGTATCGCAGAATAGAAAAACATTTCAATAACTTTTCTAACGTATTTTTTTTATTTCCAGAATCCAACAATTTGCCGTTTTTTAAGGTAAGAATCATATAAATAAAACATTGAAACACATAAAATGCCGATAATCGTAATGATCTTTTTGTAAAGGGAACAGCCCAGTTTGTTTTTCTTTCTTCCAACTACTTAAAACCTACTTTGAGACTTAAAAAAATTAAAGAATATTGTTATAAAATTTCAAATATAAATATTCGTTGTTATAACTAAATATTCTTTCTATATACATATATATGTACAATAAATATATATTCAGCCATCGGAATTATGCCCCAGAGTAGTCTGAAAAGATCTCAACTTCATTGATCAACTTAATATGAAGAGGAATTTCATAAATTGATTATTTCATATGATTGAAAATATTAAAAAATATATATTTTTATTATATTTATTTTACATGAACAATAAACTAAAATTAAACGTATTACGATACCACATAATATTATCTATTAATGAAACTGTTGAATAATTAATATTGATAACAAAATAAAACATAACTAATAAGATTTCTTTGATACAAATCTAAGCGTGTGAACAGAGTTAAAGAAATTTAATGACTTCAACGTTAAGGTAAAAGCTCCCACTGAACCGTAGCGTAGCACGTAAACATAAAAAAATGATGTTATCATTATTGTTAACAAATGTTTATGTTTCTTTAAGCTTTGCTTACTTTGTAGTGACAATATCTTTTTGTCTTGTTTAATTACGAACTTATATTGATTTTGAATGAATTTCATTGAATGCAATTTTATGTTCTTATAGTAATTTTACATATCCTATAAATTTAGAATTCTTTATTCAGTATATCTGAAAAATTTTAATAACTTCCCATATCATATTATATAAAAGGTGTTTCCGCATAAAATTTGTTTGCGCATCCGGGGTGCAGTGCTTAATGGGACACATGTGCAGTGTGGGAAAATACTTACACACCCCCTCATAAGGTGTTCCTACACTCAAGATCCCAGACGTTGTGGGAATGCTTTACGATGCATTAACAAACAGATTGCATACTGAACTTTTTATGTGTACATATTCTGTATATGGAGTTAATGTCAAAGAAAAAGAGAAATACCTAGCCTATTTTAGCTTTACCATTTTCTTCGTAAAATGTAAATTCAATAGCAAAGTACAGGACTCTTTAAACCACTTTTATATAAGAATATGACTTTCCAACAATCGCTTGTAAAATGTATAATATAAAGATATATATTCAAATATATATAAATAAATAAATAAGATCACGTATGAACACCAAATATGTATTCACAGCTTCCCACTATCTGTTGCTGCCAGCAATGCTGTCTCATATCACGTGATTTGTGACCATTTGTAACGTCTTCTATTGTTTAGATGAATCATTGAACTTTTCTAATAAAAATACTGATGTCTGAAATATATAGTCGAGATTTTTAAAAATTACCACTTTTAAACACAACCGAAGGAAAATTTTGCGAATCACCAAGGTATTATTCTTAATCCGAGGTCACTCATTTAATTAAAGTGATCTGGTTTGGTAAACTAAATGGTAAGAGACATTTCACTCCATTTCCTCTGTATATAGGATTTCTATGAGGTAATATTTACCTGTGCTTGAATCGGTATCAGAAGGGTGAATAAGCATTGAACACTACACCATCTTATTATAAACTCATAAGAAGCTTGTTTGCATCCGCAGTTTCAGATGTTCTTCACTCTCCATTCAGGCGTCAACGTGGGCATAGTTTCATAATGTGTAGAATAGACAAAGGAATCCTTAAACAAAAGGACTAGATACACGCTTGAAACACCGCAGTCTCAATGTAAACAATAGGGAAGTGGGCCAGCGACAATCTTAGACATTCGAGCCACTTTGTACTGTGTAGAACTTTTTGTGACGGTATTGTACGCTGTCAATAACTTGAGTGTTTTAGTGTTAATTAACAATCAATAATAAAATAAAGAAATTGTAAAAACTGATCTTTTAGATAACTGTCTTTTACTGTTATCTACTTAAACCAAGCTTGCAAATATGATCTCCTATGTCCTAGGGATATATTTTTTGCCTGGATTTTGTTTATCTACATACAAAGTGCTTGCGTTTCAGGGTGAAAATAAATCTGAAATTAGGCATGCAGCCAGAACATGCCTAATTTCAGATTTGGGGAGTGTAGAGGAACACTTATTAATTATTAAATAAAATATTGTTTTTTTATATACAATGCTAAATAATTTTTATTATAAGTTACTTACAATACTGCTCAAAATTATAATAGAAAAAGGAATTTTAGATTTTAATGTCCACTCAAAGAAAATAAAACTACTCTACTTATTACGAATAAAAAAGTAATTAAGTTATTTATTTACAAAACTAATCAAATAAAAAAAACACACACGTTGGTATTTTAAAGCAGATTTTCAGTAAAAGTTATTGCAATTAATTTACTTAAAAACAAAACTTTATTCCCAGTATAAGCTTCGTGCTGCACATAATGGCTTGAAACAAATTTTATTATTCGAAGAAACTGACGGTAGGAGCTTTATTATGGCCGTAAAGGATTTTATCGTTATTTGTTTTTAGTTATAGCAAAACAAGTAGCTTGGAACGTAAGGCATTGTCGAAGCCATTTTCTAACAGATTTTTTAATGAAATTTACATAGCAGTATAGTAAAGGATGAAATATTTTATATTTAATTAAAAACATGATATTGAAAATTCTCATGCCTCCTTATCACATGATAAGGTATGTATACAATATAACAATATTATAAACGTTTATACGATAAAATTAATAATGAAATAATCAATTCGGCGAAGAGTGGGGAACGGAGTGTCTTAACACTAGGTTCTCGAGTTCCTCTACCTACCCTGTTATATGCGGGATACAGCGTGAAGCTAAAAAAAATGTTTTTTTATCCGAATTCAAAAAGGGAGATTTTTTATTTATATGTGTTACGGCATAACGTTTTATTGGGTTATATAGTTGTATTTAAGATTATTAGGCTTATTTAAGCAGGTCAGTTCTATAAAAAAGATGGAAAATAATCTATGTATTTCATACAAAATGTTGTAGTTACTAACATAAGAACTTAAAACTTCAGTATATCGTCATAACAATCGAATCAGTGAGTGCAGAAACAACGTAAGTCACAAAAAATGCAAAAAATCGTAATCGATTTAAACTAGCTTAGAAAGGCAAGATGCGTGTTGCCTGCAAAATTGGAAAATCTGGACTTACGTTGTTTCTGCTCTCACCGATTCAATTTTAATCATCATAATCCAATAAAAAGTAAATAGTGAGTTCGACCAGTTTTTTATATTTTAAAAATCATATATTCTTCCTTGAATATTAATATTTTGATATAATGAATATAATATATTTTAATTGCGAATAAAAAAAGGAAAACAAAAAACCACAAATTACCAACAAGCCAAAGTCAGGTTGTTATTTAAAACTCGTAAATAACATGATCTCATCAAGCAGATACTAAGAAAACGCTTTGTTCCCTTCCAAACATGAATTCGTCCTTTTGTTGTTTTCTAAAATATAGCTGTACAATATCAAATTAAGAATATTTATTAGATGATTGTCCCCGTATTTTAACATCTCCCATTTGTCTACAGTCATGTCGCAATATGTTATACTCACACTTAGAGTGACTCTGATGAGAACCGAAAACGATAAAAACAAAATAATGAATTACTTAAATTTTCAAAATTTAGTCGAAACGTGTTAAATTTTATTTATCTTCGCGCACGGTATCTTAATATACTAGATTGTGGAACCTAACGCTGTACTTTATCTTACCAGATCGGAAAATAAAATATAATTTTAAAAATTAATAAAGTTAATTGAGGCTATCATGGTGCAGTGGCGCGTCTGATTATAAAAGAGTGGTTATAGGTTCGGTTTCCATTCATGGGAATGGTTATATTTAAATTATTCACATTTTTCTACTCCAGTGAGACAAGAGGCAATGTTGAGTTTCGCCACTCAACACACCTATCTCGAATTCGGGCGTAAGTGTGGAACAGAGTATCTTGACAATAAATTCCCTCTGACCTGGAAAGCGGAAAAAAGCGTTAAGCTAAAAAAGAAAATGTCTTATATAATTGTTCCCTAGCTAAAACGCTATTGAACGTACAAACATCGTGTATACCGGCACAGGCACTTAACCTAACCTAGCTACGCCACGATACCGTGTCAGTTTAAAAAAAAACATCTTCAACTATATGAGTCTGCGAAAAATCGTAGCCCCTGTTAGAGAGGCCACCGAGGTACACAAAGATTGCAGGGGAGTTCATGTAACCACAAGTGCATTGCCTATTCTCCCCTCCTATCATTGGATGAGATCTCATATATAACACAAGTGTTAGATACTCGCATCAAATGCAAGGCAAGTACCAATGAAATCTTTGATACCAGCCATTCCAAAGATGCGAATTTTTAAATTGCGATCTTTTTAAAAATAAAAACAATGAAAAGATTACATACGTTATACAAAGATATTTATTTGAAGTAAAAATAAAACTGACCACAAGTTTCATACTAGTATAACGCTTATGTTGCACCAGATGTTCGTGAATCATAGTTATCGTCAATATTCATTTCACTATGATCTATTTACGCAAGTTTTGCGTCAGTCTTGTTATTGAAAATCATAACAAATATATATACAATTCATTATATAACACAAGAAAAAAATATATTTTGTAACGAAAGTTTGATCTTTTCCTATTTATACGAGATACTTTTTAAATTATAATTAAAAATCCTAATATTTATATAGTCATCAGTCGAATCACCATTTAGCCTTATTGAAAGTACACTGCCAATGTTAGAGTTAAGGCCAAGAATGGCTGGTCCAATTCGTTTAAGAGAGTCAAGGTTTTAGCGAATGTACGATATTGTTTGATCAAGTGGTTCAGGTGCGATCACTGTACCTTGAAGAAGATATTAAAATAGTAATTTTATATAATGTCGCTACCTTAATAACGATACAGTCAAGGGCCGAGATAACCAAATTACTTTTAAAAAATATTTTTTTGCTCAATTTATGAAATAATGTACGTATTTATATTTTGATTCGTTAGTATCATTAAAGTAGAATATATTTACATATATCTAAATAAATTAGTCCCTGTTGATACGTTAATGACAGGGACTAATTAATTAATATTTATTAATTTTCGGGTTGTTTGTTTGTCGTTGGTAGGAAATTTCCACATATAATGTTTATGATCGACATTGTCTTTACGCAGTTAATAAGCCTATATGCATCGATTTTATATTCAAATCGTCTTTGACAAAACATTTCACCGGTTAGATTAAACGCCATGCGATATTGGGTTCCGCCACTTAAAATTGTGTATATTCTCTCTGTATCTCTTAATGGGCATAAACTTTTTATAATTAAATATTTAACACAGTGTACAATTTAATATTGAATACAGTGACTTATTGCTAGGAGACTTATCCCTCCTACCTACCTAAGGGAATTTGGCTAACGAATCACGTTTTACTAACAATCAATGTATCAATCCACAAATGCACAAAGGGGTATCGATAGTAAGGACAGAATTGCAATCATTTTAATAACTGAGATTAGTTAATTGCTAATTATCCAATCAAACTCAGGTTAAATTAGAGCACAATACCAAACGCTTACAATTCTAGGAGGACGGGTCTTATAATGGGCTCAAAATGTAACTTCTTGTCAAGCAGCTTAAGAATCACTTACGTAAGTGATGTGATTCATCTTTATGGTGAGAAAAATTGATATTTTAAATGTCGACAAAATCTTGTTGTAATTGAATTCATGTTTGTTGGAACAGTTAGCAGTAATCTTTGGAAAGCAGCAATAAATTATAAAAGTCTCTTTTTTTATAATTTATATATAAATAGCAATTTAAAACCACAAAAACCTATTTTATTTTGACGTCTGTCGTGGCGCAGAGGCACAAGCGTGCGACTGTAAACACGATAGATTGTGGGTTCGATTCCCACTCCAGGAAATGTTAGTATTTTCATTTCCTGGGTTTGGTAACAAGGCAAAGCGCGGCGTTGAGTTCCGCCACTCAACACGCAATGCATCAATTTGGCGGAAAGCGAGGAACGGAATTGTTGTAAGAGAACGGAGTGTCTTAACACTAGGTTCTCAGGTTCCCTCTGCCTACCCTGCTATATCCTGCATATACAGCTTGAAGTTAAAAAAAATATGAAATAGTTAATCTGAAAATTTATATTTTAAAAAGTAAACAAACGAACACGACGGTTATTATGTATCAGATTTAGACTATACAAGTACTATGATTTGCACATATTACGAGTGATATACTAAATTATACGAAATATAATGATGTCATTTACACGTAATTGTACAATACATAGAGGAAAACATTTTATTATCACACTGAGGGCTCTTTGTTTACGTACAGAAACGATCACACGTTCTGTTCTCTAGTCATAATGCGATAACCTTGTGGCATGGCAGTATAAATATAATATAATATTTACATTAACAATTAGTTAATTGAAATCTATTAATATTATAAAAAAATTACAATGAACAATTTATCTTTATGTCTGTTTATATATATCTTAAGTATGTAAAGAGTGTCCCAAAATTAACGCAAGCAAAATTTTCGAACTGCAGCCGCTAAGCTTTCACTATTTTTGAAATATTCTTTAATAATGAAGACACGTTGTTCTATCGTGTAACGCTCCATACTGTTAACAACCTCAACCCTCAACCCTATACTGTTAGCTGTCAAATTGCTTTTTTTTCAGGGTTGCCAACACTTCACTGCACAAATGGCGGCAAAGTCAAATCTTGCGTTAATTTTTGGACACCCTATAGAATTTAATATTTTTGATCAAGCTTCATATGGATCTAAATAATTTTAAAACATATGGATATTTTATCAAACTTATTAGGTACATATATTATTTAATTTCACATTCTGTAAGAGTAAATATACAAGTGGGCCGCAAAATGTAATAGGTAGGTACTTATTATCATACGTTCTTGCATTTGGTTCTACCATTTTACTTTTTGCTAATGAAAATTCTAAATTACCATAATATAATTAATATTATTTTATATAAATTATAAAATGCATACTTATTGTAATATAAACAGTCATCAGAAAATATATGGTATTAATACTTTCTACGTAAATAGAAAGTTTTATAGCAGCGAAGTGAATTATCAACATGGTCGCCGGGATCGAAATGATTGACCCACATTTTTTCCATGCATTGATAACATATAATTATATAAATACTTCTTTTCTTTATTATTATTATAAGAGCGTCTGACTATTAACGCAGTTGGTTTTGGGTTCGATTCCCACTCGGGGAATAATTATATTTAAAATTCTCCGGTTGAATTCCGCCACCTAACACGTAATATCGCAAATTAGGGCGGAGATCCGCAAACGGAGAGTCTTGACACTAGGATCACTCTAAACCGGCTTCTTTTTAAATATTAACAAATTATTCTCAAACCTTTAAAGATATTTTACGGAAGGATATAATTACATATGCATACTCGTATATACACACATAATTGGTACAACATCCCGGGGATTAATACACTATAGCAATTGCACGCTAAATTAATCCAATTACAGTACCTGTATTTGAAATAACAACAATACTTAAGTATGAATTTTATACATATTTAATTACTCATTAAGACACTCCGTTTTCTTTCAACAAATCCCCACGCGTTACCTATCAACGTATATGGCTTTTTTTTTTTTCTTTTTTTTTTTAATTATGCAACACACCACGAACTTCTTTTGTCCGTGCTCTTTTCTGCTCTTTTTTGATTTTTCTTTTTGTGATTTTGCTTTATGATCTTTATATACTCATTTATACAAAGTATGAAGGCCAGAAGGGCCCTGTTTGAAGATTTACCTTTATCTACGTATATGTCACTTTATATAAACATAGATATCAAAACTTGGTAGTGTGTGTAACATTTATTTTATTAGTTTAATGTACTTTTAATGCATTATTTAAAAAAAAAAAATGTTAGCATTCTGCACTCCTTCTCTATATAAACTATAAGTGTGTCAAGTTTCATGCTCCTCCGTTCGCATAATTTTCGTAAAAAGGGATCCAAAGTTTTAGCTTCACGTATTAAAATAATGATTATTGTAACTGCAATAAAGTATATAAAGATTCCATTCTAAAAAAGAGGCTATGTATTCGGTTATCATATTCATTATTAATTTATATGTCCTTATTATCGTTTATTATACGTAAAATAATATATTATTATTATTATAGGGCTATCTCTCGGCCACTTTCCCCATTTAATATTTAATTACTGTGGTGTTAAATAAAATGACTTGCTTTTTAACTGAATAAATAATATTTCCTTTAACATACACAACAGCAGCGTTACCATCGTTCCCTTTCTACTTTGTGCTTTTCACGATGATATGCAAAATATGCTAAACTTTCATATATATGAAGAGAAACGACCTACATCTTATACAGAAAGTCTCTCTACTTTATTAAAAATGCATATACAATCGTTTTGAAAGCCAATATTTTTGAAAATCATTCTATTATTTTTGTGATAAATATCCATAGTGTTTACTAACACACAATAATGTTTTTTTAGATTCGCGCTTTATTCCGCATATAACAGGGTAGGCAGAGGGACCCTGACAACCTAGTGTTAAGACACTCCGTTCTCTTAAGATATCCGTTCCCCACTGTAATGTCTTTTTTGTTTTATTACACTGTATCGCGTCATGTACTCCCGAAATTAAAGGACTATTGAATGGACTTGCTATAGAGCTATTTATAGACTGGCACCCACAAATGGATGTATTGCTTTGGACATGTGACCATATCATGCCCAAAGCAGAACGTCAATAAAAAACTAATACCTTTCATATGATATTACCAATAACAGTTCTTGATTATTTTTATTTAAAAAAAGAATTTACTTGTTTAAAAACACAAATTTAATATATGTATTCCAATTCAAAGGATGTGTTTGGAAATCCTAAATATTTCTAAATCCTGCGACTATCCTATTTCTGTGACAATTTGATACCGGAATATGAGAAGAGATATCAATGTTATATCCAGAACTTAATACCAACCTGTTATTTAAGTAGAGTTGCAACTGTATATTGCAGTTAACACCAGCAATATGTATTATGTACTAATATATGGTTATAAGGGCCGATGGTTAAACTGCTCCCAAATACTAAAAATTAAAATTTATATATCATACATATTTTTAACTATTCTTGGCCAAATTAGTATCAATCATCCAACAAAATTATCTTTTTTCGGCTCTTGTTCCAAGTAAAGGATGTCTTTTTGATATAGGTCGTTTCCAATATGTAACCGCTAAGTCTAAAGAACACTAATTTCTCACGTATTTTATATATCACATAAATAATATACCTATTTTATTATTTATGTGATATGTATCCGTACCACGAATTTTAAACAAATCAGTACTCCCGTTACTCAGGTCGCTACACCTGGCATCACTTCTTCTATACATACTTCTATATATAAAAAAACAGTTTCTTAATTTATAAAAAAATCATAAAATCTTTTTAGTGAGATTCAAACTCACGTCTATCGTCTTACTGACTGCGCCACAGTAATTTCAATTATTATTTATATGTAATTAGTATAAGGAATTAAAAATCTTAATAATTTTTTAACCATCCAATTAAATTTCAACCGCCAGATGTTTCTATAAACCTTGATGCGACCTTAGCAGAAACAAAAAATATAAAGGAAATGAAACATCCTGATTAAATAACATTGTTTCAATTTATTTTTTAAGTGTTAAATTGTGATGATTCATAATATATAGCCTTGATTTTTTTCTTGTGTAATTTTTAGATTGTCACTTTCGTGTTTACTTAAATTAATTCTGTCACTGGCTTTTTTTTTTTATATGTCTCCTATATTTTGCATTATGGACTCATTTATAGACATAAATTAATCTGTCGTCTACTATATCAGTCACAAATGATCTTTTTTTGATAAAACGCATTCATATTACAAATAATAATTAATATAAATAAGCTGAAGAAGACTTGAACAGAATAAAGTATGTTCAAAATGTATAAATGATGATAAATTACTGTATTTTACAGACAGAAAATTGTAACACCTTTCTCTAACACCGAAATTACGCTTAACATCTACTTGGTGAAAATAAACTTCGTTTCATAATTACCTTGAGTGTTGGAAGTTGTCTCCTTTATCATACTTAAATGGCGGAACATATCGTTCCGCACAAATTAGCAAACGAGACCGCAGCCGAATTGCATATGAATTACTGAACCCTGGCTATATTGAAAACGATATGCGGTCAACTTCTTTGTACTATGGAATGAAGTCGGCTACCGCTACACTTTATTAGTGTCTAGTTTGAATCCGTATGTACATAGTTGTAAAATTGTATTTCGCAAACATGCTACGAAACCGACAAAAGTAAAATTGTAACTATCATGGAAATTTTTAGCATTTAATACTAGATTAATAATTCCAAGAAATTGTCTTTTTTTGATATAGTGAACTTTTAACGACTAAGTCTATAAATATTGTTTATTCAAATTATAAGAATCGTAAGATCTAATACCAGCTGTGAAAATGTAATATGTTAAATATAGAATACAATTTCGGAGTTCGATTCCCATTCGGGGGTACAACAAAGTGCGGCATTAAATATCACCACTCAACACGCAATGTCTCTAATTCTGGCGGAAAGTAAGAGAACGGAGTGTCTTGAGACTCGGTTCTCTCTAAATAAAGGATAAAGAATGCAGCTGAAATCAAAAGTATAATAATTATAATATAAGTACTAGGTATATGTCCTTTATGTTATATAATAACAAAATCATATATATTCCCAATACCCATCTAATCAAACATTATTTGCCTTCGTAACCTTTACGCATAAAGTAAAAATTAATGAGAACAAAATGAAGAAGACAATAGTCCGTCCCTAAATCCGCATTCAAGCTGCTGCTTGATGAATCGTCCGTGGTTAAATATATTAAAATTGCGTTTGCCCCTGATTAATTAGGTCAGGTTGGGTTTTAAATGTAACTACATACATACATAGTTTCACGCTGTATCCCGCATATAGCAGGGTAGGCAGAGGGAACCTAGTGTTAAGACACTCCGTTCCCCACTTTCCACCGAATTGAGGCATTGTGTGCTAAGTGGCGGAACTCAACGCTGTGCTTTGCCTTGTTACCAAACCCAGGAAATAAAATAATCCATTTCCTGGAGTGGGGAATCGAACCCACAACCTGTCGCGTTTACAGTCGCACGCTTATGCCTCTGCGCCAAGACAGGCTTAATAATTTTAAATAGCTATTACTAAAATATCTTTTTTAGCTTCATGCTGTATCCTGCACATAGCAGGGTAGGCAGAGAACCTAGTGTTAAGACACTCCGGTCTTTTTTTTTAACATTTTCCGTTCTCGCTGAATTGAGCTATTGCGTGCTGAGTGGTGTAACTCAACACCGCGCTCTGGCTTGTTACCAGAGCGAGGAAATGAAAATATCAAATATAAATTAATATTAAATAAAATATCTTATTTTGCAATATTAATGTATAAGATTTAAAAAAAATGAAAGTAACCTTCAAGCAGTTTATTACAACAATGTTATGTAGTAATTTTCTCAACAATCGTAAAGTGTTCCCATGTCCACACATACGCAACATAATTATGTGAAAAATATAGTGGTTGTTTATATTTATTGTGAAAACATTTCGCATTTACACATCTTCATTTCGACAATGAAAGTCGGGCATATTTCATTATAATCTTATTAATAGATTCATATATTTAGCTTTTTTAGATATAGATTACATGTCTTCGAAATCATTTGTATCATTTATGAGTAATTAATTCTAAGTTAATCATGTTTAATGTAAAAAAAATTGTTAGAAGCCACCAAGGCGCAGTGGTCGGTGTAGGACGGTAAACACGATGGTTATGGGTTCGATTCACACTCAAGGGAATGATTATATTTAAATTATGTTATTTTCTCATCTTTGGTAAGACAAAACAGTGCTCGAAATTATGCGGAAAGCGGATAACGGAGTGTTTAGACATTGTACCTTTCTGACACCTTAATATGTGAGAACAAAAAAAAAATTTGAATTGGATCACTGCTTTTTTGGAAGTGATATTTGCTTGAGGCATCAGATGAAAGCATAAAGAATGCACTGTACTCCATTCCAATTTATTCAATAGTTTGATTTTTTTAAGGCTACAGTAAACAGACTGACAACATTTTTTTGAACTACCATTCAATGAAATCTGTTTGAAATTCATTTCACAAATACAGCTGCTACAGTTTTACACCCATACATTTCACTACTATACTAGTTCATATATGTGATATGAACGTATATATAAGTATTTATTGTAAACATTGTATACACTTGTTGCAACTCTACACTACTCTTTGTATAAATACATACCTACTAAGTCTGGTTATGTCTCAATGATCTTATTAGGAGCCATTGCACTGCAACAAGCTATTGCCAATAATAGGTTACTGACGATACAAGCGAGACGATGTGCTTAATTTAATGTAGATAGCAAAATATGCTCCTTTTATGTAATAAAATATACCTACATTTTTACTTTTGATTTGATATTTAAAGTATTTTTTTTTTAAGACACAAAGCGATGTTTTAAAAACTTTATAAGCTTTTAAATAGATTTTTATCAAAAAATATTTACGAAAAGTGATTTTTTTTATTGTAATCTGTGGATTTATTATATAATAATATTATACTACATTTAGAAACATAATATTCCCCAATAAAATCATGTAATGAATTCATATCTTTTACATGAAAATAAAATTAGATATCACATATAATACAAAACTAAGATAGAAAATAAAGAACTTTATAATTAAAAAAAGGCATAAATCATCCAAATGGAAAGTAAAGTGTAAATGATATTGGCGTTCTTTGTGACCTCAATCCGGTAAATCCAGTGTCGAACTGTGACATACTGACATCACTTATCGAGCTTGAATAGATTTCTAATGTTTATTATGGCGCTACACATGTTTGTTATTATTATAAAAATGAAATACTCAAAAGAAAAACTTTTGACTCGTTTTTACAAAAATTATACAAAGTCAAAGGTTATATGGAGAAAAGGTGCATAAAACAAGTGTTTCTCATAATAACGCATTAGAAATACGTTAAATTAATCATCACACGCACTACCATGTGATTGATTGTTTACTTACATACATGTACTAATGCAACGCGTATTTAACGCGTCAGGTAATCTGGCTCTGGATTGATATGAAGATAATACTAGTAGTATTATAAAAACATGCATTATTCAGGTATTTATACAATTTTTCTTTTATTCACATATCGTTTGCATTTAATAGGAGAAGCAGAATTATTTATTCCTTTAATCATCACCTTTGAAGGCTTCATATTTTAATTTGCACATATAATTTATTAATTGACTTTGATCTTTTAATATTTCAAATGTATTCATATTACTAGCGATTTACAATTGGGATAGCAAAGATTAGAAATTTATATGGAGCGAGGATAGAATAGTACTAACAAAAATTGTAAAAATACAGAAACCTCTATTTTATCACAAACAATACAATCATTTTAATGTGCTCAAACGGTTACAATAATCTCTACTAAAAATATCTTATAGGTGGTTATGCCTATATAAAATATATTTTTTTGTAAAACGTCATAAAATCCGATGTATCTGCTGAACCATTGATAGTTACTGAACATACATTGGGGTTAAATCTTTGGGTTAAGAATCTGTCGATCAAATTACATCTGTATATGTAAAATATTTTTAAAATTATATATTATACTGGGCGGGAATTTAAATTTCTAATAACCTTCCAAAAATATCTAAGACTTTTCTTTTACCAATCTCCTATAACGAGTATAAAGAATTGACTTATCGAGTTTCTGTGAAAGTAGGTTGGGTCTGGATAATTTCCTAGCAATTTTACCTCGCCACAAATAAGAGGTTGTGGAAGATCAATAATATAGCTCTCTTATTACATGCTCTTGGAAGGTATAAACGAATATATTATGTTATTACGTGCAATAGACGTTAAATGATAAACTGTTTCAATTACGTTTGCCATTTTTAAAATTCTAATCAAGAATTTTAAAATGTATTGGCTGAATTTATCATCGGTAGCGTTTCAGATAAAAATGTGTTTTGCCAGAACCGCCGATTCGAAGCATAGTGAATTAATGTAATTCATTGAAAATTTAATATTTTATTTTATTACTGCAATTTTCAAATATTAAGTATAGTCTATCATAATTATGTAAATTAAGTAAAGCATAGTCATAAAACTTCTTTCGTAAAGTTTAAGGTCATTATGAGTGTATTAGTATGTTTTATGCACAAAAAATCATACATATCACGAATCAAAAGTCACGCCTCAGATAAACCACGATCTGAGTTCAATGAACATAAATATGAGAACCGAATCACAAGTGTCATTATAATAATTTCGGTCAAATTGCCGGGGCTATGCGTCTAAGCGACGCTGATTGGGTAATCATGGAAACTTCGAGTGAACTCTATTGTCTTTGGGGTAATCGTTCTAATTTATGAACGCTTACGCTTCTGTTACAACGACACTTAATTTCCTTGTATGTGTATTTATGACCGTAATGTTGAGCTACGTCATTGAGTAATTTAGTAAGATTTAAGAGAGTTGATATTACAAAAGAAAAATGAAAAAATGAGATTTTTATTCCAAATAAAGTAGTAAACTTAAAAGCGACAAATGTAATGTAAATTCTTTATGAACAATAGATTTAAAACAACAGGTACAAATTGTTGAATAAAATGTATATTATAATTAAAGAAATTAACAAGTGCCATAAATAAAATGAAGGTGCTCATAATAATTATATGTAATATGATGGCTGTATTGTACCTCCCACGTCCATTAAAGCCATAAAGTCACACAAATTAGCATACAATACCTAAGCACTTCTGACAAATGATACAAAATGGTTACTTCCCATACAGCGATCTCATACATCTGTATAAACATTATATTATTATTTATGTTATGTCATTTTCTTCCGTTCCGCTTTGATTACATATTATAGTAATGCATTCGTCATTAGAAATGGAAAAATTCTTTATTGCTAATTAAAAAATTGAGAACTTTGATAAATGGTACATTTTATATACCCTCGGTCTGTTCAAGTAAAATGTGGCGCTGAGTGAAAATTGACTTGATCATTTAGAAAAAATATATAAAATAAACGACATGATTTGTATATAGCCGTATGATATGATAAATCTATTAAATTATAAGAAAAAAGCAAACAAGATTTTTTTTTCATTATTATCAATAGATAAGTCATTAATGAATTTTCTTGTTAAAAATATTTAATAAAAACATTTATTAATTAACAAAAAATATATAAGGTAACGAGTACCTTTTGCTGTAGTCTGTGAAATGAAATCATATGGCATGTTAATTAACTTCAAAAAGCTCAGATTGCACACGTCCTTCAAACAGAGCATCACTTAGCTCATTCCGCTTTCTAATTTTTTCTTATAAATATTTACGTCCATGGACCCCTAATTTAACAACCTTTAGAGTTATTAGTTCATTTAAGTGTTACTTGACTTAATTAAAAAATCTTTTCCTACTAACATTTAGTTTTATATTTTTAAAATTCTTTGCAATTAGTTATATATCATTTGAATGAAACCATATAAGATGGAATATAAATAGAGAATGAAACAAAAAACAACAAATCAATAAAATTATACAGCCCTCTAAAAAAATATTTTAAATAGCTATTCGCTAAGCATAAAGTAAAAAACAAACGATGTTTAAGAAGATTTAAGACTGTCATAGAGTTATACTGTTAATTTCCATTAAACGTTTATGGGTGTTAAAAATAAAATCATTATGCCATTATGCCTTTTATATCTATTTTATCATAAATGAGGCCAAACTAGCCAGATGTCCACAATTGAAATACGTAACCACTCCACTTCCATTAACCACTTTGTACTCTATGACCTTATTTAAAAACTATTTTTATGTATACCTAATGGTTTATCCAAATAAAGCAAATTGGTAATATCACATAGAAAGTTTGCTAATTAAGTTTCATTCAATTCGAGTAAATTTGTATCGATAAATGTCTTATGAAAGTCACGAGAAAAAGATTTTCTCAGCCATCTTTAGAAATCTACCAGAACCGTTACCAGCACGACTTTGCAATGTCATTTACATTATACTGCGATATAATCACATATTAACTCAAACATAACTTCGCCTTTTGGACATTTTCGCCTCACTCTTTAAATTTTACAACAAAGACTGTTTTCATATTTTCAACTTCTTGTCGTAACATGTTTACAGATATTGGTGATTCGCAATTATTAACCTATGAATTTCTTTTTTTCCTCTCAGATATATACTTGTTACATATCTCAGTTTCATCTATTAATGTTGAGGCTTTTAATTCATAATGCTCGTCTCATGCGGGCTCTCAATTTAAGAGCAATAAATATACTTCATTCTATAATCTAATGAGAAGTCTCATTCAACCCCAATATTAACATTGTTCATAGGCAAATACTCAAGAGACGCAAGTTTTTGTACTTACAGCGACTAATTAGCAATTTTTTTAAGTTTTAAGCACTCGACTTGAGCCTTTGATATGTACTGGAGCTTGAGAGCTCATATACATAACTATATGAAATATAACATATTTTACAACGACTTAATGAGTTATAAAAATAGCATTTGCTACAGTGGAAATTAATAATTATATTTTTATTTTAATGACTATAATTATTATTAAATGTTTTCGTTATAATATTTTTAATAGACAAATATACCTAAGACTTTGTAAATACACCTAAGAGTAAGACAAAAGTGTGAACATCTTGACCCATTGTTTGTCCCAGTAATTATGTCAAGCTGATGCTTGTACTGTAGTTCCGTAAAAAGGAACAGGAAAGTGGAAATCCGCACCTTCGTTGTAAGTGGACGCGACGGATGTAGACATCCGCAATCATCCACACGATTCAACATTTTCCTTGGATTTTTCATTTTTCACGGTTCAGTTAGTACGCGAACCTTAATCTATTTTTTTCATTATGACCACATTGCTTACTATAATTGAAAACGAATAATAACAATATCTTTTTGTTTTCAGATTTGTACGTGAACGAATTACGGAGACCAACGCACATACTTTTAAGTTTTATACGTAAGTAAACAATGTCTATTAATATATATGTATGAATGAAAGATAAATGTTTAATTGTCAATAAAAGTGTGCGCAGTCTATGTGATTGCAGAAGCTTCATTAGTTTATTTCTCTATAAAACAGCTGTGAAACAGGCTAAGACCTAAAAGGAAATTTAAAATAACGATAAAATTATAACGCAAGCGTCAGTGATTAGGAAGGAAAGGAGAATCATCGCGGTTAAAGCTTGAGACATAAACACATATACAGGAAAGTTGGGAGGGTTTTCCTAAAGAGCATAATGCACCCACGGTAAAATAAAATCAGTTTTTACAGTATACAGTTAGGTATTCTGATTTCTAAGACAGCAATGTAAGCTTCATATATTATGCCACTAGACTAAAAGTACTTATACACCTTATATTTTAATAACCAATTTGTCACCTGTTGTGACATAAAAAAATAATCGAATTGATAACTTAAGCGATATTCATTAATCATCTACACTAGTTAACAGCTAACAATAGCACAATAGTACCATATTTCACCCGTGACACGTGTACGTTACACACGAATCGCCACTCATAACGACGCAGCTCCGTTACGTGCAGTGGCCGCTTCGCATGCATTTAACGGTGGTCTCGATTTGATATGCATTGACCGAATTCATTCTCTGTTCTATAATCCAATTCAAGTGAAGCTAAGATTTATAGATTTAATTGGATCTACTATACTTGTGTTTTATCGGATATATGAGGAAAGGCAAATGTACAATTTGAATATAATTTATAAAGCACATATTTGTACATTCATATTTATATTTTATATATCGCCCGCACATAGCAGGGTAGTCAGAAAGCAGGGTGTTAGACACTCCGTCTTCATTTCTTGTTAAATTCATATTTTTTTATTTTTCAATATAAAAATCAAATAAGAGAAAAGGATTTACCGGAAATAAACACTTCAAATCATAAAATATTTTTTTAAAATCCCAGCTTCAACGATTGAAATGATTTGCATAGTTGAGCTAAAAACACCAATGCTAACGAACTTAACCCAGTTAGTATCTTTTAAAATTGAAAACTATTTACTATTTTGAATGATAAAAGTATAAATGCTAGCGGAAGCCTCGCTAGATTAGTAGGTTACATGCGCTAAGTAGGGCTGGGTCAGTCGCAGGTCGTCCACGCGTCGCATACGGACGAGGACTCGCATTCCGCAACATAGCGGAACATAACCGCACGATCTACTAATGGCTTAAGGGTGACGTGCAAATCATTTCATATTTAATTAAATTATTATCATTTTTATTACAACACCTTTTATAATTAATAATCCTATATTTTTTTATTCATTTACGCTCTTAAGTGGAAATATTTTTTGTAAACTTTTTTTTTGTAACTGGAAATGATATTGTAACATAAACTTTGTATTTATTAATCACAAATTACAAATAATAGTAAAAATATATGAATAATAATTGATATAATTATCTATAAGAGTATTACTAATCCACTAATAAAAACTAATGAAATCGTCACTTTCTTATTGGCAGCCTAAATGGTAGGTACTAAATGACTTTCTTATAATTTAATAATCAAGTTTTACTTTCTCCAACGGTGACGAAGGACAGCGATAATCATCAAAACTTATTATGGCTGCATGTAAATAAAACGTTTTATGATAAAAAAAAACATAAATGTAAAAATAAGAGTCAAGTTCAATATTATTAATATCGATATATAAAAGAATTGGTAAATAATATGATGCCAAGTTCTGTGGATAATCCTGAAATTTATTTTTCAGAAAATAAATAGATCGAAGCTCAGGGCTTGACTTGGAAAGTTTTCATATATAACTTATTATATAATAATGCGATGAAACAAAAACTTGTATATTTTATATTTATTAGCTTTTATTCTTTATGTTATATTCCTTTTCTTTTATTTAAAGAAAATCGATTTCAATAGCCTTCAAAAAGTAAAATCAAAACTACTTGTCCGATCTTAACTAAATTTAAGTGGGGCCACATCAAAAGTACTGGCTATCATATAAAAAATAATCATTAAAATTGGTTCACCAAGTAAAAAGTTGGTTTCAGCTTTTGCATAATGTGTTTATAAATAGACGGACAATACCAAATTTCCTAAGTATGTTTCTCGTTTATACAAATGATTTTTTAGATTTAATAAAATTAATTAAAAACATTTAAGTCACTAAATGATGTTTATTTTTAAATTACATAATGATATTACTGTATATATTATTAAAAGTCGCAATGATAACCTGTCTGTGGGCTAATGGAGAAAGTATAGGGCCATCTCAAGCGCTCATCTCGAAACGTGGGCTTTCTCTCAATTCCACAACTCTGTGATATTTTACACACATTTAATATATTATTCTTATATTTAATGTTCTAATTATTATAAGCATTTATAAAGCCAAATTTTTAAAATAACTAATATTATAAAATTCTTAATATAATAGTAAACTCAGAATCTCAGTCTGATGACTTTTAAGAAATAATCATAAAAAAATAATTAACACTCTATACGCGGCAATATTTTAATATTTATATATATAAAACAAATCAAAGAATACGACAAATATCCGGGGTCAGTCGATAGCGAAATGTAAAAAATCGTAAGTCGGTCAAATAAAAACAAAAGTTGCGATACACGTTTTTCTAGTTACGCAGGTCGAAGGCGTCTATCTTCAAAATCTTTCGATATGTTTATTATATGATCTCGAATTTTATTTAGAAATTTAATGTGAAACTCGTTTAAGCTTGCAATTGCAATAAAAAAAAAATTACTGTTCAACGCATACTTCATTTACATTTTTAGAGGAAGTAAATGTTGACCGTCTGCTTCGTTATTGGCTTACAATAATTAAATCATTGCGCAAATTTCAAGTGGATCCATTAAAGATATCTATAGCTACAGTAACATTAGCTTTTTGTAAAGAAAAAAAATAACTTTAAATAATATTTTTCCTTTGTTTCAAAATCTACTAAATGTACTACGACTAATGTACTTGTTTTTCTCTTTTGTGTGTGCAATAAAGAATTTATCAATCTATCTACCTATCTATCTAAATGATGTTCAAAACTTAAGTTATTTTCTTTTAACCATATATAAGTTATTTATAATAAAAAAGCTCAGACACAATTTAATACCGTAATATAGAATTACCCGTACGTCACTCATAAAATAAATTAACGTGCAATCGCTAGGTCGTTGGCCGGTAATGTCAAAAATAACAAGCGCAGTCGCCAACTTCGCGAGTCAGTACAGCTTGTGCAAAAAGTCATTTAACCTGCGAAACAATACAACTACATACAAATTTTGTATAAACATAACACGAGTACTGCTGTAATGTGCTTGGAAATATATAAAAGAAATAAGATTTATTTTCATTCTCAAAGTTGGTTTTTATGAGCTCATATCGAAAATCTGCATGGACTTTTTATAAGGGACTTGAGGCTTTGAGGAATCTGAAAAAAGTATTGTAAAGGTGTTGTGTTTTTTTTATTTCTGTAATAAGTTATGTCATCGTGATTTATTTAGGAAATTACATAAAGTACACGCGTCGGGTGCGGGTTCAATCCTGATTTGGAGGAATATTTATATGAAAATTACGTTCCGTTCGGTGGCAAGACATTAGGTTTTAGTGATACACTTTTACACTACCGGTCAGGTAAAGATAAAAAATATTTATAAATTTCGTTGCTCACAATGTAAAACGAATATTATTTATATTTTGAAGCAAAATATATTGTCTTTACACCGAAAAATTAAATTTATTAAAGACGTACGCTCACGACTATCTCATTAAATTCCAATAATTGTATTTCAATGGCAACAGAGCGTGCTGTCTGTGGCTTTATCAATCGGTAGAGAAAGTGGCGTGGGGAGCTTTAAAGGGCGTCTGGGCGACATCTTGTCTCGGCAATACCAACCGTTACTATTGCTTACCGTTATTAGATTCTGCTATCATTCACCTGTCTGCATTGCAGAAACCTGTCTTGAAAACTTATTTTGTAATGTTTTAATATCAAAGTTTCAAATGTCGATCAAATGTCAATCGACTAATAACCGAAATGATTAATTCGAGTATATTAATGAAATGAATCACGAATATATTAATAATATGATGCTTTGAAACAATTTTTTATATTTTGCGTTGAAGGTAAAGAAAGATAATATACGGCACACAAATATAGACGACATTCGATTATTCGCTTTGATTTGCGCAAGATTGGTAGACGCATGTGCTTTACATTTCACTGCATGGGGTATGGTTCCAGTCTATGTAATGTCTTAGACAACATCACCTAGTTCAATTGCGTCATGTAGGCGCCACTTGACAAGATGTGATGAAATTTAAAATCCTTTAGAATTTTATAGTCTACGTAAAATCTTAAATTAGATAGCAGATCATTGCGTGCGTTTTTTTACTACTCATATTAAATATTAATAAAATTAATTTATTCTGCATATAATTTAAATTTTTGAACTAAACTTTCTAAACGTTGTAATATATTTCTTAAATAATTTTGCGTAAGTCCATTTCTTTATCAAATAAAGTGTTCATAATATTTAATTCAGGTTGCGAAAAAAATCTAAAGTAGACAACAGCCATAATTTCTAATATTAAGGTTTATCTTTTAACTTTTATTTTCAATGTTTTATTAAAATTCTCGTCATTATTTCGTCTTAAACGTCGTTATTCGTTAAAGTTCTAAGACAAACGTAATTATTTACTATTTTTTTTGTTTTACAAATAGAAGTACTGCCGCCGCCTTAACATCACGTTACTCTAGCAACGTGTATTTAATTTTACGAAAGTGTATTTCAAATGAAAAGTATTGTATCTAACATTTATTTTATGATTCTATTACATTATTAAAAATCATTGGCTACTCGATATAAATTTTTAGTATGCTGAATTTTATACTCATGTATCGTATATGTTACAATCTTTAATTTTGAAAAATAATTAACTGCAAATTCACGATAACCGAGGTTTCAATACCTACTCAGCTACTTATATTTATTCGTATTTACCCGATTTATAAACATTTCGGCCTCTATTCAATATCTAAAAGATATTGAATAGAGGCCGAAAAGTCATCGTTAATTCATAAAATAACAAAGAAGTCCAATTCTCGTAATGTTAAATAAAATCCAAAAATTAACAATATTATTATGTTTATTTCAGGTCTTCACTTCACCATGCTGCGACCAGACGAGAGTATTAGATAGTCGGCTGTTGTAACGCAGTATGGGTGCAAATATGGGCAAGAACTCGAGCCTGCTGGACGCGCTGCCTTCTACTCAGGGCACGCTCCACGTCGTCATGCTTGGTCTCGACTCCGCCGGCAAAACTACAGCGCTCTACAGGCTCAAGTTCGACCAATATCTGAACACCGTCCCAACTATAGGTTTTAACTGCGAAAAGGTTAAGGGCACAATCGGAAAATCAAAAGGAGTCAATTTTCTCGTTTGGGATGTCGGTGGACAAGAAAAGCTCAGACCACTGTGGAAATCGTACACACGATGCACAGATGGTATTATATTTGTTTTAGACTCCGTAGACGTTGAGAGGATGGAAGAAGCAAAAATGGAACTAATACGTACGGCGAAGTCGCCGGATAACGCGGGAGTACCAATACTTGTACTGGCAAATAAGCAAGATTTGCCAGGGGCTAAAGAGCCGCGAGAACTAGAAAAACTGTTAGGATTGCATGAACTAGTCTCATCACCACATGGATCACGCGACTCGCATTCATGGCACGTGCAACCCGCTTGTGCTATCACAGGTGAAGGCCTTCACGAGGGTCTCGAAGCACTTTACGAGATGATTCTCAAAAGAAGAAAACTTGCCAAATTACAAAAAAAACGAGTCAGATAAATTATTGGCATGTGAAAATAATTTATATGATAAAAATGTCTATGATATAACGTATGAATGCTCATTGCATGGGATACATAAATATTATTATCCTGGATTGAACACCAAATATTGATTTTATAAATAAGTTCATAACGTCTTATGAAGATATTCCATCATAGTGTTGCTCAAATTTTATGAACATTTTGAGGAAAATGAATATTTTGATAAATTAATTTAACCACTAGTCGTTTTCTTTTGAAAATAGCTATGGTATAAATTTTAACGAAAATATTATTTAATTGAAACTTACATTAACATAGAAACAATGTAAAATAGTACCCCAAAAATGATTTCAGCTCACTAAATCTAATAATTCTTTTTACACCATAACTCAAATAATCACAAACTTCTTAAATATTTAAAATATTAAATTACATAAAATTTATTAGGGGCCTCTAATTTTTAATTTAAATATACCAAAGGCGTCGCATTTAAGTTTATATAAACAAAACAGGGACATGTAAGAATTTTTAAAAACACGTCTAAATATAGATAGTGAATCGTCAGGAATGGCCCAAAATTGCTCTTGAAACAGAATCAAATCTTATTGTTCAATCTGGTCATGTCTTCTTGTAAATAAAATCGTTGTAAATATATTTTAGAATCCATATTACAAATACAATAAAATAAAAAGAATCGATCATGATAATTATAATATTATACAATCAATCCATTCATTTCCTGCCTCTCAGAAAAATATTTTCCCCATAAGTCAAGTTTATACAGAAATAAGAAAGAACATTTAAACGGGATAATATACAACAAGTACATAGGTTATCATTTTAAACATTATTGGTAGCGATAATTTAATTAGGTATTTATTTATTTACTTACTCATAGCTGTACCTTAGTGTAACATGTAACCAATGTATTGAATTAGTTAAGCTTTTACCAATTTATTTTATTCACCTTGTAAATATGTAAATTCCAAATGTAGTTATTCGTCAATACCAAGAAACCAAACATTTATATGAGTAGGGAACTACTTTTGTTATTATAATTGTTTTAAAGAAACATTAACGCTATTGTAATTGTATTGTGTTTTATGGTGATACATGTTATTTTATTGGATCCCCGTAATAAAATCTGTTTTCGATAATTTTTTTTATTTCTACTTTAAGAATTGCCATTACCTTCATCAATTTCATTCAAACTAAGTAAATATAATGCTGGATCGTCATTTGTAGTCCAATCAGTAAAAAGTGATAAATATTCAATTTCTGCTTCCGTTAAAATTTTCATTTCAATTTTGTTTGTTTTATTTTTACAGTATTTCATCTTATTATTGTTTTTAATATCGGTTCTTTTAAGAGGCTTCACGGTTTTATCATTAATTATTCCATAAGAATCAAGCATCTTTTTTTCTAATGTGTAAAAAGAATGTAATTCTTTAGCAGCCTCGTTTGCCCTTTTCGATTTCAGTCGCTCTATTTCGACATATTTTACCATCGCATGTCTTACAGTTTCACTTTGAATAGAATCTAATCGCAGTGAATAGTCCAAATAAAAATTTTCGATAGACTGTGCTAAAGTAAAAATATCAGTATTTGCAGGACTTTCCAAAAATATTTTTTCGTAGCAAAACTCTAAATGTAATTGTAATTTTAAAACATCCGGTGCTCCGACATTCTGGTAAAAATCACCATAGAGTGTTTTAGTAAATTTAGCTTTTAAATAATTACATCTTTCTTCGGCAAACGATAAAAAATCTTGAAAACGTTTTATAGATCTAGTAACTGAATAATAATCTTGTCTAATAATCTCTTTTAAATTATTTGTACCAGTTTTGAGAATTTTCAAATAAGGTGCCAAATGATTACCGCGTGTATAATAATGAAGTTGCTGTTTCTCCATAAAATCGAAAACACTAAATAGGTCTTCTGGCTGAGTGAAATACAGCACAGGCGTAATAGGAACAGCGTAACAAATGTTTCGTAATCTCTCGAATACCACAGTAAACGTATCTTCTTCACTAGAATCAGATAAATCAAAACCTTTCGCTTCAATTTCCACCGACCTTGCAAAATCTCTATGATTTAAACGCCAAGTAGGTGGTGACAAATAATATAAAAATCTACCATACTTTTGTTGCAGACTGTACTTATATTCTAAACCAATAAGCCGCGATTTTAAAGTAAACTGTTCTAATGCTAAATTTTGTAATTCCACTATTTTTGCTTCAATTTTGTTCTTTAATTTGTCCCACTCAATTAAGGACGCTATAGATTTTTCATAATCTTCGGACATAAAGGCATTGAAGTATCGGACTTGTTCAGATAATCGAATCTTTGAAAATTCATACAAATCCATTTGACGGCGATAATTAGTGTGTATATTAAGGACGCAATCCTCATCAATACCTTTTTCTAGTTTATGTTGCAACACTATATTGCCTGATTTTTTGAGATTTCTGGTATTGGGTCGTAATAGTCTTCCATTTATAACGTTATAGAAGTCTATATCGATATCAGTTGAACATAAAATATTATCTTTTGGATCGTTTATACATAAACGTTTTTTTAAATCCACCGAAAATATTTTATATTTTTTAGAATTTTTTATTTTTAATCCTTCTTTAAATAGATCCTTACTTTGTTTCTTCGAAAAAAACATAAATGGTAAAAGAATTTCACCTCTTTTCAACTTATGAACTGGCAAAGATGATTCAACAGGCAAAATGTACTTTTGATTGTCTTTACTAAAAACTTTAGACTTCATTTTTAGATTGTTTTAGTACTTTTCAGTTGATTTTATGTTTGCTAGAGCTTTTACGTGTCATTGAAATACAAAATATGTTATTTAACATTTTATTTCAAAGGAAGCCTACCAGATTAGCTACAAAATGTATTTTGAAAATTTATTATTATCTTTAGAGAAAAGGGTGAAATTATTTTCATTCGGCATATATAGGTTTTTAAAAAAATAGTAAAAATGTAATTGTTTAATATGAGTCAAGGAACAGATTTCCGAGGCACCCAATCAAATGTTGGCTTTACAAATTTATAATATTCAGCTAAATATGGTGAAGGATTCATTCCGTCACACCATTCCGTGAACAATAGTAAACTATCTCTTTCTTCTGGACTTATTTTAAACTTTTTTGGCTTGATACGTTCCCCACTAGTTAGTTGTGACTTTCGCCTTTCAGCAACAACTAAAGCGACTCGACTTTTTTTATCCATAAACTTTGTGAGAACCGGTCTTTTATACTTTGCAGGCGGTAAAAATGCTTTATTCATTGCAGTTGTCATTTCTCTAAAAGCTCTCAGCTCACGTTGAGCTTTATAAGAATTTTTCATTGTTTTTAAGTCTTGTGTAAAAAAAACAGTTCTAGCTTGATTTACTATGTTAAAGTCTAAAGAATCGAGACGTAAATTATAATCCTCATACATGACTTCTAAAATTTTCATTGGATCTTGAAAATTTTGATGACCTTCTTCACATTTGCCAAAAATTTGTTCATAAACGTATTCTATACAAATTTTTAACTTTAGGGAACTTGGACTGGCCACACTATCATAGAACGTAGTGGTCAGTATTCGAAAAAATTTTTCTTTGAGATGATTTTCGTTATGGATTTCTCTAGCAATCTCGTTATTAATAGACTCAATATAATATTGGAAATAATCTAATTCTTTTTTTGTAATATGTTTCAATTGCTTTATACGCTCTATTAAAAGTCGATAGGGTATGTCGGTTTTTGATAGCTGTATTAAATATTCTCTACTTTGTAACTCCATCGTTCTAAATATATACATCATTTGATGTGGACTCTTGAAATACAAATACGGAGGGTATGGATTTACTAATTCGCGTTTTGCAACTTCTATCATTCTATCTATATCTAAAGTTTCTACAAGATCGTTGTCTGTAATAAATTCTCCGGAGTCAAATTGTATTGATTGAATATGTTTTAAATTTTCATCATATAATTGGCGCCATGATAATGGTGCAACAAAAATTAGATAGCTTCTATATATTTTCAAGATACTACGTATAGCGTCAAGTTTAAACAAAATGTTATTCAATATAGTTATTTTTGATACGTATCCTAAAAACTCGGAGTTTTTCAAGGTTAGCTCTGCAAATTTTTTTTCCGCTTTTGCCACTTTAGCTGCTGATCTTTTGTAATCTTCTGTAAGGAACATCTGAAAATCTTTAACATGACGTTTTAAATTTAATGAAATTTTATCATATTCTTTAGATTCTTCTACTATATTCTGATCTATTTTTAATATAAGATCACGCCTGTATCCTATTTGTTGTCGGTTCATTGCATAACTTCGAATATTATTAACATACACCTTTATATCGTCAAAACATCTCAAAGGACGACCTTCAATAACCGTATAAAATTCTGGATGAATTTCTACGATGCCTCTTACATCATCAACTGGTTCCTCAATAAAGAGTCTCTTGGAAATATCCCTTGTAGCAGCTATTCTAAGATTATCTTTTAAATGTAACGGCTGTGTTAATCTATTTCTGCATATCAATTTTTCTCTTCGATCTGTATATTTTATATAGGAAAGTAATTTTTCAGATTTCGGTATATTAAAAGGTTGACCAGGTTTCTTTTCCTTAAAGTGCTGTTTAATAGCATGTTTTCTATTAGCAAAATAATGTTGGGTATTTGGTACGTAGCGTCGACGAAATATTATATCTAAAGTCTTTAATGGAACCATTGGCTTTCGTTCTTCTTTCAAGCAAGACATTTTGTTTATATTAATAAAAATCCTATCGAAATTAATATATTTTATAGCTTCTAGCAAAAGTTGTTATTTTTCTGTCACTGTCAAGTTTTTATTTCTAGATCTAAATCACAAGCTTTTTGATGAATGAAAAAACAAATTAATACTTTTTAATTTTTTTTAACATTTATTTATTTTAAAATCCAAACACATACTTATATACGTATTAATAATGTAAAATATAGGTATTTATTTGTAAGTTTTCGCTCTAGACGGTTCGTAAGAAGATTTAAGACGTTTGCTCAATTTCTCTACATCTTTTAACAGTTTACTTGCATCTTTAGCTCGTCTAGTTTCCTTTGCTTCGTTTTCATATGTTTCTTTTTCTGTTGCTTTTATAATATCTAAATCAAATGCTGACAAATCTAACATTAAATTATCGTATTCTCTTTCTAAAGATAATGTCATGTCTAAAAAACTTAAATTGGCGTCATTTGGTGCGATTACTTGTTCGTATGCAAATTGTACGTAATTAAAAATTTGTAAGACAGTTTCTGATGATACTAAATAACGAATTTTATCTTCAAGTATACGAAAGAAAGTTTTTTTCAATTCAACTTCTCGAACTTTATTCCATGCGATAATTTCCTCAGTCAATTTCATCTAAAAAAATAAATAAAGTATTATTTGTTTAATAATTTAAATTAATAAGTGATATTTTTTAAAAAGTTTTACCTTTTCTTTTATATATTCCAATTCTTGAGTTAACAAGTTTTTAAGAAATCGAAGGGATTTTAAAAATTTATTCTTTTCAGCATTCAAATCTTCAGTTACTAAGAGATAGTTTAGATTTTGTTTCTCAAGTAAATCAAAAACAGTAAGCAATTGATCTGGGGCCTCAAAATAAAGCTGTGGCGGAGGTAGTTGATTCAATCGATTTCGAATTAAACTTTTGTTAACTTTAACAAATATATCGCAGTCTTTTGTTAGAATTTCAAAGTGGTCAACATTTAAAGTCACATTCTGCCTTTCTTGCCATAAAATTGGTGCAGCGCGGTGCAAGAAACATTGAAAAGAAAGTAAAATTTGTAATGTTTCGTGAATGTATTGCAATTTTGATTTTATAGTGGCTAGCTCAAAATTAGCTTTCTTGTGCTCCTCCGTTTGATTCGTTAGTTCTTTAGCCAAACTATCAGATTTCCTCATTATAACAATGGTTTTATCGTTATCATCATCCAAAAACTTATCAAAACTGTGCTGGTATTCTTCGAAGTGCTTTGAAGCTGTATTATATATTTTTCTTTCTGTTTCAATCTCCCTATTTATTCGCAGTATCTCATCCATTAAAAAACCATGTAAAGTTCTTTTTAACGCTATTTGTCGAATATTTTGCTTATACGTACGTATGGAAGTGTTTGATCTAATTGGTCTTCCTTCAACTTGGGAATAGAATTGGGGGTCGATGTTTAGTATGGTCTTCAGACTACTATCATCATCAACTTTCTCAATGGGAGGTAACTTAATACCGCATTTTACAACACTTTTTGCATCTCTTTTAACTAATTTCTTTTTCATTTTATAGATCTCACTGGATTTGTTACACTTAGTGGTTCAGTAACGCTTTTGTTACTATAGCGATCGTAACATCGTTCTTGTTAATGTTGTTATTGATCAAACTTATTGTATAGAAATGAAACATCATTTTATTTGTTTCCTCACGCATTTCGAGGAGGGGTAATATGTAACTGCGTGTTTCAATTGAGACATAAAAAGCAAAACTATTTACAAATAAGATTTCTTGATATGATATTTTAAAAATTGTTTTAACCGATATATGCCTATAAGCAACCATTTTCCAAGTATTTGTTTATAGTAACCTACCTACAGTATTATAATTTAAATATCCAGAATAAACAACGCATTGCCACATCAAGTGTACATTTATTTTGATATCATTAAATACAATGACAGGTTCATTATTAAAATAAATTAATCACTAGAAGAGCTAGCACTCTGCCGTTCTTCTTTTTCTTCTTCTTCGACTTCCTTCTTAACGTTTTCCCAAGGCATCACAGGTAACGGCTCAACAAATGAATCATCAACTTTCAGTTTGTATAATAATCGTGGCGTAAAATGAGTCGGTAGTGGCCATACATTTTCTAAAACGAAGCAAAAAAGTAATTTAGGATGACGTTTTAATTTATAGGGATTTTATAAGGAGATTGTATTATAATAATATTTTATGCAAACTAGGTGTCGTGGTGCCAACGACTGTCTTCGAGCATTGAGAAAAGTGGTTCCTAAGGCAGATATAATAGTTAAATGTTACAGTAATTAACTAACCAAATATCATTTTACTTACCAAAATAGAACCTATAGTCATCTACTCGTCTATGCAAATGAACGACAGAGCGGAGGTCTAAAATATATTGAGATTTTAGTAAAAAATCTAATAGAGCTACTTCTGGTAAAGCTTCCATTTTTGCATCCACAGCGCTCAAGCCTTCGAAAGATAACTGTAAGTTTTCCAGAATTTATAATATACGAAAATACCTATATACCACCTAAATGGAAAAAGATCTATTTGATACTAAATTTTATTTACTTATGATCTGAAATTGGGTCTACATAAGTTTAGTTTATTACCTAAATAAACTTTCCTATGAACTTACATTTTTATCGGCTTTAGTATATTCACAAATCTTTTTAACCTTCTGTAGACATATTCGTAGTTGCGCCATATGATCAGTTATAGGACCGGTAGCGTCTAGTTTGCCAATAAGGGACGGCGGCCTGGCAATTAGTGCCTGCCAGCTATTGAACATCAACTTTAAACAAGAGAAAAATATTATGAAACTAAGTCCCACTTTAAATTTGATTATTAGGTACATATGTATCATATTTCGTCCAATATCATTTTTTTCATGAAAGCCTATTTTTCTCTTTTAACTAAAATATAAAGTAGTATAAAGTGCTAACTAGTTATTATACCATATTTTTATTATTTTTATAACATGACAAACGTAAAAATAATAAGCATATTATTCTAATTATTTTTTATAATTATTTGTATAGTTATATCGACAATACCGACTGTTTGAATCGAGTGGTAGACTATTAACAATTTCAAACGCTGGAACATATGTGTCGGTTTTTTGGCATTCGGTTCCTCTTCCAATATGACTGTTAAATCTTCTTCCGCTGTATCAGCTTTCATTTCATCGGTTTTTGCTTGTATTAATTTATTTTCACGATCAAATAGAAATCTTAGATGTCTATGAACGGTATCTTCTGAGCCCTGCGAAGTAGTAAAATAACTCTTTCAAAGTACAAATTACTAGATTTAAGGTACTGTCTTAACGTTTAAAATATAAAATTCATTAAAATATCTTAAAATGTTGTTCAAATTCTACTACGTGTAAAACTATTATACAGACTATTAGACTTACTTGCTAAAACAATGAGACATTAACGTTGGAGTATTTTAAATTCCTCAATTTAAAAATATTATAGAGAAAAACAAAATTGAAGTTTACACTACATTTTTTCTTGTAATTAATTGTGTTATAATAATATAAGAGTAATTCAAAATTTTGTCCTAAAAAACTACAATACCTTCTCATAACGGCACTGACCTCAACTACATGCACAAAATAGCTTTCGTATACTAAAAGTATACCGAAAACATTTATTTCACAATACCCCGAGTTCACATCATTTATAGTCATTTGGAAGTGGTCAATCAACTCATGTTTTGGCAACACGTGCTCCCCGATGTAGACCATACGAATAGCATGGGTTTTCTGAAATTGTAATTTTTACCATTTTTAAATCTAATATACCTACCATTTTTTTTTTCCTTTATTTTCAGATAATGTTATTTTTATACAATAGGAACCTTTTAATTGCATACATACTTACATAGCTTCACGCTTTATCCCTCATATGGCAAGGTAGCAGAGGGAACCTAGTGTTAAGACATTCCGTTCCCTACTTTCCGCCGAATTGAGGCATTGTGTGCTGAGTGGCGGAACTCAATGCCGCGCTTTGCCTCGTTACCAAACCCAGGAAATGAAAAATTCCATTTCCTGGAGTGGGAATCGAACCCACAACCTGTCGCATTTACAGTCCCACGCTTGTGCCTCTGCGCCACGACAGGCGTTTTCGACCTACTAATTACTAAACAATAATGAATGAGCCCTAAAGATAAAGGTCCTTAACGTAGTTCAGTACATAAAGCTACTACCTTACAAATACTTCTACTTCTCAAAATTAATTTAAATAATTTATACTTAAAACCATATTATTATATCACTAACCAATCCGACTCGCTCAAAATTCTCTTCCACAACATTTAACACTGTTTTAATATCTAACTGAGGCAATACCGCCATGGCTCAAGGTTTGTTTATATACATTTTAAAACATTTCGTAATCCTATAGGACATGTATATATTAAATATGAATACGTAACTCCAAACTTGTTACCATGGAAATCACAGATAGTGGATACATTATCTGAAAAATCCATAATTACAACATTCATACGTTTTATACCACTCGCTACTAGATGGTGCTGTAATTCAATAGAGAAATGTAAGTCTGGGACACCTGCAATTTTCGTGTACATATTAAAATTGTAGCATAATTATAAGTAAAATTTCACTAAAAATAAATCTTTAAACTCAAGCTGTATTCTATTTTTTCAGGATTTTGCGGGATGAGGCTGTAAAGTTCACTGACTCACAGATAGACGATGAGAGTCTAAGTAGCTTTTTTATAATATACATGAATGAAAAGAAGAATGTAGCACAGCAAGATAGACAAAAAGAATATTAAGACTCAACGCTGCGGGATATCATCGTAACTAATTTATAATATAATCACTACCTCGAGTGGAGTTCGAATACACAATCATTTGTGAGCTTGCAATAAGACGCTCTCCCATTCCCACAAAGGACCTAATGAATAATGTACTTTACTATAATTATATCAAATTAAACGCCATTAATAAAAAAATGTCACTGCCACTCGCGTCTACGTTACTGGACGCAAATCATCTTGCTAAAAACACTTAGTTCTTAATTAAAACCGACATTCACATGTTGAAAGATATTTTTAATAAAACTATCAAAACTTTATTTGCTATAAGCATCTTTTTGATTATAACTATGTTTTTTAATGATTTGTTTAAATACTCCATTCATAAACATTTGGAGGCACCTTACTAGCCTGGTAAAGTATTTCTTAATATATAGATGTAGATGTTAACATATATATACCTTCAATTAATTATATTTGTTGCATATTTATCGATAAAGACTGAATCAATCTGCTTCTGTATAGTTATTTAACGTATTTATTTTCCGTTACATAAAAACCACTAAATCACTAAATAAACAAATAAGTTCTTCCTGATATCAGAACGGTAAGCATTGGTATCAACTAAAACTAAAGTAAGTCTCTATAAACAGTTGAACTTCGGTTTCGGAAGTTGGCGTAATTCGAAGATTGTACGTATATAAAATTTTAAATTTTCTTTTATTATATAGTCAAGTATTTATATCATATAATCTCTTTAGAGGTACAAATTAGTAAAAGACTAAATTCAGGTTTCCAGTAAATCTGATAAAAAAAATCATATTTTTATATAAAAATTTATACTCCCACTTTAACCTTTTACCATTGAAATTTGTGTTTAAATTTTTAATAAAAGTAAAGAAAATAAAATAAAAGCCAATATAAATTGTTCAGAATTTTATTTCTATCACAGGTAATGTGTAACTACTTGTTAAACTAAATTGACTTAACAAATGCTATATAATATGTGACATTTTACATTTTTTTCAACATCTACATATTAATAAGTATTGATTGATGACTAATATCTCCTGTTGCTACGGAACTTATTCCATTTCCTGTTTGGATTCCAGCTGTTTGTTCTCTGTCCAAATTTCGCCTGGTTTTCTTGTATTTTCATAGCTTTAAAATCTCTCGCTAACTGCTGTAATTCCATTGGAATTTCCTGTAAAAAGATGATAAAACGCATTTAGCAAAAATATATATCACATGAATATACCAATTAGAACTCATCTGGTAATTAATTACTTTTAAATTCACTTTACTATCATTTTTTTAAAGTGAAATTATAGTAAATGAAATGAAAATTTAAGAGTAATTAATTTTAAAGAAGTAAATTTTTTTTTGCTTCATATTATAAACTTCAGGAAAGATACTAAGAAATGAAAATTCAATAATTTTTTACAATAAATTTGTTGTAAACAACCAAAATATAATAGAAATATTAGTTAAATAGTTAAACTTAAAGTAAATTATAACATTGTTATTTTACCAATATTCCAGAAAAAAAGAAGTTTTAACACTAGGTGTTTTCAGCCAATTTTGCTAATTACAGGTAATAAATGCAGACAAAAATAAAGACATAGTTATTATGAAGCAATATTTTATAAAAAAGCCTTTTATTATTACTTTTCTTATTTTACAACTTGTCAACATAATAATGTTCTATAATACCTGATTAGCTTCTTTCAATACAGATATGAGGTTCTTAGCTTGTCGTGCATCCTCCTCAGTAAGTAAAGTATGTGCTACACCTTTGTTCTCACGGCGGCCAGTTCTCCCAATCCTATGTATATAGTCCTCAGATGTATTAGGAAAATCATAGTTAACTACATGAGTGATGCCATCGACATCTAAAAAATAAATATTAATGCTATAATAGTATAAAAATTATATAATAATTGTGACATAAAATTAATATAATCAGTTCAAATTTAAAATGTTGTTTATTCCAATTACCTTATGCCTTATCAAATGAACATAAATCTACTACCAGTTTGGAAAGCAGTTCATCTGAGAAAACCCGGCAAGCAACTTAGTTACTTATTTTAAAGATAAAACTCTTTCTTTCTTTTAACTTCACGCTGTATCCCGCATATAGCAGGGTAGGTAGAGGGAACCAGAGAACCTAGTGTTAAGACACTCCATTCTCTTTCAACAATTCCGTTCCCCACTTTCCGAATTGAGGCATTGCGTGTTGAGTGGCGGAACTCAACGCCACGCTTTGCCTTGTTACCAAACCCAAGAAATGAAAATACTAAATTTTACATTTCCTGGAGTGGGATCGAACCCACAACCTGTCGCGTTTACAGTCGCACGCTTGTGCCTCTGCGCCACGACAGGCGTTAAAGATAAAACAATTTTATTATTTAATACATTGGCAACGCCTGAACTTAATATGAATGATTGTGATAGCCAAGAAACAAACTAAGGCACTAAGTATTTAGTAGGAATGTAAGGCAACTTACACATGAGGATTTGAAAAATTAATCATACTATTAGTTTTGTAAAAATATTTATGAAACATATAGCTAAATTATTTAATGTGTACATAGCTTTATTACCTAAACCTCTTGCAGCAACATCTGTAGCAACAAGGATATTAGTTCTACCAGTTTTAAATTTATTAATAACTGTGTCTCTTTGGAGTTGTGTTTTGTCACCATGTATTCCAACAGCAGGCCAGCCATTTCTTTTAAGTGTAATTGTTAAACTGTCCACAAATCTCTTAGTATTGGTAAATACAAGTATTTTACCAAATCCTTGTCCAGATATATCGTGCATTATAGTTTTGAACCTGAAATATTAATTATGACTATTATAAGCAACAACTGCAACTTATATTTATTTTATCTTTTTCATTTAACGTTTGCAGTTTAAGGTGAGAGTATCTAGGGAAAAGCCACACCAATGTTTTACTTTCATCACATTTTTATAGAGATATTTTCTGAATGGTGGAATTCAATTTTTCATTTAGTCTAAGCAAATTGGTAGAGAAATTTAAACACAATCAAAGAAATATTTACACTACTAATAAATAATTAGATAATAATTTGTAAAGATATTACTGGAGTTACAACTGTGCAATTTCAGAGCAAAAATAAGAATGAAGATAAATAATAAATTACTTGTCCATTTTGTCGTCTCGTCCACACACATGTATATGTTGTTGAATATTGTGGTTTGCCGATAGTTCAGTAGATCCTACATTCACTTGTACAAATTCACCAAGGTAATCTTTAGCTAGCTCTTGCACTTCCTCAGGCCAAGTTGCTGAAAACATCAATATTTGCCTTTCCATTGGTACTCCCTCCAAAGCTTCACGTATCTGTGGCTCAAAGCCCATATCCAACATTCTGTCTGCCTCATCTAATACCACATATTGACATCTGCTAAGATTTGTTATTTTGCTAACAATGAAGTCATTTAATCTACCTGGCGTAGCTATTAATATATCCACTCCTTGACTTAATTTTGCTGCCTGGCCTGTTCTACTCACACCCCCATATATACACAAACATCTTAAATTAAACAATTTTTCAAAATCTTTCGCAACTTCTTCAATTTGTCTTGCAAGTTCTCTTGTAGGTGCAAGAATTAAGACCCTTGGACCCCTACCCTTTCTTGTTAGTTTTTCTTTTAGTTGCACTACAGCTGGCAACAGATATGCTAAAGTTTTTCCAGTGCCTGTCTGAGCAATGCCAACAAAATTTTTGCCAGACAGCGCAATAGGCCATCCTTGGGCTTGAATAACTGTGGGCTTTTCGAAGCCTTGTGAATCTAAAAACTTTTTTATGTAATCAGGAAAATCACTATTATGAATGTCTCTCAACGGTCTTGGTATGTCATTACCAATAATAGTAATTTTATTTTCTATGCAATAATCATTATCAGTGTCTCGTGCAGTCTGTGTCGAATAAAATCTTTTATGATTGTATTTCTCAAAGTGTAACTTCAAAGCAATGTTCTCAGGAACGTATGTACTATATTCCACTTTAGTACTAATTAAGCCAATAAGATAGTGTTTTCCTTGTGAAACTTGGTTGCCATCTTTATTTATTCTATAAACATAAAATTATTTTAGAACATAACCTTCAATATGTGAAAAATGTGCAAAAGACTTACTGTGAACTTACAATTTTATGAAGCAGGGACGACGTAATGAATGTTTAAAGATATTAAGAGCCATAACTGATACATGTAGTGTACCTTAACCAAAATAATAAGAAATAAATCACGTATTTATATATTAGAAGCCCGTGTTGGAAATTATTTCATAACCCTAACCTTTTATAACAATCTGTGTCTGGTGTATTTGCAGATGACATTTGACTAGGGATGAGACCGATATATCAAAACGTAACTAAAAACGGATTTCACTCTTATACCATATCATATCGATATCTAAATGATCATATCCGATATCAAATATCTACATACAAAACGTAACGACAATTCGGTGATGAGATATGATAATTAAATCGTAACGAAAACTAAATCATAATGAAAACTATCGAAATGCAAACTCGATGTCTGAAAACGGATTTGATATCGGATATGAAAACTTCATATCCGATATGTAACCGCTACAGCTAAAAAACGATAACGCCCATGTCTACATCTGACATTAACAGGGAAAAAATTACTTGACGAAATGACTTTTGATTAACAATCTTATAACATAAAATATTTATATAACAAAAAATATAATACCTATTGCTTTAAATATCATAACAAGAACCATAACTTGTCGATCAAAATTGTCTTTGTTTATTTTTGTTTCTTTTATTTTATTCAATGCGTGAGTGATAGCAGGATAAGTATTTTGCGTTTAGCAAAATTGAATCGGTGAGCGTAAGTAACAAAAAATGGAAAAAATCGTAATCGATTTTAACTAGCTTAAAAGATGTGTGTTGTTTTTTCCCTCCTGAAAAATTTGAAAATCCGGACTTACGTTGTTTCTGCACTCACCGATTCAATTATGGTGTGTATAAAAATATTATGTGTTTAATTTTTTTTTTATTATAAACGCTTATAAAAAACCGACGTGATGATATTTAATTTTCGATTTACACATCTACTCCTAGTAGGATAGACAGAGGGATAAATCCCTCCTTTTTTTAAAAAAATCTTATTTAATGTCAGTCTTATTTCTGAAGTATTCAATCCAAACTTGTTTTATGAAAATAAAAAGTATATAAAGAACAAAATATGGCAATACAATAGAAGCATAATGTTTTATGTAAATTGTTAATGTCGATCAAATTCAAAGACAATCAACAAATATAATAAAATAAATAAAGCATATTTATTTTATTATTATATTGAATTCCACTGCCAAACACACTTCATTTATGTAGTTTTATAGGACATCAGAGGGAGTTCTCAGTAGATTTTAGTTAATTGTAAACATTTTAATTAATATAAAATAAAACGGTCTATTTTATTTTTATTGTAAAGAAGTTTTTTTGGTATGTCCGGGGAAGAAACCAAAATGTCCGGTGAATCATTCATGCATTACGTAAAACAATTTGGGGGAGCGGGCATCTTTTGAAACGAACTATGTTTTACAGGGGTGAAATTTTTCAATCCTTTAAACGTGCTACGTAATACTTTTATAATATGAAACTACAAAATTAGTATTTCCTAAATTAAAGGAACCACTAAGAAATTTATGTAAAAATAAGTTACTTGAGTGTTACATAACGACAAGGGCTTACTATCAACTGTGCGTTACCTGCGGGAGGAGGGTCACAAATTGTGTTACGTAATACTTGAAATAAGTCCTCCCAACGCATTGTTTTTTTTTTAAATGTCCTGTCAGTAATGTAACTAATAATTAACATGTCCTTTAATGTATAGTATAAACTTATTTTAGTTATGTAGCTGCAAAGTAAAGCTGTATTGTGACATATTTTTTTTTATTTTAGCTTCATGCTGTATCCCGTATATAGCAGGATAAGCAGAGGGAACCTGAGAACTTAGTGTTGACACTCAGTTCGAGTTTCCGCCAAATATTATAATATAAAAGGTCCTAACTCAAATTCAGCCATCTATAGTTTCCATTTATACACAATTCTAAAAAAATAATATATAAACTCAAGAATGAGATAAGAAATCTAGTTTTGCAATTTATTTTATTGGGGTTTAAAGAAATAAAAGGTTACAGAAATAAAACCACGTAATTTATATAGTAAATTTTAAGTTTATTTTAATTTACCAGATCAAACTGTATTGGAATGAATCACATTTTGGGGCACGAACATGAAAAGCTGTAGATATGCATATATATATATACTTCTTAAATAAAAACAAAATAAGGACAGGGGCTAACTTAACCTTTAGCTAATCCTCACTCAAATATCACAGTAAAAATTAAATTAACAACAGAGTCCATTCAGCTTCAAATAAATTTAAAATCAGAAATAAATACAAGAAATAAGGTAAGATTTAAATTTGCAGTATCAGTGATTAACTATTTCTCCTAACACCAACAAAGAGACAATGCTCTATCATTCATACACTTAAGTTATTCCTATGAGGATTGGCTTAAAACTTTACATTAAATTATACTATTCAATACTCGTTAAATCTCTTATGTCCACCTCCCCCATGTCCATTGCCCCTGCCAAAGTTTGATCCTCTCTTGAATGAGCCACCTCCACGGCCACCTCCGTACCTGTTTCTGTTCCATCCACCGCCGCCACCACCACAACGGTCAGCCATTCCTTGTAGTTGAGGGCTAACCACCTATAACAAATAGAAATAATAAAAAATTGGCACTACACTGTAAATGTTATTCTTAAAAAAAACATAAGAATGTTATATTGTGACAGCATCTGAGGATGGGATCCAGATAAACAATATGTGGACACCGAAGGCATGTAGCTGTTTTAATGTACCTCATACTTGCATTCATGTCACGTCACTGATAGGCGTACCCATGCCAAAGGTATGAGGAAATTTAGCTAGTTAAGTAAACACAGATTGAAAGGTTTAATATTTAATAATTACACTAACCTGGTTAGCTTCCTGTAACACTGATACAAGGTCTTTAGCTTGTCGTGAATTTGAAGGTGTGAAAAAAGCATATGATGTTCCTTTTGCTTTTGATCGTCCTGTTCTACCAATTCGGTGAATGTAATCCTCAGATGAATTAGGATAATCAAAGTTAATAACGTATTTAATACCATCCACATCTAAAAGGAAATAAGGCATTAATATTTATAATAGAAAAAATCGTTGGAAAATTACTTTTGATAAAAGATTGTCAGAGCCAGAACCACCACATTACCAATCATTTTCAAAAACAATTTTGTTTACACAAAGGTAACTCAGCATTACTTACATTAATGAGTTACACATATGTATCATATAACAAATTTTGCCTCTCACTCAGAACCCTGGAGTCTTGCAAAGGGCGTTAATTTTAAGATTGTATATATAAAAATAGTCATTGCCCTCTTGAAAACTCCAATATGGCCGAAACAGAAAACCCTTGACCGAAATAATATCATCTCAACTTGTGGTCAAGTTTTTCAACAATGCACTCCTTATTTTCTCAATCTATTCTTATAAATGTTTCAATGTAGTGCATCACCAGGTTTTCAACACTTTCAAGTGTATCCGAAAATGACGGACATACTTTCCAGTTTTCCGGCCGAGGTTCCAGTCATAGTGAAAGGCACATTGAGGCACCATAAATATGACGAGTTATTGCATTCTCCAAAAAAAATACCACTGCATTAGGTTATCAACAAATCCATTGCAGCTTGTTCAATATTTGGAAATAGTATTCAAACAGAACACAATAACTTTCCGCCAGTGCCTCTGAAATTATAAAACAAATTATCATTTTATTAAGTTACTTTGCATTATATAAATGAAAAAATATATATATTCAATGTAACTTAATTTCATATTTCAATGTAAACTTACCTAATCCTCTAGCTGCAACATCTGTTGCAACAAGTATACTAGCACGGCCCTGCTTAAATTGATATAAGACATCATCTCTTTCTTGCTGTGTTTTGTCACCATGCATACAAACAGCTGGCCATCCATATCGCCTAATGTTTCTAGTTATGTTTTCTACTTTCCTCTTTGTTTCAACAAATATTATGGTCTTTGCTCCCGGATCTTGACTTTGACCAATTTCTTGAAGCAATACATTTAATCTAAAAACAACCAAATATTAATTAAATAATATTTTTACCTATTTAATAGTATAATTGAATCGAAAATTTTCAGATCTTCTTAGAGGTAATTTAATGTTATAATCAATCTCAAGTCATTACTAGTAAAAATCATCATCCTATTACAGAAAGTAAGTAATTAAATTAAATAAAGAATACATACTTGTTTTCTTTTTCATGTTCTTGACATACATCTACAATCTGTAGAATATTGTGATTGGCAGATAATTGCATCGATCCTATATTAATTTGAACATAGTCTCCTAGGTAGTCCTCAGCCAATTTTCTCACTTCTTTAGGCCATGTGGCAGACCACATCAAAGTTTGTCTATCAGGGCGAATCTGTTCTATAATTTTTCGTATCTGTGGCTCAAAACCCATGTCTAACATGCGATCAGCTTCATCCAAAACTAAATAAGTACACCTTTGCAGATTAGTTGTTCCCTTTTCTAGGAAATCAATTAATCTTCCTGGTGTAGCTATTACAATTTCAACACCCCTTTCCAAGTCACGTGCCTGCTCTCTTTTGGGTGCACCTCCAAATATACAAGTGTTACGAACATAAGCTGCATTGCCAAAATCACTAGCGACTTGTTGAATCTGTTGTGCTAATTCTCTGGTAGGTGCTAAGACTAGAGCCACAGGTCCATCACCTCGCCTTACAGGAGGCTGATTATTAATGTGTACAATAGCAGGCAAAATGTAAGCTAAGGTTTTACCAGAGCCTGTTTGTGCAATGCCAACTAAGTTCTTGCCAGACATAGCAATAGGCCATCCCTGAGCTTGAATGGGAGTAGGTTCTTTGTAACCCATGCCTTCAATAGATTGCATGACATAGTCAGGAAAATTTCCTTCCTCAAAATGTTGGATAGGATTAGGGACCTCAACTCCGCTGATAGTAATTTCATGTTGGTTTCTATACTCTTCTACTTCATAAGGTGATCTATTCAGAACTGATGCTGGTGGATTATAGAAATCTTTGTTGAATGGTTGCAATGACATGGAGTCCCAATTAGGTCTTTTCATATTCTGACCACCAGAAAATTCTTTCTTTCCACCATATCCACCACCATTTCCGAATTTAGATCCTCCATTTCCGAATCTTGATGTTCCGTGTCCGCCAAACTTGCCACCTCCGCCAAATTTGGAACCACCGCTACCACCGCGGCTATTGTTCCAGTTACCAGACCTATGAAAAATATTTTAATTAAATTTATTAAATAAAACTGTAATCAAAGGAATATTTTAATTTGGGCCTCTTTCCTACCAATACATAGTTTAAAAGGTTCAATTTACAACGCCTTTCGTACACGTCAGACTGCAGAAAACCCACGTGTTAAGTCTTTTAAAGTAATAAAGCTTATTAATGCACTTGAGTGTATTTAATAAAACTTATTTAATGAACTCGCGTAGAAAATGTAATGCAGATTTCCTGCGCGGCTTTATTGATTAAATTTATAGGCGTCACCTCAAGATTCGTGACATGCGTAGTCCACACGGTCATTTTATCGATTTTGCCAATACCATTTTAAGTCCATAAAAATCCCAAAAAAAGGAATTTTGCAATACAAGTTGTAATTTATGAAATAACAGTAAAAATCCTTCTAGCATCTACTATTGTTATATTCAGTACAATAGAAAGTAAATCACTTTAGCATTAGTAATCACCACAAAAAATGACAAGATGGCTGTAATGGATTTCAGTATTCTGATGTTAACGTTGTTTTACAGTTTAGTTACAAAATGGTAACGTGCATGTATTTAGTTTAAATGTAGCAATTAAGTTTCATTTGGCACGTTTAATATATAAGCGAAATTTTAAGCTATTACCTATTGCATATGCGTTATTGATTTTTGTTCAATGTGAAGTTAAATATTAAAATAATGAATAACTAATAGAATTAAAAAATATGAATATACAAGTGAAAATTATACAAAATATTTGGTACTTACATTTTTAATTTTTAATAATGTCTGGTGATGATGGTGATTTCTTGAGATTTTAGTAAGCAGGGTCAATCTGAAAAGATTGAAAAGTATTAATGTAAATTATACGCAATAATAGTACAAATAAATAAAACTACTTATTACTATTTTTTTTAAGAATATATCTATTTAATTTCACATACGTTTTAAAAAGAATTAGAAAGGAAATCAATAAAATTAAACTACACTACACTAAACACGTCTCACCTCGACCACTGCTTTTACAAGAGAGACAAAATGGCGCACCTACAATTACGTCTACAGTTGAACGAATTACTGAATGATATCATAGTTCAATTTATTCCGGTCTTTTATTCATTCGTTCTGTCTGTACCGTCTCTTATAACATTCCTAAACTTTTAATTTGTTGAAATTACAAAATCTTTTCGAAACACAATACTTTTAAAGTGTAAAATAATTTATACATATACTTCTCTCTTCATACTTCAATTATTTACTAATAGTAGACAGAACTACTTGTACAAAAATGAAATTTATATTTATAGATCTGCCTACATTTTAATTCTATTTGCTATTTTTTTGTGGAAGCCTGTATATCATCTTCTCTCTTTTTAACTTTCTAAAGACATCTTTTAAGCTTAATATGGCTTTATCGAATGCACATTTAATGCCAATGTTATCAAATTTCATTTTTTGTGAAGTATAAGTATTTAACCTGAAGTCTTTATGTTTATAACAAACATCAAACTATTTACATTAATGAGTCCATTCTATTTTTCTGATATATATTTCTTCTCGCCCTAGTAGGTCTAGGACGCGGTCCGTATTTTATATCAAATTTAAGTCTAACAAAAAATATCTATGTAGCATTCTGGAATAAGTTATCATATATTTTCAAAAAGTATTACCCCATACCTTTGGGGCTTAAAATTTTTTAACTATTTTTAATAAATCAAATTTAAAACTGTTCATATTGCACACAAAAAATTACGGATTATTTATTTAATTTCGATATTATTTGCTTATCTATTTCATACAGTTACTTTTTTATCTGTGACTGCGATTTACTCTTTCCCCCTCTTCTTCCGTAATGAATGAATGTAGTTTCTCAAGTTCGAGTCAAAGAAAGTAAACGCTCACATTTCGATTCTTTAATTTTAAAAATAAAATACAAATATTTGCAGTGTTACTAACTATACTTTCTTTCTTAACTACAATATCTTATAAATCACTATGGCTATGCAACCACATAGTAAGAAAAGAGTGTGTTATTACTACGATAGTAAGTATAACAAAGTTTTTTGACCGCCAAATAATTTATCTGCCCGAAAATTCTGGTTCATAATTGTGTTTTTGTAAATTTATGATGTATATTTTATAATACTATAGGTGAATTATATGTATAAAGTAATATCTTTCGGTGGTTAGCCATCACATTCATCTTAATAATTTTATTGGATTGTGTGCTTTGTCATTCGAAAGCGTCTGTAGTTTGTACTGTAACGCTATTGGTCAACGTGAATTTGATCTTTTCTAGCTGTACACAGTACAGACTCGAATATGTCAAGCCTTATAATGAAACGAGTAACACTTCAATAAAAAGTTTAAATTGAAATTTATGTAATATCACCCTTTTATAAATTAAAATTGTATTGTAGGTGACATCGGTAACTATTATTATGGTCAAGGTCACCCTATGAAGCCGCACCGCATACGTATGACCCATAATTTGTTGTTAAATTATGGTCTTTACAGAAAGATGGAAATATATGTAAGTTTTTAAGTATTGTTGAATACGCTCTTATGTTAATTATATGACCATAGGTCATTTAAAAAAAATACAAAATAAAATTTAATTAATAACATTTTGTAATTTTTTATTTCAGAGACCACACAAAGCAACAGCTGATGAAATGACTAAATTCCACTCAGATGATTACATTCGTTTTTTGAGGTCTATAAGACCTGATAATATGTCAGAATACAACAAGCAAATGCAGAGATGTAAGATTACTCTAACACATTTACATTAATAAGATTTGAATAGTCTTTTCCTACTTAGTTCCATAGAGAGAGGAGAGGAGCTCAGACAGTGAAAGGAAGGAATGGTTCCTTAGCCTATGTTTGGGTTTCAAGTCCCGAGTAACATCAATTTAATATGCTTCTTATCATAAGAAGCTTCCCTGTCTGGTCTGCTTAAACATGGAAAATTCATAATAGTAAAAATTTTAGATGTTCAAATTAAATACTTAATCCAACTTTATTTTAATATTTTATTTACAATATCTATAAAAGGATATTTTATATTCATAACAAAGATTAGTTATGCTTAATAAAATAATGATTTTTTGCAGTTAATGTGGGTGAAGACTGTCCAGTATTTGATGGCTTATATGAATTCTGTCAACTGTCAGCGGGTGGCTCAGTAGCTGCAGCAGTTAAACTTAATAAACAGGTAAGCCATGCAAATTGTTGTCTTATATATATATATATATATATATATATATATATATATATATATATATATATATATATATATATATATATATATATGTATATATATATATATATTATTTATAGATTGACTATTATTTAACAACAAATATATAATGTTATACAATCATCATATTGCCAATTATTATTAATCATAATATTACCTTTATACCTTTTTAGAGAAAAAAAACTATTTTTTCGAAACTCATAAAATGAATTCACCTGAATATGTTCTTCTGTAAATTTTTCTGATATAAATAATTGTTTATTTGTTGTCAGGCCTCGGAGATCTGTATAAATTGGGGTGGTGGTCTACATCATGCAAAGAAATCTGAAGCTTCAGGTTTTTGCTATGTAAATGACATTGTACTGGGTATTCTTGAGTTGCTGAAGTATCATCAGAGAGTTTTATATATAGATATTGATGTGCACCACGGAGATGGAGTGGAAGAAGCTTTCTACACTACAGACAGAGTAATGACAGTATCTTTTCATAAATATGGAGAATATTTCCCAGGAACAGGTAAGAAAATCAAATTATTATTTTAATATAGACATCATTAAGTCTTTAATTTTGTCTTTTGTTTTTACCCCCAATACAAAAGAAGGGGTGTAATAAATTTGATGTAAACATTGGTGTGTGTGACATCATAGCTCTCAAATTGATTGATTGATTTCAATACTTTTTTTTTTTTTTCATTTAAACATTTCTGTGTGATTGTTCTTGGCTATGTTTGGTATAAATTGGGCTAGCAGTTTGAAGGGTATCAGTATTTATTTAAACTGATGTAAGGCATTGATAGCATAAAGTTGGATTCTTTTTATATTTGTGATAATTATGTAGGGGGTTTTATAATTTTTTGATTTATTTGTAGGTGATTTAAGAGATATAGGTGCAGGTAAAGGCAAATATTATGCAGTGAACATACCATTACGTGATGGCATGGATGATGATTCATATGAGTCAATCTTTGTGCCCATAATATCTAAAGTAATGGAGACTTTCCAACCTAGTGCTGTGGTCTTGCAGTGTGGAGCAGACTCACTAACAGGTATGTATTATAATTTTCAACATAATTTCTCTTTTATCTTTAATTAAATAAGTATGAATGATAAAGATATAAACTTATGAACCTTAATAATAATGATAAATGAGATGTATTTTAAACATGTATGTTTTTTAAGCAAAAACAAGCTAGTTATATTTTTTTTATATCTTGACCTGGAACTTCTTTAAGCATATGTTTTTGGAAATAAAGAAACAATATTTATTAAATAGTTTTATAATTTTATTATAGTAATTTTTATAAGTACTTATTTTATTCACAAGGTGACAGACTTGGGTGCTTTAACTTGACAGTACGAGGTCATGGTCGTTGTGTGGAACTTGTTAAGAGATTTGGTCTTCCTTTCCTTCTTGTTGGAGGTGGAGGGTATGTATAATATAGATGAATGATTTTTATTTTTAATACTATAATAAATTAAACATCTCAAAATAGTTTTTCTGATGAGGCCAGTTGTGTGCAGAGGTACAAGCGTGTAGCTACGCGTTAGGTCGTGGGTTCGATTCCCACTCTAGGAAATGAAAATATTAAATATTTATAATAATTAATATTTTGTATTTTCATTTCCTCGCTCTGGTAATAAGGGTAAGTATGGGGGTGTATACCGCACATAGCATAAAGCTATAAAAATAATAAAATGTTTTTCGTAAATCTATGTATGTATGTATCTATGTATGTAAAAAACTAAAACTTAATAAAAAAACTAAACGTTTATGGCTTTAATAATTTAATATACATACATACATAGCTTTACGCTGTATCCTGCATATAGCAGGGTAGGCAGAGGGAACCTAGTGTTAAGACACTCTGTTCTTCACTTTCCGCCGAATTGAGGCATTGCGTGCTGAGTGGCGGAACTCAACGCTGTGCTTTGCCTTGCTACCAAACACTGAAAATGAAAAATTCAATTTCCTGAAGTGGGAATCGAACCCACAACCTTCGCGTTACAGTCGCACGCTTGTGCCTCTGCGCCACGACAGGCGTTAGTAATAATATAATAATTAATATTGATAGTTTACATAATAATAAATTATATTTATTTTAGATATACAATCCGAAATGTATCTCGTTGTTGGACTTACGAGACATCGGTAGCACTTGGAGTGGAAATCGCAAATGAGCTCCCATACAATGACTACTTTGAATACTTTGGACCAGACTTCAAACTGCACATATCGCCGAGTAACATGTCTAATCAGAACACACCTGAATATCTAGAAAAGATTAAGAATAGGCTATTTGAGAATCTTCGTATGCTGCCACATGCGCCCGGAGTACAAGTAAGTAGTTTTTATTCCTTTTAACTTCACGCTGTACCCCGCTCATAATAGGGTGGACAGAAGGAAGTAGAGTACCTAGCGTTAAGACACTTCATTCTGTTTTACCACTTCCATTTCACACTGGCGGAACTCAACGCCGCGCTTTGCTTTGTTACTAGGGTGAGGAAACGAAAATACTAAATATTATTTAATATTTTCTTTACCTGGAGTGGGAATCGAACCCACAACCTGTCGCGTTTACAGACGCACACTTGTGCCTCTGCCCACGACAGGCCTCAGGCCTTGTTTTTAATAAATTATTCACATCTACATAATTCACTTAGTGGCTTAAATTGTAACAATAATTTACTATGAATTTAAAAAACCTTTTTTGTTGTAATGACTATTCATAACTATATACAGGCCACAACTTTGTATGCATGTACTACATTATACTAATACTATTTATATTTACCGCTCATTGTCATAAATTCAGATTTTAAGAACAAAAATTGGGTTCATAATTAAACTGTTTTTATCTAACTAAAACGGTTTAAACCGCGACATAACAAATAAATACATGTTATAATGCAGGGCTTCTTAAACTTTTTTATATAGTGACCCCCTTCAAGCTTAGGAAATTTTAAACAACCCCGTCCTCCATATAATGAATTATATTAACCGTAGATGTAGATGTAATATCGCACTATTTTACAATGTAAATAAAATAAGGATTAAAGAATATGTACCCATTCATTTCACATATATATATATATATATATATATATATATAATTGGAAACGTTGATGGGATATCGGTAGTAATAAAACACAATAAATAGAATGACATAAAGCTATATATATATTTATTCAATAGAAAAGTAGTAATGAAGGAACTTAGGAGGAGAAATATAAAAAAAACTTTGTTAGAAAAGTTCTTTAAAGGACAGCTGCAGCCATGTAGTTGTATCAATAATGATTGAATAGTATCAGATCTTTGCGACACCCCTTTCAGTAGTCTCCCTGGGGGTCGCGACCCACAGTTTAAGAAGCCCTGTTATAATGTATATGAAAATGTGACGTAGCTAGTCTCCCTAAATTAACTTGTCGTAAATATATTCAATAGTGCAGACAATACTCCCTTATTCCTTTGTTATACTTATGTCAATAATATATATTAAAACAAGAAATAATAAAGATATTTTTTAGGTACAAGCCATTCTGAAGATGCAAAAACGATTTAGTCTGAGGGATGAAGACAAAGTTGACAAAGATGAGCGACTACCACAGAGTGAAAAGGTGGTATATACATTATATTTTTTAAACATTAAATTAAACACCTTTTATTTGATTTTAAATAGTTCTGTATATAACTTATCTAATTTGTGGAATTAGTTGTATTAGTTTTGTAACTGATTATCTTTTAAAGATATATTATAAATATTTTCCTTTTATGGTTTAATAAGAAGCAAGAGAGTAATCTCTTACCAGTCTTGGTAGGAATATGTTTCAATGTGACCAAATATTAACATATTAAATAAATATATTTTATGTTGAAAATAAAAAAAAAACTGCTTCTCTTGAAATTCGTCCAATCGCTCTAGCTAATAAAGTTACACATTTACAATTATTGAGTTATATCTAGGTTCTTATATGCTTGTTGCAACTTATCTTTGCTATTAAAATTTCTAGGAAATTTTTATTAGTTTTTATTACCCGAAAATTATGTCTAAGAATAATTAATCATAATGAGCTGTTCGATTTTCGCGATTATCACACATATTAAATGAACCTATTTTAACAAGATTAATCGCGTATATATTTAAGTCGCGTATATTTAGTACGGACTATTGTAAAGTGTTCGAAACGTCGGGTTTCCTAAAATATACGCGATTACTCCGGTTAAAATAGTTTCGTTTAATAATTAATCATTTAGCAAAAAGTATGCCATTTTATTATTTTTTTTCTAATTATAATATATATTTAAATTCAGGATAAGCGTATAACGGGCGACGGCGAGCTGTCGGACTCTGAGGACGAGGGCGAGGGCCGCCGCGACAACCGCTCGTACCGCGCGCCGCAACGCAAGCGCCCGCGCCTCGACAAGGACGCCACGCCCGCCAAGGACGATGTCAAACGTATGTACTGTACTTTACAAGTACATATTCAAACTATTCGTTTAATTACTGTATTATTGCGGCAGTGAAAAGGCCATCGTGGCACAGTAGTCAGGCAGTCACACTGTAAACACTGTTGATTGTGGGTTCGATTCTCATTCTATGGAATGATTATATTTAAATTATTTTTATTTTCCGCTCTGGTAGGCAAAGTGCAACATTTAGTTCGGCTACTTATATCTCAAATTTGTACGCAAAGCAGCCAATAACTCTCTTGGCTCTCTTACTAGATACTGATAATGCTACGCGCTGTGAAGCGTGAAGCTGCTAAATTGTGGTAGTCAAAATACTAAGAGAATCAAGAAAATATATACCAAAAAATGTGTACATTTTATACATATCAATACACTCTATTTGTTTACTCTTATAAATCAGTCAGTTCGAGTTATTCATTATACCTTGAGATGAACCCGAACTTTAATGATCAATAGATTTAATACATTCAAATTAATTGATAATTAAACTTACCAGAATACAATAACCTGTGTTTGAGTGTAATTATTTTACAACAATCTAGACATAGGAGCACCAAAAAAATAAATAATAACCAACAATTATTGACATAAAAATTTTTCAACAGCCGAAGATATCAAAGACGATGTAAAGAATGTAAGCAATTTGGAAGAACCAAAGAAAGAAGTGACTCCGAACGCCTGATCCTCGCGGTAGACGTCACCGCGGCGGACACTGCAGCCGGCGCGGGCGTCACACATGCCACACTAACACGCTATTTATTACTTAAATAGCCATTGACTACAAGTGCATAGCAAGTAACAGTGAGAATATTAATGGTTAATCTAAACTTATTAAGAGACTACTATAGTAAAAAACAACACCGAAAATGGAGGAAATGATGTTACTCATTCTCACAATGCTTTACAAGTGTAAGGTCTTTGTAAATAGTCTAATTGAATTCTTTTAGTGTATTTTTGTATTGTATTAAAGTAAGTTAGATATAGTATGAAGTATTTGGGCGAAAGATCTCAAGGTGATATGAATGTATGTGAATACAAAAGACGAAGTTTGCATTTAGTTTCTGTTAACTTATAGCAAGGAGTTAGGTGATCTTTATATATGTATATATTTTTTAATTGAAGTCAAATAATTTTATTCAAAATAAGAAGTTACATGCTTCATTTTTTAGCGTCAAATAATTTACCACAACAATTCCGTTCCTCACTTTCCGCCGAATTGAGGCATTGCGTGAAAATTGCATGGCATTGAGGAATTGTTGAAAGAGTGTCTTAACACTAGGTTCTCTGGTTCCCTCTGCCTACCCTGCTATATGCGGGTTACAGCGTGAAGTTTGAAGTTAATTTACCACCAGTTCACTGAACACAATATTTTTTAATTGTGAAATGGAAAACTCTCGGACATTTTTTGGAATTCTATTGTTATTATATGTTTATTCTCTATAGCAATTCACTTTTAATACAGTTAAAAGTGTAATTAATATGTAGCTTAATAAGCTTTACCTTTCCAATGATATCCAAGACATACGGATTCAAACCTGTGCATTCATTATACAAAATGTTAACTCATTTAAACAATTTTTCTATTAATATTTATGTATAGTTCCATTGCTATCATTTGTTACACATTTTCTACAAATAATAATTTGGTTAACTCAATTTTTTTTTATTTTAATTGTATGTATTTTGTAATTTTATGAATATTTTTACTAAGTAAGCGGAGAAAATCTAGCAACATTGTTCTGAACTTTCCGCCTATTTAGAGACAATCAAATTTGAACCCACAACATGCAAGCCCATGTTATTCATGACAACGACAATATTATTTAAAGATGCACCTATGCATTACAATTCTTTTATTTAATTAGGTTTACTTTGTCAAACAATGTTTTTAACTGTTAAATTAAATATATGAGTAAGTAATGATTAGTTCCTTCATTAATAAATAATCTAACATCTTTGTACTTGAGCTCTATTTGTCATCTAAATTAGTATTTTTTAACTAGCCTTTTAATTTTATAGCCCAAAGAGACTGTTTTTTTTTTAAATTGAAACATTTTTACCATATTTTCAATAAATATATTTTTTTAGTATTAATTTAAAAAATCTAACAATTTGCTAATAAAAGGATTTAAAAGGCTGTTTTAAAACACTAAGTATGTTCACTATGACGTTTTATAGATCTACATTTTTATCTTATTCTTAGTCATAATTCCAATTATTAAGTAGAGGAAGAAAATGTTAAGTAAGTTTTATTTTTGTATTTAGAATTAAAATTATTATAATTAATATGTATTCCTTATATAGAAACGATAACTCGGTTTAAAACAAATTTATATTAGGACTATAATTTTTGAAAATTTCAACAAATATTTTCGACAAATTATTGTAAATTATTGGCAATTTGGAAAGATCAGGATTCAATAATATACAAATATCCATACAAGATATAATTTATTTGTATTTATAATAATTCACTTATATTTAAAAAAAAGTGTCTGATAGTAATTTATGTTTCAATGTAACATAGGAAAAAGTGGATGATTAAGTTATTTTTTTTCTAATTTTAAGTCCACTGTAAAATATTCATTTGTTTTATAATTCATTCATTTAAAGTCAAAATCTCAGTATATAGTCATCTAATATTTTCATAACACAATGACAACACGGGAGTTGAGTGCTTGCACTTAATTATTTATATTTTTACACTTGGACTGGCATTTTTTATATATAATGTGAAATATCTTTGTTCAAACATGTAAGTTAAGATTGTAAATATATTTCTATTTGTTGAATAAATGAATGTGTCGTAAATGGAAAGTTGAGTTTTTTTTTATCAGTAATTAAAGATAGGAAAAACAGGTAAAGTATTATAAAATAAGAAATAAAACAAAGTGTAGTTGTATAATATATTGTAATTTAAAACAGATTATCACAACGCTCTAGACATAAATTGCACCATAAAATAAAAGTACCTAAAATCAGTCTGGTACCAAAGAGCTACGAAACCGAATAAATTGGAATGAATATAAAAATACTATGAAATAATTTAGGAATAGTATAATATCGTACATCTACATTCGATTTTCAGTAATTTTACGTGAAAATTCAATAAAATACAGCCTTATGTTCAAAAAGGTAAATGAATAATAATCGTTTTATAGTTTACTCTAATGAACACTTAAAAAGTTACGGGGCGAGTTCTACTTATGTTTACTAAAACATCGCAAATTTCAATCTTACGCGAATGCAAATCTAAATCACTCGCCGTTTGAACATTCGTTATAAAATCACACGATCGATTTGAATTAGTCGACTAATCTGTACACAAAGGAATGTAAAATTGGAAGATATCATGAAAGATTCGAAGAAATATTAATATTCGTAATTCTACAATATTATATTTGTAAAACAAATTGTGCGTAATTCGTAGGCCTTTATTAATATGACTAGTAAGACCAATTAGAGATTGGTGTCCGCGTCGCCGACCGTAGCCGAACGCTTCCGAGCTCTCCCGACGCCGACGCGGCAAATACATATGGCACAGGCACACATTCCCGTGGTACCAGTTGCATGAACAATAACAAGCTAGCTATAAAATACCAGTAACAAGAAAGCTTACAAAATAATTCACATATTGATTGCTTGAAGTTTATGTCGTCACAACGGTACTAAATTCAACAGCACTGGTATTAAAAAATGTAAAGAAAAACAGTCAATATAATATTTGGTAGATATAAATGCGGGAGGAGCTAACAGTTATCATGTATTTATGTTCGAAGAAAAGTTCGAGAAAAATTGGTGTACCTAAAAATTAAACTAGCGTTAAATATACATAGATAATATGGTGAATAAAATAATTTTTAATCTATGCAAATTATATAATACTAATTCATCACAGTGAATACAAAATGATTACAAGTTTGACTGGCTTATCTAGCGGTTACGTGGAGTTATTATAACTAATATTAGCAGACGTCGATAGACGCATTTCAAACTTTTGTTTCTAACAAATTGTTCTAATAACTGTTATTAATTAATATGTAAAAAAAAAAATATTACATATATTCATTTTTATAAAAAGTGATCCCAAACTCGATAACAAGTAACAAATACCGCAATATAATCCCAACAATAATTTAAACTGAGATTTAAACTGTTTTCATATTTAATAAAAAAGAATACATTAACTAATCATATAAATAAATTAATTAAAAGCAATACTTGAAGCATTTTACCAAATGTCTTCCTCACATAATAAGTATATCTTTCTTAGTTAATTCATGGTAAATATATTAAACATTAAAATTTCGATATATATAAATATCCCATTATAATTGACGTCAACATTTTAGTTCACATACCTACGTATATTAAAAAAATCTTTTTACAAACATATTATTTGTTCATATTATATGTGAGCATTACTGGCAAGATTTAACGCATAATCATTGCGTTTATTACCTACTGTTGCATACCAAAATCACAATTTGGGCCATTTCTCGTCTACATGGTTTTTTTCACGTCACGCGAAAATCAAAGAGCTCATTATGGTATTTTTTGTTAGTCGTAAATGCGTCTATCGTAATAATACAAAACGTATAGTTATACAAATCGTAATAAATGAAATGTCGATGAGTAACTATAGGCTACATCTAACTGGCACAATAGTGAGCACGAGAGTAAAGTCCGTAGTGACCCTGCTCAGCTTATCACGGTAGCTTCATCACATACACTTGTGCTTCGTTCAGGCCTCTGTACCTTCTGTAAAAAATTATACATTATATAAGTACCATTTAATTTTTTTAGCTTCACGTTTTCACGTAGGGAACTTAGTATCAAAAAACTCCATTTTCCGCCCGAATTTGAACTTTGCGTGTTCAGCGTCGGAAATCAACGCCACGCTTTGTCATACCACAGAAAGAGAGAGGGATGAAAATAATTCAAAAATAATTATTCCCCGAGTAGACATTGAACCCGCAACCTATTTGGGTTTGCAGTCAGATATTATCCCGCTGCGCCACGTTGGTGAGGTACTATCATGGCACAGTTGCATTTTATGTGTATTAATTAAGATAATTCGAGAGTAACTATCTGTCGGTTGCATTTTCATGATAAACCACTGATGGGATTTGAATTAAGTCGAGGATAAACTGGCTATCTTATACCCTGAAGAATCATATAATTTCTGTAAAATCGAATAACTATTGACGCAGTTACTACTCAGTTTACTTCAAATAATAATAAAAATATAATATATCAAAATGTTATGGAAAATTTAAATAGACAACGTACTTTCCAATATGCACTTTCGAATCATGAATTAAAATAATAATAAGGACTAACAAAGTCCTAAAGGACAGAGGACGGCAACGCGGCGCCCGCGGGTGCCACTGCAGCCTTAAAAAAGTTTTAATGCGCCCTATTGCTTAAACTATTGTTAATTTAGAAAAGAAATTCAAAACGTAAATTTCCCATAAAATAATTTTATATAAAAAATATGTCATTGCTCTTGCCACCATCTTAAATATACTTACAAACATTATTCTGTAATTACTTAACATTAATAATAACCTTGTTTTGTAATTAAATTATGAATGAACTTGCTTTATAAATATGAATATTATTTTTATTTATTAGGCCAAAAAATAGTTGGCGCCCGCCATGAATTTTTAATTTAGTATTTCATTCTTTACATTAAAAACGTTGCCGGCCTCTACTATAGGATATTATCGCCGGTTCCGTAGGCAGTCCAACAATTAACCTTTAGCACTCAATAAGTGAGTTTTATCTGGTATTGGGTGCCTGAACTCAAACATTCTCATAGTTCATAAGAACACACCAGTACTACACCCTCAGTGTACTCAAGGACAAGGACACATCCATACTAGTGCACAAACATACATGGTCAAAGAAATCTTTCATGACAAAACACCGGCATTCAGCCCTAACAGTTTTAAATTATAGAATAGTATTTTTTTTTTAATGAACACAATACGTTGACTTCTTTGTTACAATAAATATTAATCGAGTTAAAAAAAATAACTTTAATTTTTAAAAAAAAAAATTACTAAACAAATTAAATTTAAATAATTTAATTTAATAAAAAAGAAACACTAAAAGAATGAATGTTGCTGATTTAAAAATAGGGTTTTCTACTAACCGGGAGTTAACGGATGATCACGCATCATTGAACCTGTAATATTTATATTAATATGAATCTTTTTCGAATAATTTGTTAGTTCATCCATAAACGACATTGTATATTCTTGCAAGGAAAAAAGAAATATGTCATCTATAGATTTTCGACTACAGATATTAACTATCATGCATAGAATTAAAAAATATATTTGGTTTTTGAAATTTGATATTTTTAGTAGAATATAGATTTAGAATAATGGTATGTAAGCATTTCCGTAGTAATCGTGAAAAAGGTTGATAAGTTGACTTATATATTTATTTTCTTAAAATTATTAGGAATTACGATTACTTCATCTATAATATGTATAAATATCAAATAATTTTTATCAAATATTGAAATAACATATCTACAGATATAAATTAAAAAGGTCTGCCCTGAAAGGTATGCATGCACTTTTCTTTTATTAACTTAGGCACAAATACACGTCTTATTTACTTCGATGAAAAACAAATTAAATTAGGCAATGTGTTACAGTACATATATTTCTCTTATTACATTATTTTCCTGCACTTAGCAGGAGTTAGTGGAAACAGTATTCTGGTACTGCAATCCCTTATTAACTATTTGCCAAATTTTGTTAAATTTTTTATAACTCTGCTTTTTATATATACGAAAAAATGTGTATATTTTTTTATTTGTGCATTTATAAACCTAACAATAAGATGAAGATGATTATTTAAATACTTACAATACAAGTTGAACGGATATTGTTTCAAAAACCAACTAAACATTTTTACACATGCTCAGTTTAGCGAAGTGTTTTAATAATTACAGATAAGTATAACATGCATGTTATTTAACGTATTAGATAGAGATATCTTTTATTCTGTATTACTTTCAGTATTGCTTTCAGTCTCATTTTAATTTCATGCATCTTTCATATGAGACACTAATATTATTTCCAACTCCATTTTGTCCATAGTATCTTATATTATAGCTTAAATCTTACCCACAAAATATAGCGAGAAGCGTCATAGTTATGATAACATTTTTGTACCAGTGGTAAAAATGATTCAATCACCATTAACGCATAGTGTGTATGTGGTAATTCGATAAAAATAATTAAATATTAATCACTGTTATTGAAATTAATGTTAAAAAATTATATTACACAAATTAAAAATACAAAACACATATTTACATGACCACTAAAGTATAACATATAAAGCAGCAAGCATACCTAAAGCCGAGGTTACACATCGCTGCGACGCTATACAATGCGCGTGTATGCTATGCTATGCGATACGAGGCTAGTAAATAGCGTGTGATATGTTACTGGTTAGTGCGGCGCCGGGAGTGATGCCCACGATGCTGCCGCCCACGCACGCCTCCACGCCCTCTGTCGACCACCACCGAGATTAGACACGCTCATGCGCAAAATAACATTGTCAACTTTATACTCAAGTTAAGACTGGTTATGACCAGTATAATATAATCATAATATATTGAATGATTCCTTCCCTTTCCTCGTTATTTATAGAAAAAGTGTTCTTTTCTTTTCATTTATTATAATATTGTATAAAATGAACGTCAATCTTTTGTAAATAAATTATAAAAAGTGGATTAATTAATTGACAGCCATATATATATATTTTTTTTAATATATGTTATAAAATAAAACTTAATTCTCTTAAATCCGTTTTAACATTAAGTGTAAATAATATTGGTTAGTCCATAGCTCCATTCATGGATTTGTATATTTCTTTACTAACATTTTTTAAAATACCTCTAATAAGGAAATCCAGGAAACATTTTACAAATATTTTATTTTTTTTTGCATTGCTTTGAATTTTTTTCTTTTACTATGTAAAATTTAATATATATTAATTAAAGTAACAGTATAAATCATTGGTATTTTTTTTTAACTTCACGCTGTATCCCGCATATAGCGGGGTAGGCAGAGGAAACCAGAGAACCTAGTGTTAAGACACTCAATTCTCTTTCAATATTCATCATTGGTATAATTTTGTTATTTACTTAAGAGACATCAACAAGACAATCACAAATATCATTTATATAAAGATTTTTTTTTTATATAAAGATTTCTATATAGAAAGAAAACGTTCCCATTTAATTACGGACTTTTAATATAAAACTAATATTAATAAACTACATTAAAATCATCTTCAAAATTTTAATGGAGCTGTCAATGTAAAAGTGAGCCAAATACACGTACATTTTTTGCTAAAATTTGTAACATATAAAAGTTATTACCTCATGCTATTATAGAAATATTGTCATTTAGATATTGACAGTTGTATTTATAATCTGTAACATATAAGTGTGTCAGTGTGCGACACGTGCATGCAAGCTTGTGCGTGTATTGGTGTGTGTTTGAGTTTCATAATTAAAGAACTAAACTGAACTGTGTTTCAGTGTGTTTAATGTGTGTGCGAGTGTAATATGTGTGTGTGTGTGTGTGTGTGTGTTTGAGTGTATACGTGTACATTAGTGTGTATGTGTGTACCTGTAGTGCAGAGCGC
>JAKGSA010000304.1:42772-139309 GCA_033558755.1 Philaethria dido | reverse complement strand
GTTTTTAACTATTAAATTTTAGAGTCCTAGAGATATATATGCCATCGTATTGACAATGCGTCAAGAATTTTCATGTTCTTGCAATCTGTAGTTGGATTATTTTTTTATAAAATTAGAATGACACAATCTGTTACCTAATCCCCAAAATTTTGGATTTTAAATTCAATAATATTATATATAATTATCACATACCCTGTAAACTAAACGCATTGCGATCTATATACAGCGTGTGTAAAGTACAATTACACTGCAGCGCTTTAGCTAGTAGTCGTGCCCCGGCGTCACCCGCAAGGTTGCCGCCCACGTCTAGTACGCGGAGTCGTCGGGCGCCGCCCAACGCGTTTAAAAGACCATAGAGATCACTCTGCAAAAAATACACATTATAATATCTATATGTATATAATATATAATATTTATTTTTTTTATCTTCATGTATCTCCCGCTTTTAGTAGGAATCTAAAATGGAACGTCCATTTTAGAATTATTATTGGATCAGGTGAATAGTACAATATATTTTTTTTAATTTACCTTAAGTTTACAATCACTAAGATCCAAGGTAGTCAACGCTGTATCGGGTTCTTGAAGCACATGCACTAGCGCCTGTAAACAAAACATTCCTTTATATATATGTATTATATTTAGAAAAAAAAAACAAATATGTTTAGTGCACGCAATGTCAACAAAATACTATTACTGTTTTATAACCAAGATGACGTTTTTATTATTTGAGTTTTTAAAAGCGGTAAATAGATAGATAAATAGAAATATAGGACTACGTCTGAAATATGATCTACCAAAACAAAACCAGAATTATTAAAATCAATTCACAATTCATAAAACTAAATAATCGCATAACAATCATATAAAAAACTGTCTAATTAAGAACCTCCTCTCTTTTAAGTCACTTATTAAAAGTCACATAAAACTATTTTTTTACCTGTATTAGCGGTGGAGCATATGACCTTTTTCCCGTAAGTTTGCTTAACGACAGCTGTGTTATCGAGTGATTCTTTCCTATTGCTCGTACTATACCAGATAATTCGAATTCCATACCTGATGGTACAAATATTATTATTAAAATAACAACTTACAATATATTTGCAATTGTTAAACATATAATAAAAATCAGTTCAAAGATATTTCGGCAAATATGAGAAATAAATTAAATACATTATATTTTGTTAACAAACGGTGAACAATTCCGTCTATTGTTGTTAACTTCATTGCCCATGTTATATGATCCATATATACTAACTGTTATCAGAAAGGTCGAGTGACTGCAAACACCGCACGCCGTGTATACAGGACTCGAGCACGTGCGCCGCTTGGGACGACGCCAACACGCCCGCCAGGTTTAGCTTCACGCCTGCCGCGCTCTCGTTGCATGCCAGGCCCAGAAGTAGACTCCTGTAATAAAAAATATATTTATATCTTCTTTTTTTTTGTCAATTTATGTGGATTAATAATTAATTTTCTTATTAGATATTATGAATATGAAACACAAATTACAGTTACTCGAAAGCGATTTACAAGAAGTAGCAAATTTATATATTAATACGTAAAGCAATAACTAAACAAGCGTAATTTTCACGAAAATTAGGTAAATTGAGGAAATGTCATTTGGCACAATTAAAGTTAATATAGGGAGTGCCGAATGCTAATATTTTTTTAATAATACATAAAAAATATATTAAATTGATAACCAAACTACCACGTTATCGACATCCACGTTTATACGTAACTAAAAGCGATGCCTCGTCAAATGGAACACTGTTACATGCAATTTAATTTTAATAAATGTAAAAGAGACAAACGGAACGGAATCGTTGTAAGAGAACGGAGCGTCTCAACACTAGGTTCTCGGGTTCCTTCTGTCTACCCTGCCATATGCGGGTTACGGCGTGAAGTAATAAAAAAAAAAGAAACGAAACACACTTGAGCGCGTCCGGCGGCATCTTGCAGTAGGAGAAGTCGAGGTCAGCGAGCGCGAGCGCGGCCGTGAAGAACTGCCGGAAGGAGGGCGGCGGGTCGCGCGCGCGCCGGCCCGCGCACCACGGGTTGCGGCCCACCTGCAGCGTGGCCAGCCGCGCCGCGCACCCGCGCAGCAGCGCGCCCCACATCTGCAACACCACATACCTCACGTGCATTCATTAGGTATGCGTCGATATGTTTAAACTCCGACGCAGAGAGGTGTGTGAAAATTATAAATTTCACACATTTTCTTCACTCGAAAGGCATAAAATTGAATATTTTTTCTACTTTCTTATGGCTATTGCATAGAGGTTTATTTTTAATTTAATTTCTTGTTAAAGGGATGTGCATAACGATTAATTAAGAAATATATTTTAATTAAATATAATAACTAACAAACATAGCGTGACTATAACCCACCGGTTCTCGGAAACCATTCTAGCTCTTAGAAATTAAGCCCACCGTATCGAAAATCTCATACGCTTTTGGTAACACAAAGTTTTGTAATCAACATTAGATTCGAATATTTAAATCGCAATGCTCGACACATAATAATAAAAAAGTAGAACAATGTAACAGTATGGATTTCCACCTTCTTTTTATTATATATTGAAAATATATCGTCCACAAGAAACTAATATTTACATATCAGCATATAATATTAGCTTTACTACAAGCAACATACATATGCAAAATTTAAACATGACAGCTAATGCCTTGTATCCGGTCATTGTACCAATTCGCAAGATCGTAACGCAAGTGTAATAACAATTTGAATCATTTATAAATAGACTTGAGCCATGTAAGGATAGTTTAGTCAATCATAATAATCCTTGACTGTTATCGTACAAATAAAGTGACACTGACAGTATTAACCTACATTCAGAGATACATTTTCCACATAACCAATACTTTTAAATTACTTACGTTTTCAAGAGTTGTTTCAGTATTAATTAAATTAAGGTGTGTCAACACATTCGGTTGTGCGAGAAAGTTGTACAGGTTCTGTGAACAAATAAAAATAACATTTAATATTTAAATTTCTTAATCGTCGTACAGAATTAAATGTATTTACTATATCAAAGAACAAGAGAAAGGACCTTAACGATTTACATAATATTAACCATTATAAAAAGTGTGTACCATAGTGACCATATAATTATCTAACATTTATCATAAAAGAAACTAGTGGTTCCCGGCAACTTCGTTGGCCTGGACTTTATGATTTTTGTCATGATATATCTATTTCCGTTCCTTAGTCTAAAACGAAAAATCCCTGTGTTAGTTCCTGTAAGAATTAATGGGAATCCCCTTCTAGTGTTTCCCTATACTTCCCAAAGAATCTACATTTCCAAATTCAGCTTTATACCCTCAGTAGTTAGTAATTTTAGCTGAGCGTGGTCTATCAGTCCGTCAGTGAGTATACTCACTCACTTAACATATTATATATAATACGTACATAGAGAGAATATTACATATAACTCCAAAGTTATAAAACATAAATAAGTCACGTCGGTAGACAATATTAACAATTCCTTCACCGAGCATATAAGGTGTTTAAAATATAAGTAACTGACATGCACATCATCCTTCAGGTTATTATGCGACAAGTCGAGATGCGAGAGCGTGGAGAGGTGGCAGGGGGAGTCGTTGAGCATGATGGCGAGGTGCAGCACGCTCTTGCCGGTGAGGCCGCACTGCGACAGCGCGAGGTGGCGCACGCCCTCCGGGTTGTTGCTGAGGCCCGTTAGGATGCTTATTGCACCTGATTGGTGGGAACAATGGTTCATTTTATTTCATATTCTGTGTGATTTAAAAAAGTTATTTTGTAATATTTGAAAAAATGGATATCAACATGTATTTTATCCCTCGGTATTACAGGCATAATTTAACAAATTCATAATTACTATTAAGTTATTAAATATAAAAAAAGCATTGTTTCATAGACAAATACAACTTTAAAACTTTTGTATTTAGAGAAGGGCACGACAGATAAAAATCAATAGTAAATGATATTGAATTTCTTTAATTTAAATTCTATTTTATTAGAGCTTTCTAAAAATGTAGTACAGTATATAGCTTTTTTTATTTCCTTACTTAGTACGTCCATAAAACAGGTTATGCTTCTATTTTAGAATTCTACAATATTTAAAGTTAAGCCATAATAGATTATATTTTTTTACTAAAATAAGACGTAATATATAGGTAAAGACCTTTATCCTCGATGTGGTTCTGCGAGAGGTCCACAGTGTGCATGGCGGGCGGCGCGCGCGCACGCAGCAGCGCGTGGCCGAGGCGCGCGGCGTGGTCGTGGCGCAGCGCGGCGGCGCGCCAGGCCAGGCGGCGCGGCGCGGGCGCGGCACAGCGCAGCACGCGCGCCACCGCCTCCCACGCCTCGCCGCCCACGCGCACGCCGTCGCCGCACACGCCCTCGAACCACGTGTTGTGCTGCAGCGCCATCACCAGCGGGATCAGGTCCCTGACGGCGTCAAAATACTCTTATCGCACGCTTTTTAACCTTGACCTTTTGAATCTTGCATAGCAGGATGACCGGAGACAAAGAGTGTAAATACACTCCGTTCTCCTTTTTCCGCCCATATAATTTAAGTATAATCTTCCCTCCGAATGGAAATGGAACTAGCACGGTTGCTTATTTGCAAACTGCCCCACTACGCTACGAGGCCTCAATTAACGTATGTGTATAATATTTTTATGAAAATCATATATAGTACCATTATTCTGTCTGTTGAAAAACAATGGTTGTTAAACGTAATCCGACATTAAAATTGAGGATTCTTCAGTCATATTTTACCTTTGACAAAATTGTGTGTACTCTGTTTTTATCATAAATTATGTCAACTTAAATAAAAAAAATATTTCATAACATATAATATGGACATATTATTTTTATTAAATATAATACATGTATCTATAAAATAAGTAATTCCTCAATAATAATGAGGTACCAAGCAGTCTACTATTTTACTATACCTCTGGTCCAAGTGATCAAAGTCTTTTAAATGTAGCATCCTGATATCATGCGCCAAGTATATTGTATCTATATCCCACGCAACTTCAGCTCTGTAGAAAAAAATATATTAACCTTACCATTAATTTACACTAAGTAGGTTGCTAAATGTCTAATTTGAAAAATCAATTTCATAATTTATTATTCTAAAATTCATCGCTTTTAGTATGTTAACGAAATGGTCGTAAGTTCGATTTTCAAAATAATGAATATCCTCTGTTTAGTTAGGAAAAAGCTTGGATTTCAATAAAGATTTCACTAAAATGTCTGGATAATGGAAAATAAAATAGTTTTGTAACATTACATTTTGTCTACCTATTCGATTAAATGCGGCAGATGCGCTAAGAAAAACTTAAAAGCTATACTTATGAGGTCATGAACATAATTCTTTTATCATTTATTCATATTATATATCATTTTTTATCATTAATATACGACATAAGATACACATAATGCCTGATTCAGATCGATTTTCAATTTTTCCTAGTAGAAAATGACGAATGACAATATGTACTCAGATAAAAATCATAACCAATGTATACGAACATTGATTTATCTATTTTCAACATATAAACAAGGATATCACGTTTCATGTTATCTTATCCAAACTGAAACTATGTGAATTTAATATATAAACAAAATTGAATGAGTCACTTCTATTAATGATAGTAGATTAATGTTGGCTGCCAAATTGTGCCTATGTGCGGAGTATTATCAACGCATAGAAATATATTTTTCATAGTAATACTATTTCACCAAAATCTATAGGAGTTAGTCATATATTTATACTTAAAAGACTTTATACGCTGAAAATGTATTCTCATTGCATACATCCACTTTCACTGCATCAAAATTAGAGAGACCGCTTTACTAAACACAGTATATTCATAAGTTTTAAATGGCTTAAAGCTACAATAAAAACAACATAAAAGTAAATAATATATATAATTTTAAAAAATCTCACCTAAACGGAGTTTGACAGAGATCACACATAGCCGCGTATTGATTGGAAAAATCGCCACATGTTGAATGCTTCCTTGTACCACTGACGTGTTGTAAGGGAAACGGTAAATTTACCTGAAATTATACATTATATTAAATAGAGGCCTGTCGTGACGCAGGGGCACAAGCGTGTGACTGTAAGCGCGATAGGTCACGGGTTCCACTCCCGTGCCAGGAAATGAAAATATTAAATATTTCGTTCATTTCGTCGCTCTGGTAACAAGTCAAAGCGTCGTCGAGTTCCGGCACTCAGCACGCAATTCCTCAATTCGGCTGAAAGTGGGGAACGGAAATGTTAAAAGAAAACGGATTTCTTAAAAGGTTTTCTGGTTTCTTAAAGAAAATTAAATATAAAACATATATAAATTATTTAATATATAAAAAAAATATATATTATTAACTACACAAAATGGAAATCGTAAAGTTTTGAAATCCAAAGGTTCATTAAATAACGGTACTAGCAATAATTAAGTAACAAACAGGATTTAAAAAAAAAATGTACGAACATATTTTCGTGCAGTTGATGCCACAAATTTTATTGTGAATCAATGAAGTGAAACAACTAAATTTTGTCGGATTCTTGGTTGGTGAGATTACATAAGATTTCACGAAATATTTACATAATTTAAAATTCTGAAAGCAAAATACCTTACTTACTTTACTTTTTTAACAATTTACAGGTCTTACGTGATTATTAAACATATACCTATATTAATTGTAACGGTTATACTAACGTAATTTTACGCGTATTCAAAAAGATATATAAATACGAGAAAATTACGTTATTTCGAAATGTTAATAAAAAAAACTTTTAGCTATCATAATAGTAAAACAACAGTACTATAAGTATTGTATTGATTCTTGTTATAATAAAAATAACTAATACTTAAAAAAAGTGTGTAATAATTATACTAACAGTATTTAAAATATGAGTAGCTAACTTAATCGTATATGTATGTATAATGAAAATAATGTATGAAAGAGGTAACAATATTTATAGAATTTCCTTACTAAGATGCAAGGCTCAAAAATATCATAACAAATATTAAATGTATGACATTGACTTGTTAATCTCAATGTCCTTATACAGGTATGCTTGCCTTTACAATTGATTACTTTTTTGTTACGACATAATAGAAATTATGAAACACAACAGCACTTAGAATGGTAATTCAAACGTACTAAATATTAATTAATATTAATTAAAATAATCATGATGGAAGTGGAGTTAACGAACTAATTAAGCAAATAAAAATTACTGCGGCGTATTGAAACGAAACGTATAAATAAAACTTTGAATATACTCGTATGTTAGTTCATACAAGTAATATTGAGCAAACCTTTGATACGATGTCCTCCATGGGGACATTAGGAAACAAGTCGTCAAACGCGGCTATCAAAGCGTGAATAGCATTTATAACACCTTCCGAAGAGCCTTCTTCACCTGAAATCCGATATGTAATAGTTACTTAAGTATGCAAAAATGCAGACGTTGTTTTCTTTTTTATACTTTCATTAGTTACGTCACAATAAAATTTTCAATACAAGGCCATAATATAATCGAAAAAGGTATATCAACATTCACCGCACGATGATTCAGAATTTAAGCAGGGCTTCTCAAACAACACTACAGAACATTTTTAATTTTTTTTAAATGAAAAAGGCATAGGTAGGTACTTTATATATAATCAATAACATAAGCATAGCATAGTAACCTGCTACAAAAAAAAGATAATCATTTAAAAATACCAATTTAAATGTGTTTATCTACAACAGAACTATTGTAGATTATGACAAAAAAAAGTAAACCTTAGTTATAGTAACCCAGACATAATACATCCGATGTTTACATTTTTTTTGTATCGAAATGTAAAAAAAATAAGAACCAATAAAAACGTAATTAACTACTATTCTTAAAGAAATAATTAAATTAAATTTGGTTATGCTAGTTTTGGTGTCACAGATATAGGTCTAAATTAGCAAACAATAGTTAATTAATGCCTTACCTATAAGAATTGATACCGGTTTGTGTTCGTGTATTAGAGTTATGGACAGATGATTCGGCTTCTTGCTCTCTAACGCTTCTATCTCCATCAAATGAAATCCATTGTCAATCTATGCACACAATGATTACAATATAAAATATGACAAACATTTATTGTTTTATGCCAATAATAGATGTTGATTTAATTTGTTGTAAGGTATTCTGCTCAGCCTGCGGCTTTGCGTGCATGTTACTTATTAAATGTTTGTGACGTAAGGATAGTCTTACAACTCACTACATCTTTACGTCAAGGTAAGGTTAGTGAAAAGCTTGAACTTAAAATTTGTAATGAAGTCTTCACAACGAAAATTGTAATTGTATGCAAAATAAAAGAGTAGCCTACGTAAAAACTAAGGAAATGTAAAGGAATAAGAAAATAAAAATGTAATAGCATAAAAAACGAAAAACAGAAAAACTAAGTTTACGTAGTTTATCTGTTTTTCGATTTTTAGTTTACTACTATATGCATTATATACATATTACATTAATATTGTTAGGATATAGTTTTGTACATATCTTGACAGATCTTTTTTGTCTTGGTAAATAAGAAATCAATATGGTTAAAACTTATGTATGTAATATAGTAAATTGATTATAAAGAAGTTTTTGCGGTATTTGATTAAATTAAAGTTGTTGGGGAAATAAAGTTAACAAAACATGACACATATCAATAAATAATAATAACTTGTAGCCCTTGTTTCCTTTGCAATGTGTGTCATTTTATACAAAACTGTAGATGGTAGTGTGTTTATTTTATTAATTGCAATTATTTCTGATACATTAATATAAACAATATTGGTTTTCTTCTGTATTTCTTCTTTATATACACTATAATTATGTATGTCAATTATCATACATTGTTTTCATACAAAGCAATCCAAAGCCTTTCCTTCACATATTAAAATAATTTTTAATATGTCTATTTAGTAGATAATTAGTTTCCTAAACATAAATTATATAAAAACCCTTTTATTATTATAATTATAAATAATATAAATTGTTATTGTTAAATAAATTGTTAAAGTAATAAACTTTTTATTATTATACAAAGTCCAAGAAAAAAACTACTTATAACTAAATTGATCTATATAATTATATCTAAGTAATTATAAAAGTAAATATAATTAATTAATACTTACTCTTGTAGGTACTTTCGTAGTTGTTATGAAAACTCTAAATGAAGTTACAACCTGAAAATATATTTAAATATGTATGCGCAATATCTAGAATTAATAATATTTTTTTTAGTTACAATTTGAAACCAGGCAGAATGTGGAGAATGGAATGTCTAGACATCAGTTTCTCACTATGTTGCAGGAAAAAGCCTGCACTATTAAATAATTGAAAATTTATATTTAAAGAAGAAAGTGTGGTTCATCAAACTTTTAGCTTCCAGCAGTAAGTAAAATGTTACATATCCATTGATTTATTTGTAATTATATTACTTGAACTGAAAACAATAAATCCCTCAAGAAATAATTTGTGGTATAATTATAACTTTTTTCTTTCTTTTGACTGGACTTTTAGTCATATTTTTAAATTACTTAATAAAAATCATTTAAAACTTTTCATGATTAAGTTCAAAAATTTGCAATTATGTGTAGGTATATGTGCATCCAAGTATATCAATGAAACAAAGTATCTTAAAATAACCAACATTGATGCATTGTGGGTGTAAGCTCCATAGGGATTACACACACAAACAACTAGTACATAGATATGAGACACACCTTAGTGACTCATGCTATTGTCCAGAAAATTGATCAATTACACTGGTCAGAACTTATCATGCAGCATTGTGTATTTTATACTATGCATTTTTTGTATGTTATAAAAAAAGTAATTGAAGATATAAAGGTACTTAGGCTTACAGGATATCTTGCAAATAAATATATTTTTTTTAATACACTACTATTATATAAAAACAATACAAAAGTAATTTCAATTATTATCATGTAGATATTTTATGTTACATTATGTTTTATATTTTGCTTATTATAATATTATTTCAATATAACTTACCAATACACGATTATCAACTTTATCGCCTCTCGATTCCATACGAATAAGTGATTTATAAAGAATTTTAACATTTTTTCCTAAAACATTGCCGATGCTCTCTAAAAAAATTACAAATTTGATTTAAAAAATATATTTGTATGAGACTCATTTATTTGTAAACATTACATTTTTAAGGAACATTTACATTTAAATAAATGGTTGTATAAACACATACCGCTTAATTCATTAGAAATTTGGGATTTTGTTGACATTTTCGCTATTTTCTTTAATGTCATCACTTTAACGAAAAATATATTTTCATAAAACTCACAACACCCATAATCGTTAGTAAAATATTAATAAATATAATAATTAACTTAATTTTAAAATAGGATAAATAATTTAAAGGAAGAAAAATACATTTCAATATAATAACTTAAGATTTTAGTATTGACTAAAATTCACAACACCAATCACCATACACTCCAATTCACAGTATAAAAATTCTGCAACGATCTTTCAATTAGGCTACAGAGTATATATAAATAAAATACAATACGGTACCTATTCGTAATATTAACAAGTCCACCATTATGTTTTTAAAGCTTTAAAATAATTTTTGTTTTATATTCGAAATTTTATAAATTTATCAATCTAATACAGTACTCTCAATTTTCCATTAATATCAATAACATGTTTTTGTTTTACTCTCTCAATTTATAAGTTTAATTTACTCTATGAAAATTATTCCATACATAATCTGTCCCAGATGTAATAAATAATAATATTTTTAGTCTATGAGGGATATGTAAGTCTAAACAATAAAGTAAGCTGCGAAGGCTCGAAGAATATACTAACTAAATATTCGAATTACGCCCTGTGTTACACTGCTTAACTTAATTTTCAGCAATCACTTTCATCTGCGGTAAATTTATAACGGGGCTACATATTTTACTTCTATATTCTATAATACTTAATACATATAGTATCTAAAACTCTTTTATATATATTACATTATTGAATGTTTAACAATACTTATTATGTACCTACCTTACCTATTGGAGTTTAACAACTATAAGCTTATAAGATTTTACTAAAGATTGGTTACATACAAATATTAGAAATGAATAAAAACTATGAAAGATGTACTCATTGTAATCGACGAAAATGGCTAGCGACTGGCTGTCTCAGAAAATGGTTGAAGCCATTGGAATGTAAACATTTGCAAAGAACTATTGATACTAAAAGAGATTTTAGCAATACAAACTTAGTAAACTCAGCGATTTTACCAGAAAGAAAATCTCCAGTCAATACTAATAAATTCGTGAAGTTTTGGAAAAATAAACTTTTAATAACGGGTAGTGTTAGATCGTTACAGAGATACTTTGGAAATAAAAATAATGGTGATGAATATTTGTGCAACTATAGTAAGAGAACTGATGTATCAACATCTTCTGAAAAACAAGTAGCACACTTAAAAAGTGAAACAAAAAAAGACAATGACTTAGAAAACATACATATGAAGTGTCAACATTCTGATGGCCATTCTGTACTTCGAGGACATCATCAACATGCCTCTGTTGAAAGTTGTGCCATATACTGTCAACTATCGAAGTAAGTCAAAGAAATTTTAAGTAAGGTACATATTTGTATGACTTCTATTTATTACAAATTTAAATGAGGCTCAAAACCTCATTTAAGGTTTTTTCCTTTTGATGCAATACATTAAGTCTCAGTAGTTAAAATATGTGTAATAGTTCTGTCAAATGTATGTGATGTTTTGAGATATCTTAAAAGGAAACTTATATATTAAGACTATTACTGCTGTGCATATTTTTTGTTTTTTGTTTATTAATTATTAATAATTAAGATAATTAAATGAACAAAGTACTTTTATAAATGATAAATATTTCTAAATTAAATATTACAAAAATATAATTAAATAAAATATGTTTATTTAAGGCATGGTTGGTATTGGGGTGGAATTACATCAAGTGAAGCAGAAGAACTTTTAGCCGGGCAACATGACAATGTTTTCCTAGTTCGAGATTCTTATGATTCAAGGCACATTCTATGTGTTTCATTTCGCTGTGTTGGGCGAACTCTACATGCTCGCCTAAGGCATGCAAATGGTCTTTTCTCTTTAAACAATGAAACATTTGTGCCAGCAAATAGAATATCAGAACACTGTGCTACAGTAGATGTAAAATCTAAATTATTTGAAATGCCAGTGAAGTTAGCAAGACCCCTGAACAGGTATGAATGGTGAAATATAAATTATAATATTTTTTATATGGAAACTAATTTTAATGTATTCTTTCAGATTTGCAAGATTAGATTCATTACAAAAGATATGCAGATTTGTATTAAGGCAGACTGTATCTGAAGATTTATGGAGTAAATTACCACTTCCCCCAAATTTAATAGCTTATGTTTCTCTTGGTAGTGACTATATAGCCACATTATAAACATATAACTAAAATATATTAAATGTGCCTTAAACTTGTAGTGCACCTATTGTATGTTAATCATTTTATTTTTATGTAAGACATATCCTTTATGACTATGTAAAATGTTTATAAATTTTATACAAAGTCTATTTTAAATATAATAAATGACTGTACTGTGATTAAAATAATGGTTTTTAAATTAAATTTGAAATAAAACCCAGATATTGAAGACAAAATAATATATTATTTATACTATCTCAGAGTAATACAATTGTTCATGTTGCTGTCTTTTGGTTGTAATTCTTACTTCATTGTATTCATACCTAACATATTTTTTGCCTGTAACAAAATATGTATTAGTTACTTTATGGTAAATGATAAACAATATCCACTAAAACTTAATGTTCCAAGCAAAGTTCAATTATTTTTTTAATAAAATATATATATATATAAAAATAGCTTTTCATATGGACTGTATCAATGAATTTTTGCAATTACCGTGACAAAAGCAGCAGTCAAAGTTTGTGGTGCAACTGCAACTGGATTCATATTTAAAGCTATCTGAATCAGTTCTGCATCCCTAATTCGTGATTTAACAAAATTTCTAGTTCCAGTGCAGTTTTGTGTAGCATCGGTGAGGTAAAATAATTCCGATGCTTTATATATGCCAGCTAAACCCACTCTTCTAATGTACCAATTAAACTGAAAGCATACATTTTTTAAAAATAATGTGATTGTTCATAAAATTTATATTTTTTATTCGAAATAGTATTTTGTTAACATATAAAAACTTATAAACCCTTACATCTACGCTGCGGTCGCCTGTATAGTAGCAGATATCATCTACCAAGGAAAGTAGTGTTGCTAAACAGTTAGGGACATTGTTTGGAAGAGTTTGTATTGCCATTGCCTTTGGCCATGTGCTTCTAGAATTAAAAATAACGATTATTACTAAAACAGTATTTTGATGAGAATAAAAATATGAACTTTAGTATACGCCTTACTTGTAAGGGTCAATCATTAGAAGCCTCGTTATTATTGCATTTTCGATTTGTTGAGCTGGTACTTTAGAACCTTTTAAATCTTCCTTTGGCCACTACAAAATATAATATAAGCAATATTTTTAGACTATTGCAGGGAATGTATACATAAAAAACTCCATTGCTAGGCCAAATTGACTGTTAACAGTGTAAGTTTTATAAATTTTCGAAATGAACATATTTAGAGCATGCAAATTACAGATAATTATAATACTATCGTTACACTACAACAATTTAATGTAATTTATATTTTTTCTAATTTTAGAAACATTGTGACTTGGGCAAGCCCATGTAGACCTATCCAGTCTTTGTCTGATTAGGACGTCAAATTTCGAGAAATATATTCACCATATAGGTATCGAAACTACTGTCGGACGCTTCCTTATTTTACCAGTCATCTTCTATTATTATAATTTGTATTCTTTCCGCCTTTGTGCATTTGTTGTATTATTTAAGATTTTTTCTTTATGTATAATTTCAAGTGTGCAATAAAGTTTTTCTATCTATCTATCTATCTATCTATGTCTAAAAAGTTCATTTTTCAATTTACACTTACGGTTTTCATTTCGTCCACTAGTCTTTCGTTGCATGTTATATTAAAATAATGCACCAAATCTCCTCCTCCATTGGGAAATAATCCATGAGCAATACCAGGATAGCCTGCAGCTTCGGCTCCTTGCGCCAAGGCGTCTATTGACCATCCATTTTTTTGTACAAACTCTAAAGCTTTGGCTAAAATACGCTTCTTTACATCTTCTTCATATTGTTTATCCTCTTGATCAGTGGTAATGGTTTGTATAGCAATGTCTTTATCTATCGGCACTTGGCAATACTTACGAACATTTTTTTGGAAATTATTTATAGGGATGACTGTGAGTGGAACGAGTAATCTACAGTTTGTTCTTAATGCTACAACAATATAAACTAAATTATTATAATTATTCATATATATATATTTTCATATAAAATTTAATATAGTTTATGATTGTTATAATATTCAGGTAAGTAACGAAATAAAATGCATATTGCTATATATTTCTTAATTTTATTGAAGATAATACATATTATTTATGTATAGTTAATTACAACTAGTTTTGTTAACAGTGATACATTCAGATAAGCGTGCTACTAAGCCTTCTATCAAATGAAAAGCATTTAATGCAGAATATATGATTTGTTTCTTATTCTCAACAGGTATTTTATCAAGCACATTTCCACCAACATTAATTGAGACTTCTACTTGCCCTTCAGGTAATCTTTTAGCTTCATCTAAATCTTTTAATTTTACTTCATAATGTGCTTTTGAGAGATTTAAGCCAGTTCTTATTTGTTTTAAGTAATCATCTTCTATGGCAACAAAATGTTCCCTAATTCCTGTTTTATTTAAAGTATCTTTCAAAGCAAGATATCTTAGAAAATTCAAAGCAGTAATAATTTGATCTGCTAATTCCACCAAATCCGATTCTGCTCCATGAGGTAAATAACAAATCTTTTTTATCATACTTATAAGTTGCACACCAGTAAAGCATTCTGGTAACCCAGGTTCTTGGAAAGCCTTATCTAAGGAATTTTTATAAAGAGTTATTGCAAAACCTATTATACCAGAATGGTTAGCTGTATCTAATATATATTTAATAAGCATACACCGACCTTTATAATCAAATTTGTTAACATGGATTTCAATAAGTTTAACAGCTTCCTTCCGTATGTAATCATAATTTGAATAAACAGATATATTAACTAAATTCTTACATAAACTATAATGTACTGAATTTGACAGAACTGTATGATCTAAATTATTAGGGCAAATATTTAATATTTTGTTACATAAAGCTATGCCTTTAGCAAGAGGACCATATTGTACAAAATTTAGAAGATGTACAACACAAAGTAGTGCTGTATCTGTTACATATGTAGTAGAGTAAACTAATGGTATTGCAAAATCTGGCACTGAAAAGTGCCCTGATAATGTAGTATAAAACAGTCCAGATAAAGTTGTCATATTAATTTTCTCCTTATGGTCATAAGGTGAGAGTTCCTCTTCAGTAAAAACTTTTGCAGATTTTTGCTTTCCAGCTTGTTTAAAATTCAGTTCTACATAATTTAGGAATTTGAATATATTTTTAACCAATGAGCAAATATTTTGTACAATGGATTCAGCACATATTCTGGCTTCACTACTTGCATTGGAATCTGGATCTAAATCTATATGAATCAAAGGTGAACCAAGCAAACTAATCAGAAAAGCAGCTAATATTTCTTTTGTTCTCTGATTTATCTCTGACATTGCCACTTCATTTACAAAAGGATTAAGAAATGGTGGTAACATAGAATAAATTTTAATAACACGCCTCACATTATTGTCACTGTCTAACAATAATCTTTCTTTTTCTTCTAGTTGATGTTCTGGCATTGGGATATTTTCAACATATGTACTTATTGAGTTCAAACACCATTCTAAACATCTACTTCTCTTAGCTGATAACTTCAACAGTAGTTGTTGTAATGGTTCTAATAGAATACCAAATTGTGCATCATTTTTAGCAATTTCTATTTGTTCAATAAATTCTAAGAGAGCTTCTTCAGGAGTTGCTTTTTGAACTATAAGTGAAAATAATTCTTCACATGTTCCATATAGTGATGGTTTTATTATCATAGTATCATCCTGAATTTTACTAATTATTTCAGATGTCAAGTCCCAGCAATTGTCTTTAAAACAATTTGCATATTTTTCTTCTTCGGGTACAGCAAGGGCTTCTTTATATTTACCAGAGTCCAAAAGAGACGACACTAAGTCCACAACATCTAAATTTTGTTCCATGATGAAAGATGTGGTAAGAAAGCTTGTAATTCCAAACTTTGGGCTCTGAAATTAAGTACGTTTGATGTTACACTTTTTATAAGAGCAACTATTTTTTTATTTTAAGTTCCAATGTTGGGATGTACAATCTTTGCTTATCCACGATAAAATCATGACTGTTCTTTTTCATACAATACAACATAAATAAAATGTAACAAATATAATGATGAAAAATATTTAGATATATCGTAAATACATAATAACGATAAATGGAATAGCGGCAAAAAAAAAATTACAGATTATACTTACAGCACATAACCCTTGGCAACTTATTCATTGTTATTATATGTATTCAATTAATTTTAAATAATGCAAACGTTTAAAGTTTTGTTTAGTTCTGAATAGTTAATCTTTATTGCAATATTATTGACAATATTACGATTTACGAATATAACTTTCCAAGTTACATGACATTTCTCATTAAAAATGTCATAACCAATAGGCAATAGATATTGACTTAAATGTCGATTATATGATTTTTTTTCTACTATGTGCTCGGAATTGCACACAGATGCTTCAAAACTTTAAAAATTTATAGCAATAACAAAGTTAATTAACTTACTTTTATACATATATAGCCTTTTAAATATTTTTTTACATACCATTTTTTATATTTATAGTTCAAAAATAATATCAATAGTTTTATTTTATCATTTTAATCGAATCGCGCAATGAATCAAAAAATATTAAAATCTATGGATCAATCCATAATAATTTATGTGATTGAGTATTTTCATTAAAGTTATTGTGCACATTAAATATGTCAGATCAAAATTTTTGTTTACAAAGTAATACACCACAACACAATATTGGTTTCTACACAAACTATTTGAGTCTGCGGTCTGCCGGTGGTGTATCTTAAAAGATGTATGAATTTGACGTGTGAAAATTGACAAGAATTTTAAATGACCATTTAACTTAAGACTTTAGTTTTAATTTCCAATTCTTTGTAAAGATAGATTAGTGAAACGATAATTTTAAACTTATATACATAGTTTTTAGTAGAGTAAATTACCTTACTACCTATCTTACTAGCCTTATCAGATATTTGTTATATTATTTTAATAACAATGCATTGTTTTGATATATATAACATAAAGTAATCCAAAAATGTCACTCACAGTCAAGTGTTAAAGTTTTTAACAATACTTTAAATATTAAGTTTTAATATTACATGTGTAATAATGGCCTCAAAACAAAGGAATATTTTTTCTAGAACGAAGCCTATATTAAATATTTATAGTAATGTCGATCAAGAAGGCAAAGAGGTATTTGAATTTCAATGTTTATACCTCATGCACTAGACATGTATTGCTTTTCAAATATTATGATAATATGATTTTAAAGGTTGAAGTGCGAGAAGATGCGGAACAACTCGTTAAATGGCATGAAATATCTGATGCACTAGTAGCTGCAGGATATTATAGAGCTCAACTACAAGGTTTATCTGCATTTGATAAAATTGTTGGTGGTCTCAGTTGGTGTATTGAATTATGTGACATTGATATGGACATAAGCTTACTATTTGAAGAGAATCTCACTATTGGTAGAAAAATGTATGTACTGATTGAAATTAGAAATATTTTGTTTTTTATATGGGTGGATGTGTCTCATAAATTAACCATTTTATTTTTTAGAGCTTTAACAGAAAAAATTGTAAAGGTCCTACCTAGTATGAAGTGCCCTTATATCATAGAACCTCATCAAATACAAGGTCTTGATTTTATCAATATTTACCCTTTGATACAATGGCTTATTAAATACTCAAGTGAATTTAGAGATGCCAAAGAAGATGAATTAAGGAAATTTGCAGTAATGCAATATGAAAAAGATCACATTTTTGAGTCAGATCGTGCTTATTATATACAGAATGAAAAAATGTTAAAGAATCTTATTGCTGTACAGGTAATGTGAAATGATACTTAATATTTCTGAACTTTTGTAATAAGGGAATAGTTTTAATAAGCAGTTTTGTATTTTAGAATCTATATAAACCTTGTAGAGTAAGAAAAAGGAAAGGAGGTCTACCAACTAATGAGCTTGAACAAGTGAATTCAGTTCTATCAGAATATGACCAGCGAATGTTGATGCATGTACCTAATAATAAAGATGATACCAATCATGATGAAAGCCTTGACTTCCTAGTAAGTATGCTTAATGCTTATTAAGTTTTATTTTACAGGATATTATTAATCTTTAATAGTAAATTAAATGTAAGATCTTTTATCATGAACATTTTAAATGTATAATTATTTAATTTTTTCAGTATGACTATGAAAAAAACTTAGCAGATCCATCAAACAACACTACTGAGGTAAGTTAACATACTCTGCATTTATTTCATCTACAATGTATTATATTTGAGTGTTAAAGTAAGCAAACTTTATAGGCTGAGAAGCTACCAAATGATAAAGAAGATGCAGATATTGCGGATACAAAAATTCATTATGCTGTACTACAATCTGAACTTACTGGTGATATGCCAAAAGAATTGGAGGAGCGGGAAAAGGCAAAATATTTTGAAGATATAAGTAAATTAAATAACATAATAACCACTATGGAAAAAGATATAGATGAAGTAAGACAAGAACATGAAAGTAGAATGGAAAGGGCAAAATCTAAATATACAGATATTATTGACAAGTTGCAAAAAATAACTAGGAAGTTGATGAAAACAGATGATTATAGGTAAAAAAAATCATGGACATGCAGCAACTATATAGTCTAATATATTATTGATTTTTGAAATATTTTGATCACCTTAAGTATTTTATTCTATTCACTTATCCCAATGTAGTATTGAATACTAAGTTTGTTTGTTAAATTGTAAAAAAATATGTTAGGTTCTAAAATAGCAGCCAATATGTTTAAAAAGAGAGCAACTTCACTGTTTATTCCACATACCAGGGTAATCAGAGAGAACCTAGAGTCCAGACTAGATACTCCGTTGTCCAGTTTCTGTTTCAAATCAAGTCATTGTGACATTGTGCGACAGTGTCTTGTTTTGCCTAATATTACATGTTAAGTGGCGGAACTCAAAGCTGCGGCGCACTCACTGGCGTGTCTAACCAGAGCAAAGAAATAATTTAAATTCATTTAAAGTCATTCCCTGAGTGGAATTTGAATCCACAGCCTATCATGTTTGTAGTCAAACATTAGACCATTGCACCACAATAACATTGTTTTAATGTAATATTATTTTCCAAAATGTTATTGTTTCTCACTATATTTACTATTTGTTGGGCTGAAAAATATCTTATTATGGGGAATAATATATTACTTCTCAATTACAGTGATAAAAATGTTAAAAAGTTTTATAAATCATTAAAAGAATTAGCAAAAGAGAGAAATGAAGTCATGAAAATAATAGAACATCAGGAAAAAGAACACAGTAAACTAGAAGAGGTATTGAGGTATGTATTATATGTTTGTCCATTATTGACATATGGATATAATTATGTTGCTTTTAATTAATTTTATTCTTTAATTAGAAAAAAATTAAAAACTAAAATTTATTTGGAATCCTGTCTAAAAAGTAGTAACTGCCAGAAGGCAGGGAAATCGGGTTTATGCTATGAGAATATAATATAATTGGATCCAGACAGACTCATGCAACTTTTTAAGCACATTGGGTGACTAGAAATGGGTCTAAATAGTGTTACAAGATTTTCTTTCTAACAATGATTGATAGATAGTTGATGGATGACCTGCATTATTCAGTTCTATTATCATCTGATAAAAAAACAGTGACAATTATATAAATTTACTTTTTTATACGACAATGTCATCAATGAAATTATTCATATTAAATTACAGTGAATGTAATAGTAATCATAACTCTAGTCAAATTCTTTATTAATTTTGCTTTACACCTATACCCATAACCAACTATTCAATACTTTGATATTTTTATAATAACTTAAACTGAACTGCAGTTCAGACAAACATTTTATTTGTTATAAACAGGCGGGACACTCGTTATCATTAATATCTTTTTCGTATGTTTTTGTTAACTTAAAATTTATTCTAAAAAAAGTGAATACAAATATATGAGATATAAAACTTATTTCAATATACAATGTTCAATAATTCATAAAAACAATAGTATTCCACAATCAGCGTGTCTTGCGTTTGAGGTCATGTCGAATGCTTAAAATGTTTGTATAGTGTGTCCTTTCAAAGTATTCTAAGAAAAATTCTTTACAAAGCTGTTGTAATAGTTGTAAAACGAATGTTGAAAATTTTTAAGACACATATGTCGTAGTTTTGGTCGTTGCTTTTTTCTCCTTAATAATGTTTCTTTTTTATATTTACAAACAATTTTCTATAACGGATACATGATTTATGTGTAGAGGGTCTTTTAAATTTTTATTTAATCTTGTTATCTCTCCGTAACTCCGTGAATGTTTTAAATGACTGAAGAAAATAATACTATTTATATCAGATTTTTTAAAAATATATATGAATGTTAGAACGGTTCAAGAACCAAAAGCACCGGTAGAAGAACAGCCACTGACACCAGCAGAATTGAAAGAGTTCCAGGAGAGAGAAAAGAAGTTGAAAGATTTTATAAGAGGTGTAAGAGTAGAATTGGGACACTTAAACCGACAAGTGTTGAGATACTCCGTGGCCATCGACGAAGTGCCCGGAACAGCTGAACTATTGCAATACGAGAAGCGATTTGTAGAACTGTATAATCAAGGTATGTTTTCTATATTTATTATTTTGGATTAATTATTTATTTAATATTTATTTATTAAAAAAAAAGTACCATTCTCGATTTGCAGTCATTGTCATAAAATTAACTTACAACGTAAATAATTTAAAATAAATATTTATTAATTTGTAGTTTCATGTAAAAAAATGTACTTAATAATTATATATAACATTTTAATTATGAGAAAGAGAAGAAGAAGAAGAAGTTATTATTATGAATTATTCCCTCAACTTTTATATATAATTGTATTCTATTCTACGGTTTACTTAATTTTAGTTTTTATTTGCTTTTATTGCAGTTGCATCTAAACACAAGGAAACTAAACAGTATTATATATTTTACAATACTCTGTATGAAGTTAAACTTTACACCTCTAAAGAACTAAGTTTACTGAATTCTATACTAGACAATTATGAGGAGTAAGTGTGGTTCAATTTTTTGCTTTTTCTTTATTTTCTTAGCATCAAATGACACCTGCATATTATCTTACTTAGCACTTTCCGTTCAACATAGCGTTTTGTCTCACGAGCAAATAAATGAAAATAATTCAAATATCTATGAGTGGCGAGGGGTGACAATTTTGTTAGGCAAGCCGGTAAATTATGTATATTTAGAAAAGCCGGTATATACATTTAGGGAAGCTGATGTATATTTAGGGAAGCCGACGTATATTTAGGGAAGCCGGTAAGCGGTATAGGATGTCAAGGTATTTAGTAATTTCACTATCGAATTTGCGACTTATTATCGACAAAGCATTCATTCAAGTCTAGTTTTAAGTAATGTAAATAGAAAAAATATCACGCCAATTGTACTAAAAGTTAGTGACTACGTGTCCTAGGGAAGCTAATAAAATAAGGACACTAGGTTCTTTCTGCCTATCCTGTTACGCGGGTAAAACCCTCAAGCCGCTTATTTTTAAATTACATTTTTTTTTTAATCTTAGCATGCATAAATTTATTATTAAGATTGCATCATTTAATGAGTCACACTGGCGGTTGCGAGTACCTACTATAGTTCTATGTAAGAAAAATTGTGAATTTGTTATTTGTTCGTTACAAATAAGTTTTTATATTTAACATTTTAGAGTAATGTCTTCAGCACGCAAGAGGGAAGAATTCATGGCCCAATTTGAATCTATAGTAGAATGGGTGAATCAAACTGTGCGTAAAGTTGAACAAAAGTTTAAATCTGAAAAGGAGCAAAAGTTAGCTTTACACGCAGAATATTCTAGATTGATGGACGTACAGCGACAGTACGCGGCGGCATTGAAGAAGTTGGCAGAGAAACATAAATTTGGTAGAGAGGACGCTTAATGAAGCTTGTTCTTATGTGTAATATACATTATACCACGTTGCAAACAAAACCTACAAACAGATGTCCTTAAATAGTAACAAATTTGGTATACTTCGTAAAAAATACCACATATGACAGTTTTCCTTAATGATTTTTTGCAAATAGGGACGTATATCGATGGTGAGATGTCAATACCACCAATCTGACATTTTTAATAAATTCACTTTTTTTATTTTTATAGTTTTAAATGCACTGTTAGCATGTTTTAGTAAAATGTCCTTATTATACTTTTAGTCATTAAAATAAAAATGTAGAAATATCTCGCACTTAACCAACGTGTCTGTGTGTGTCGTTCAAAACGATAAAATTAAAAAAAAAATGAATTTATTAAAAATGTCATTTAGGAGGTATTGGCACTTCACTATCGATATCCTAGGCTTAGAGTGTAAACCTGTTAACTCTATAATTTATAGTATACGAAAAAAACATTCTTAAAAGAATGTAAATATATTTTATGAGAGGGCTTTTTTAAGTTTACGTGATTTAGATGCAAACCTTTAAAGACATGGATTTATCAGTTTTACACATCACGTGTACTGTATAAAATAGTGAAAAGAACACAAACGGATTTCACAGGTTTACACTCTAAGCTGGCGATATGTATCGTATTTGTATTTTCTTTTGTATATCTCTATAACAATTACTGGAGCGTCTTGAAAAATCAAAATGGTGCACTTTTTTATATACTTAAAACAGTTTCTATAAACAGACGATAGTTTAAATATTAATTTAAAATTTAATCATCTACAAGTTCAGTTATTTATTACTGCAATATATGTGCAATAAGAAATTAATTTGAGAAATAATTAAAATAATTGAGTGTGACATCATTTCGCACTGGTAAAGATATAATAAGCCATGCTTACTGGTAAAGATATAATTTGCTTTTTGCTTTATAATTATTTATACATCAAGAAGTATTTCAAATTTGTACATTATATTTGTCACTGTATTGTACCTTTATAAGCTTTTTGGCTTTCAAGCTTCAAGGAAATACGTTTTATAATCAAAAATAAAAAAAATCGTTGAGATATATTATAAAAATAATTTATTACATCTAGTAGCTATAGATTTATTTGTTTTAAATAACAATATTATTATAATAAATAGAAATATTTGATACTACAAGTCATACAAATATGTTAGACAAAAACTTCAAGGTGACCTTGAAATCTAAAAAAGGACTAAGCTATCTGTACTTTTTGCTACCAGCGACTGAGTGGCGAATAATTCACACAATACATTAATTAACTTGTCCTTCCATCTTACTGTACTAGGTATCTACAGAAACCCCTAAGCCTATATTTACATCAAATTGGTTTTAAAACGCAAATGACTGATAAGTGTTTTTTATATTATTTGTTAATTTTATATGAGAAATCAAATAAAATATGTGTAATCAAAAAATATGTTTATTTCAATAATACTAATTACATTTATACATACAATAGTAACCGTTAGATCACAATTAATTAGTCTTGATCGCGACCACGATATGAAAGCATAGTCGTCGACCACAGCCCGCAATGCCCGCACAGGTGTACTGTGTATGACAAAACATCAGCATGTCACGAGTTGCACGACTAACAATGGATTATTATCAAAGGGTGACCACACTGCTGTGAGAGTGGCTTTTGTGTGAACTAGAGTGACCGTGGCCGTGTGTTTGATGGGAATTGGCGCTCGTCTTCTTGTACATGGTGAAGGATATCAATTCCCGGTTCGCGTTCGTCATCGCCATGGCGTGAGACACCACGTCGTACCCCAGCAAACCGTGGATGCGGTTGACCACCACTAAAGTCAGCCCTTTTTGTGTAACGCGAACTGTTCGCTCCAAGTCCGATGATGACGCGATCACCACACCGAATGATGAATTTAATTCCTGAAATTATTTTTTTTATGTAATCAAATATGTAGGAAAATAAATCTTATATAAATTAAAATATATAAATAACATTTCAACTGAACAATTAAAGTTAGATTCTTGAATTATAGCAAAATAGTTGATTCAGAAATTACTCGATCTATAAAGTGTTTAAACAGTAAAAAAATATATATCTGTATTATACCTTGGATAAAAGTATACAAACTCTTAGCGTCATGCATGTACTATCTACTTACGTGCGTGTATGTTATTAATAATGACACAATATGTTGTAAAATTTTATTTGAAATTTAGTACTCATTGAAACGTACATGAGCAATGGAAATGAAATTATATTTGTTTGATTAATTTTCATACATGTTCATTTCATTTAAATGTAGTAAATTAAACACACCCTAACGAGCGCCGCTCGTTCTTCACTTTTCAGTCCGTAGACCGTAGCACCTTCATCCTTGGAAAGATGCGGTGCACTGAGGCTACCCATAACCATTATATACGGCATAATTGTTAATGGCTTTATTTGAACACTCACTAACACCTCGACCGATAGCTCCGTTCGGATACAAATAAATTTGTGACTAAAAAAAATATCGTCGACGACTAACAAAGTTCATTGTAGCAATGTTTAATATTTTTTTACAGTGTTTAATTAAATATGTGAGTCGAGCGGCGAGGAGTGAGCACGCGGCGACCGCGGCCGCGACAGGTTGTAGACTCGTGTGTGAGTGAACTCTGCAGGTAAGCGGCGAGCCTGCACTGTGTGCGACGTGCGACGTGCGACGTGACCGGTGAGGCGGTGAGGCGGTGACGTCGCGTCACATGGCCTTCACGGGTGCTTGACTGCTTACATCGTACACGGGCCACGGCTCGCAACGCGCTACTGACTTAGCAGTAAACCGCCGCGCCGATATCAAATCATGATGACTTCTAACACATCGTTATTTATTCCATGCATGTGGGAAGTACCCACATTATATAAGATTCTATGTTTTATTTATAAATTCAGCGTAAAATATCTACTTATGTATGTATTTAGTTCATATGCATTTTAATATAGTCGAAAGGTACTCTCTATTGAATTGTGCAATAAGAAAAAAGTATGTGCCACGAGTCTTTGGAAGTGGCTATAGATCTATAAATATAATACGTACACGTACATTCGCTTTGATCTATGTATTAAGTAAAGGAAAAAATCAACCTATAGATTCAAAAGCTATATCAAAACCTACATAATATTTGATGATAGGTGTTAAGAAAAAAATTGACATTTTACCATATCGTTGGTTACTTCAAAACACCGTGACGTTTTGTCTATCACCCATTGTATGAATTTTTATGTTTGCGAGTTGAGTTTGGAGAATTTGTATACACAATGAGCCATTCCATGAGCAGTCCGCGAAACATTCAGTTAGGTATAAGATGTTTATACAACGATATTAATGTTATGTGACAATAACTATATTTAACTATAACTTATATTTAGTTTTCGAGACCTACCAGAAAGCTCGGCTTGTGTTTGTCCAGTCGATGGCTGAACTGGCGACTAGGTCGACTAATGTTAAATGTCTCGAGACTGCTGGAGTATTAGGTAATAAGTTTAAAAATGAACTACTTGTATATCTTAAATTAAAGCTGGAACTTATTTTATATATATAGTTTTGATTTCGGGTCTTTAATGAAAGAAAGAGAAAACATCATCTATTCAGATGAATTGTAATATAATATGGTGTAATGGACGCCATGTAACATGATTTGATTGTGATTTCGATTATAATTGAGAAAAAATACACTAAAGATTTTTCTCGAGGAGGAGAACTCGAAACTTTATCTATACTACATAGATAAAGTTAACGCTAACTCATGTTTTCTGATCCCACACACGAGCTAGGTCCCCTACCTAGTCCCCTAACTAAATAGTTACTACTGATCGAAGTTAAAACAAATTTTAGCCGTATTTAAGTAATATAACGATAATTTTAAAAGCTGATAATCGTCGCAGACTTGCTACGTCCCCTAGTTTCCGACACTTGCAGTACAGTGCGGCAGTGCGCAGTGGTGGCGGCGGCGCGCCTCGCTGAACATGATGAAAGTGTTGCGCAAAAAGTTCTTGATGGTGGCATGCTTACCATCACACTTGAAAATTTACATAAATATAATGTACGTTATATATATTTCTTGAAACTATTCAATTCGCTTACAACATAGAATAGTTATATAAAAATGTAATTTTTTATTGAATACGTACATTCCACTCCACTTCTCCCACTTTTGAAAGTTTAGTGGTAGGACTCCCTGCTGGTTGCATACACCAATTTTAAAAATATTGAGTGTTCAGTCGCAACAGCCAAGCTTTATGTAACCAGATACAAACCGCAAAAATATAGATATTTATTAATATAAACATTCCCACGCCTTGACAATTAACAGTTCTTGAAAATCCAACTATTGCAAGATTGGAATTTTAATCTTTCTGTAGCAATGGCGATAATTATAAAAATATTTTTATCTATAAATAAATTTTATGTATTTTTAGGTTTATTACAAGCGATCTGCATTATATCTCATCAGAGCTATAGCGAAGTAAGCGTTTTACATTTCTGACTTCATCGACCTCCTATTTCAGAATTAATAAAAAAAAATTCTATTACAATTTACAGACATAACGAGGAATTAGCTTCGACTATTGTTAGACTAGGTGCGTTGGAACATATTGTTTCGTGTTTAGAAGATTTTGATACTCAAGTAAAGTATAGTTAATCTTACTAAGTAATATATTTTCTTAGTTCTTATAAGCAACTGACAGACATATGAATTTTTCCATTTAACGTTCAAGTATAAAAATGCGTGCGTGCTGAGCGTTCTATCGCCGCCATTTGTCTATCCAAGATGTAAGCCCGAAACCATTGAATAATTTTTTTTAACGCTGTATTCCGCATATAGCAGGGTAGGCAGAGGGTACCTGTGTGTGAACCTAGTATTTATACACTCCGTTCCCCACTTTCCGCTGAATTTAGACATTGCGTGCAGAGTGGCGAATTTTGTTCTATTAAAATAAAATATATTTTTATTTGTAAATAGGTGAAAGAAAACGCAGCGTGGGCATTGGGTTACATTGGAAAACATAGTGAGTATATGGCAGGGCTAGTTGTTGACGCAGGAGCTTTGCCGTTATTGGTGTTAGCGTTTCAAGAACCTGAAATTAGCTTAAAACAGGTCTTTTCACAAATTTATTTTTGAATATTATAAGAGTTTATTCAATAAGTATAATTACGTCTTTAAGTATATACTTCTAGATAGTAGCGGGTGCTTTGGTAGACTTAGCTCAGCACAAACCAGAGGCGGTAGTAGACGCAGGTGCAATTTGTCATTTAGTGCGTGCCCTCGAAAATCAAGACCCAAAACTGAAGGTTATTTTATTATATTTTTTTTAGCTTCACGTTGTATCCCGCGCATAGCAGGGTAGGCAGAGGAAACAAATGAACCGAATGTTAAGACACTCCGTTCTCTTTTTTAACATTTCCATTCTCTACTTTCCGCCGAATTGAGGCATTGCGTGCTGAGTGGCGAAACTCAACACCGCGCTTTGCCTTGTTACCAGAACGAGGAAATGAAAATACTAAATATTATTTAATATTTTCATTTCCTGGAGTGTGAATAGAACCCACAACGATCTAGTTTTAGATCTAAGAAGTAAATGATTTAAAAATCATTCATCTTGTATAAATACAAGTAGGTAAGTTCATATACTTACTATACACCTATACGAAAATTAGAAATTAGTGTGTCCTCCATACAATGTGACATTGACGAAGTGATTTGTGGTCAACTGGCACGTTCGAAGCACTATGACTAAATAGCTGAACTGAAATTAGAAATTATGTTATTATATTTGATAGCAGTTAATTCTACAATTCTTTTTCTAACATATCTCCATAAAACATATAAAAATTGTTTTAATTTGATATTGCTCGACATAGACTATTTAAAATATGGTATGTTATAGCGCAGTACATTATGCGCGTTGAGTGCAATAGCAAGCGCTCGTTCAGAGCTGGCCGAGGCGGTGGTCGCGGGCGGCGCGCTGCCTCCCGCCCTGCTGCATACCGGCCACGACGCTGCGCCCGTCCGCAGAGCCGCGGCCTGTCTCATACGAGACATCGTCAAGCATTCTGTAGAAGTTAGTTTGTTATATACAATTATGTAGGTTTATTATGTATTCATGTAAAGGTGATGTAATTTTATATTTTATATAGTATAATATCGAACTATGTACAAATATCAATGGCCAAAACTTACTCTTTACGTATAATGTATACTTACAAGGCAGCATTATGTAAACCAGGGCTGAGCAACCTTTTTTTAGCAATGGACTTTTATATATTTTGGAATTTTTTGTCCGGCCATAATCATAGTTCTTAAAAGGTAGTATTGAAAATAGCATTCATAATATAAGCATTAGAATATAGAAACACGGAATGTGAAGAAATAAAATAAATTGGTAGAACTCAATATATTATGGGGAGAATATCTGTAATATAAAGAAACGCTTGGCGGGTGGCAAAAAACTATTAAGTGAGTGTTATTGAGTGACATGTCACTCAATCACACTTCTCAATACTCACGGCCCGAGGGCTGCTGGATTTGCCTTATTAGAATGCACTCTCCTGAGTGTTGGTGCCAATGGAGTTTTTAACTTAATTTTATGATTATAATATATTTTACATTTCTAGTTAGCACAGTTGGTAGTTAACACAGGCGGCTGTGGGCCCTTAGTTGAACTGCTATCAGAGAGTACAGGAGCTCGAGTACCTGCCTGCATGGCTTTAGGTTACATCGCTGGACAATCTGATCAGTTGGCAATGGCTGTTATAGAATCGAAGGTTTATAATTTCTCTGTTCTCTTTAAAACAGGTTTTTTTTTAATTCTCTTTTTTTAAAGACTTGTTCTCTAATACCATGCAATATTTAGTTTTAATTTATTGTATATCTTACTTTTATATGAATTAATACCAATTTTTAACACAGGCAGTGGTAGTGTTAGTAGAAATACTCCAGAATAGTGAAGCAGAGGATGCTGAATTGTGTGCTGTAGCATGGACTATAGGACACATTGCAAAGCATTCACCACAGCATAGCCTTGCTATTGCTGTTGCTAATTCTCTTCCGAGATTGTTACAAGTATAAATTATATACTTAATAATATGTATAATGATTATAAAATTTTAAAATATATAAAATATTTAACTTCTCAATAATTTTGTAATGTTTTATCACATTTTTCTCTTAACATTTAGTTATACACAAATCCAAAATCATCTGGAGAAGTTAAGGCTCGTGCTTCCTGTGCTTTAAAGCAATCACTGCAATGCTGTTTGCATCGACCAGCACTGGAACCATTATTACATGCTGCTCCTGCATGTATACTTAAGTATGTCTTAGCTCAATATGCAAAGGTATGTACAACTTACTTAATTATTTATATTAAAAACCCTTCATGACTTATTAATTATATTAATATAAATAAAAGAAGTAACAAATATCACAGACATTCAATGTAAATATTTTATAAATTAATATACAGGTCCATCATCTAAGTTATCATCTTCATCTTCATAGTCTTCACCATTGTCAAAGTAGTTGTTAGCATAGTCAGTCCCATCATCAATTTCTTCTTCTTGTTCTTGTTCATCTTCTAGTTCTTCATCATTATCTTCATTTTCTTTCTTCACTTCCTCATTTTCATTAGTTTCCATGACATCATTTGTATTATCTTGAGATTCTTTATTTTCCAAAGTTTGTAGTCTTTTAGCTATATCAACAGGATCATTTAATTTCCGCTTCCGAGCTGAAGTCCTAGACCTTCCTGCGTGTGGTCGCAACTCTGGTGGCATATTAGCCCATACACAATCCAGAGTTTTTCCTTTCTTTGCGTCTAAAGCAAGAAGTTTATACTTATCCGAATATCGTTCAATACCATCAGTTTGCGTGTTCGCTTTTACATATGCAGGTGATTCATGTAAATATTCTATAAATTGATCCCTTACTATTACCATATAATCAGTAGCTGCGTCACAATTTAAAGGTAATGGTTTAGCTTCTAATTTAGGAAAAAGAGGTGGTGGAGCTAGAATTTGTGGATTGTTATCTGCCCGGGTAATGCCGAGAGTTTGCATTTGTTCGTGCGTTAATGATCTATTGTTACTGCCTCGGCCTCTACCTCTACCTGCCATTTTAATATATTGTTTTGTTTATTTTACAACTTTTAATATCAGTAGTCATAAAAAAACGATGATAAACTATTAACTTTAATTTAAAAGTTTTAAATTTAGGTTAGATTTGTGTTGTGTATTTTCACTATAATACTGTCAGTTGTCAAATATGACAGCTGAGGTAGCGTTCATAAATTTTTATTCTTTTTATTAGTGATGTGTTCTCCATACAATCTGACAATAGCGAAATGATTTATGCTCATTTGGCACCATCAAAAACCATAATTAAAGAACTTAAAATAGCAATCACTTAATTCAATAATTTGACATATAATCTTATATTATAATAGATACTACCAAATGATGCAAGAGCAAGAAGAATGTTCGTAACAACAGGTGCTTTAAAAAGAGTTCAAGAAATAGATTCAGTTCCAGGAACGTCATTAAAGGAATATATTAATATGATAAACAGTTGCTTTCCCGAAGAAATTGTTCGGTGGGTTTTATGGCTCGACAAACACAAATTATATAATGTCTATTTTAAAATATTTGTAACTTATAATCAAGTGTAAATTGTCTATGTTATGATTGATTGATTTAGATACTCGATAGCAAAATAAATATAATATGTACATTAATTTTAAGGTACTATACGCCTGGATATTCGGATTCTCTTTTGGATAGAGTAGAAGCTTATACTCCCCAGGTTAATACTGTTAAATTAATAAGGGATAGATTTAAAAATACAGGGTAGTGATTTAAGATTTTTTATAAGGTAGGTCATTAATTTTACACATATATATATTGTAGAGACAGCGTAGCGACACTTTGTTATCAACTTTCCATCTGAATACGAGACATTGCGTGTAAGTGAAAGAAATGAAAATAATTTAAATATACTAATTCTCCTGTGGGAGTTGAATCCACAACTAATCGCATTTACAATCAGGCGCTGCCCCGCTGCGCGACGATAGTCTCAAAAAATATATAATAAATTAAATGATATATTATTTCAGATACCAGAATTATTTACAGATCGAGTACCTAGTGATTGTCAAAGCGAATTGTCGGTAGATAATGAAAAATAAAATAAATTATTAACATTTATTTTATATTTTTTTTATGGTTTTTACATATTTTTCTTGATCATTGTCCATACTAATTTTTGAACTTTAACGGTTCTTCCTCCTATAAGAGTAGTTTCTATTGCCATTGACTGACTGACAACACTGTAACTATATATATAAATTATTTTTTATATATGTATGTATCATAAATGTAAAAGAATAACATATATTTGAGAAATGTGTTTTTTCATTATTGTCGTTAGATTTACTTACTTGAATTCTGATCCACATAGAAAATTTAGGAGCCGAACGCCTGGAACATCAGCTTCAAAAGAATCCCCTAAATTATTGCATGGTATATTTTTTGCGATTAATTTAATAAGTAATTCATGAACAGTGGTTAACGGTAGACCCTACAATTAAAAAAGAACTATTATTATACATTAAATATATTTTATCATCAATATACTCTAATACTTTGTATTTTACTCTTTTTTAAACGTTTATTTTTTTAAATATTACACTTCAAACAAGATAATTAATAGCGGAGCTGTTACATTAAAATTTTATAATTCAATACCGTAGCGCCTGACGTAGATAGAAAAAAAAATATTCACCATTATTTTACATGTACTTTCTACCGGAGACTCAAATTCCGTCACAACAATATAATGCATTGTGATTGAACAGCAATTATTGTTCACAAATTATTTATGAACTCTTCGGAAACAATATTTCCCATAATATATATATAAATTTAACGGATGTGGTAATATTATCGTTAATGCTTTTCGATATGATATAAACCACTGACATAGTTATTGATACACAATTATTTCATCTATTTTGATTTAATTCAAAGTATATTAATTTTTAATTATATAACGTTCATAAAAAGGCTTAATAAAATTAATAGTTACTATAAACTACGTTTAATTCTAACTTTGAATTAAAGATAATAATTAAAACACCAATAGCTTTTGCTATTAACGGTATCTGTCATCAATAACAAAGAAGCCATTGAGGTCTCTTTACTCTCCATATATTGTTTTTTCTGATGTAGGTGGTTCCCAATATAAATAAAAATGACGATTTAATTCTAACAAGTCTTTAAATAATGATCTTAATAGCTATTTATTTAAAAAATATATATTTCTAATGTTTTGTAAATGTACCATGTATGTATGTTAAATACAGTATCTTTAAAAAAATTATAACTGAATAGATATAATTCGAAGTGAAGTGGTTTGTTTTTTTTTCTTCTCTCAATATATATACATATATTGTTTGTTGATGCTAATATTAGAAAGAGGGACTTAAAATATAAAATTAAACTTCAAATTATTTTTCTTTATCAATATATTCATCATCCACAACCTAATCACATTTCTCAGATAGTTGAACCAATTTGTTTAACCTATCGAAAAAAATATCTCGGAGCAAAGTGTTTAGCAGCTTGTGCAAATACAACACGCACATTATAGAAATTAGTTTTCCTTTACATTCAGGAGGATTCCTTCAGGATACAAAAAAGTCGTAACCACGAGTTCTTTGGCAGACTACAGTCTTTGTTTAACAATATTAAAGAATGAAATTCATATCAAATAACTAACTCACAATAATAATAAATAATTCATATTCGTATTACAACATTTAGCAAGTTGAATAGCGCAGGGTAAATAGAATTCACCCTCTCCCTGCCATCTTGTCTAATTTTTGAGCCATCCTTGTATCTGGAAAAATAAAGAACTAATTGAAGATAAAGAAATAATATATGAAAACTAGTTTTAATTTGAAAAGATAATCAGTTCTATAATATCTTCAAAATATTCTAGATATATGCTTGTCATGTAATTCATCATTTAGATAATAACAATTCTATAAAATGACATTAATAGAGAATCAAATCATTAAAATTGTGAAGTAACATAAGTTTTAAATTAATTTGCAGTGACTAGAGGCAATAAAATAAATCACTTTTAATATTGAAAACAGAATGCATACGAGGTGTGTTCAAAAAGTAAGGTGACTTTGTATTTTTAAGAAAAAATATTTATTATTTATGTTGTCCCCTTCAAAGTAATCCCCCTCAGATACAATACACTTATGCCAACGGTTTTTCCAATCGTCAAAGCACTTCTCATAAGCACTTTTCGGTATAGCCTTGAGCTCTTCCAGCGATGCAGTCTTTATCTCTTCAATCGTTGCAAATCTCCGTCCTTTCATAGGTCTCTTTAGTTTTGGGAACAAGAAAAAGTCACATGGGGCCAAATCCGGTGAATATGGTGGCTGAGGCATGATTGTGGTGTTGTTTTTGGCCAAAAAATCTCTCACCAGCAAAGATGAATGATGAGCAATTTCGGAACAAACTTCGCTGACACACGTCTCATGCCCAAAACGTTAGAAAAAATTTCATGGCACGAGCCAAGCGATATACCAACATCCTCAGCAACTTCTCTGATAGTGATTCGACGATTTTCCAGAACAATTTTCTTCACTGCTTGAACGTTTTCATCAGTTGTTGACGTGCTTGGGCGTCCAGAGCGAGGCTCGTCATTGGCATCTTCCGGGCCATCTTGGAAGAGTTTGTACCACTTGTAAACATTTTTTTTACTCAGAACAGTTTCACCGTATGCCACTGTCAACATTTTAAGTGTTTCGGAGCACTTTATTTTATTTTTTACACAAAATTTGATGCAAATCCATATTTTTCGATAGCAAGAAATCGCCGAGCACGCAAAACACTTATAACCTTTACGCCTCTCCCAACCAAACAAAAAATGCTATACACTTGAAACTTGGTACAGATGTTCGGACATAACAAAATAAAAAAATCGATAATCGAAAGTACGTTGCCCGCCAAATTTGAAAAGTCACCTTACTTTTTGAACACACCTCGTACATTAAAATATTTAAATATAAGTCTTTTATAAGACTTAAATATAAGTCTTTTATAAGTTAATGAGTTTTTAAAATATTAACAAAAATATATACATGGAGCAAATGTGAATTCATTTTGATAACTTACATTTTGTGATTCATCTTGGATCCATTGATTGATGACGACAAACTGTAAAAAAAGGTTTGATTAAAGCCAATTTCATGTACTTATAACAATATTATATTTAATTTTAACATTTCAGATTTTACCATACCATATTCTCCCCATGACTTAGTGAGACAGGGATAACAGTAATTCATCATATTGTCTATATATAGACAAATAAGAAATTACATATTTCAAAATATCTAGTATAAACTATAAATTTGTCTATTTCCTTATATATTTTATATAAATATTTGCTTGTTATATTTACTTATAAAGTCTTGCACTTTTGCTTATATAGTAAAAAAAAAATAAAGTAAGAATAAGTTTAAAATATTATTGAATAACTCACCATTGAAATATCTATAAATTTTGGAGTACACTGCTGCTGATGTGTTCCATGTCATAAACAGATGCTTTCTAAAATATAAAAAATATTGGTTAGTAAATTTGAAGATAAAATTCCATCTTGGAATTGATGCTAGTTAGTCATTCAGTTGTTACCATACCATATTATCCCCACGATGTAGTAAGACAGGGATAACTAAGTAACTCATCATGTTATTTAATATAAATTCTAATAAATATGTTTAGTAATATGTCCAAAAAACTATATACTTATAAGAGTTCTTTACAACGAAATACTAACCATAAATTGTGTCCACAGCTGACTGGGTATATCTAGAAACACAAAAAATATGTTTGATATAAAAATCTTAATTAATTACTCAAGAAACTATAATAAATAAAATATCAGTAAAAATTTGACATCAAAAATGATTATGATATATGCTTGTAAAATAACCATCATTTAGTAGTTTTATATCAAAGGTAATAATAAAAAGTAAAATTGATTTTAGCTGTTGAATAAAAAATATTTTTAACATACCTTATTAAAGCATTTCATGTAACATAAATATAAAACTTTGAATAAATTGTATTTTGTACCTGAAACAATTAAAGATCAAGTGAGCAGGCAAGTAGGCTAAAAACTACTGGCAACTAAAGTCATGAAAATTAAATCAGAAAAATCAATCAACATCAATTCAGACTGGGGCGATATAATATTCATCATAGAGGTATAAAGCATTAAAAATTGTGCCAAACAATATTGTTAAAACTACATTTTTAATTTTTGGAATACTGTTTGATAGGATGAGTATCATAAAGGTTGTGCAGTTTAATAAACAGAACCCACATTAAATATAATGAAATAATCTTTTAAAATTGGTTACTAAGCATAATTACGATCATGACTGATGTTCATATTTATAAAAAAAAAAACAAAATAAAAAAATCACAATCATGTCTGAATGCTTGGTCTCTACAACTAAAAATTTCAAAAAATATTACCTTTTCAAACTGTGTAAATATGTAATGTTGAAATCTCCTCAAAGAATGAACCTTTGTATCTGGAACAATTAAAAATTAATTGATCAGGCAAGTAGGCTAAAAATTGCTGGCCATTGATATTGTGAAAATTGTATCAGAAAAATCAATCAACATCAATTCAGACTGGGGCGATATATTATTCATCATAAAGTTAAGACATATTATATAAAAGTATATTTTGTATGATATTGCATCTTATACATAGAAAACAAATCTTCATCAAAAATTATTGTTATTAATATATGGTACATGTTAAATCCACCATCATTGAATAGTAGTTTCATATATAAAGATTAATGAAAACATAGAACTGAAATTTTACTTATCAAATTCAAAAGAATATTACTATACCTTCTGAAAATGTCCCATGTTATTTAACTGTTGTCACCTCAAATGACTGAACTTTTGTACCTGGAACAATTAGTTTAATTTAGCAGGCAAGTAGACTTACAAATTGCTGGTGAACAAAAATGTAGTAAAAACGCAATCAGGAAGATCAATCAACATCAGTTCAGACTGGGGCGATATAATATTCATCATAGAATTAAATAAAGTATTTCCTTATAGACCAACACTGCCTATATTTAATGGATGAAATAGTATTTGTCCAAATTTACAGTTTTAATTTTATTGTTGCATACAATTTTACATTTTTTTCTTCTTTCTTTATAAGAGGGATTTTAATGCCAAATATTTATTTTTAGGAACTTACCACAATTAATAAAATTTAACGTTTTCTGAAACACAACCTCTTTGTTTTCAACCTGAAAAAAAAAAAGAAACTTTAGTCACTGTAAATACAGGTTACATTAGATTTTCTAAACATAAAATAAAATCAGGAAAATCGATCAACATCTGTTCAGACTGGGGCGATATAATAATCATCATTCATTTCAAATTTAACGACATTAAATTAAAATATATATATTCTCTGAAATAAATCATTTTAACTTTATTACAAAATACTAAAATCATTTAATTTTTTAAATCACTTATTTATTAGAAATTTAGATTACATATATATCTACATTCAAGTAATACTTCTGTTACTTTAGAATCAGTGTAATTTATTATAATAGTTAGTGAACAACTTTTGAAAATCAATCTTGAAAATATAGGAATGTTAATGAATTACATATCACAAAAATTTTGTTTTATCAATTCATACATTGATGTAAATATTTACCTTTAAAAATTTAATGAAAGATGGTAATAAACATCTTTCAATGAACACCTACATCTGTAACAAATAGTTTTGGTTAATTTAATATAAATTATATTTATTCCTAGTTATAATTATTCAAATACTATATATGTAACATTCAAACCCTTGGATTTTAAGCTATAAAGCCAAATATCTTACACAGAATGTGTTAATGTTCCTAGCCAGAGTCAAGCATGCCAGTCAATATCTGTGCACACATCGGCTTTGGTAGGGTGCAAAAAAATATGTCAAATAATTCAAGAATTTGACATAACATTACTGAATAATTTAATATGAAGCTCTTAGATTTACCACTTACTATTTATTTTAACGCAACTGCATTGCAATTTTTTTTATATTTGAATAGTTTTTTTAATAATTCTTTGAAGACCTATACACCAACAGCTATCAGTATATAATAATTGTACATGCCAACACATTTTAAGAAATCCTAACAAAAAGAATAGAAAACACACTTTAATTTCTGTAATGATCAATCATCAGATGGAACCAATACAAAAATATTTGATTAACAATATTTTTGATTAAATAGATTTTACTTAATCAATTTATAATATTTACCATTTATATAAATGGTTATGCTTACCTTTTGTAATTTAGGAAGCGGGTATATCCATACCTAAAATACAAGAGAAACACATTAAAATTAGTACAGCTCATTGTGATGCATAGGAATATTTTTAGTACTTAATTATTCAGTTATTACCATACCATATTCTCCCCATGATTAAGTGAGACAGGGATAACTATAGTATTCATCATTATAAACGTATCCAAGAAAAACCACTAAGTCTTGTCAGCATTCAGAATTTTGTTTGTGTAGATTATTAAATGTACAAATATTTCCCCCTCTTAGCGCTCCCCTACACATTCCAAGGATAGTTTATATTAAATTTTTGTCTTCTGTGCCCACTAGCTTCAAATCAGTATAGAAAAAAAATATACAATAAATACTTATTCAAAGACTTGATCAATATCTAAAAAAAAACAATGTTAAAACACTTACCATTAATTAAATGTCATAATTCTTCTTACTTGCATGAAGTGGTTCATTGGGAACTTTTACCTACAACAAAATTATCACAATTAAGATGTGTTGATAATTTACCATTTATTATACATTTTTAATAATAAATGCTTGTAATGTAACCCTCAACCCTTAGATATGCAACTATAGAAAAAGCACATCTTACACAGAGGATGTTAATGTTCCTAGCCAGAGTCAAGCATGTTAGATTTTTGCAAAACACACATCGGCTTTGGTAGGGTAAAATTCAGAATTCTTTGCTATAAAAATGATAAGTACTAGTTATTAATATAATAATATTCTAATTTATTTACATTATTTTAATACTTACATAATATAACAATGATCACTGTACTCTGCAGTATGGACTCCACACATAACCTAAAGCAATATAAAAGAATTAATAAATGTTGCATTGGTTTGCATAAAGTTATTAAACAATTAAAACTTCAGTATATTGGTAATTTTAAAATCATTTAGTTCATACGAACGAGACTAGTTAAATCATCATAGTGATTTGTTAAATATTGAATGCCATACATTATTTTAAATTGATAACTGAAGATAAATTAAAATTAAAGAATACAAAATTAATTCACCTTATTTTACTGGCAATCTCTTCACAAGCAGTTGATGGGATTGCTGAATTTCTGTAAAAAAACAATGTGCTAAACATGGGTAATATACGGCTTTTATATATAAAATCTAAACTAAAATCAGTAATTTCGGTATTTTTGTAATCATAAATTCATACGAACGAGACTATATATATTCATCATTTGTCAAGTAATAATAACATAAGTGATTATTTTGAAACTTACCTCATAATGTTATTTCAGTCTACACCAGCCTGAAAAGTAAAAAAAAGTAAGTAAAGAAAAAACTACTTTGCTGTAAAATGGCCAAATAACTCACCTTAATTAAGTGCATAGCTTTTTGATCGGAATTAAAAGGTAAAAACAACAATACATTAATGTAGCTTAAAGTAATTCTTTATTTTGATTTGTCCTATAAATTACACTTTTTCAGACACAAAACAAGAATTACTTCTTTGCTGATTTCTTGGCTGCTGGTGATTTCTTGGTACGTGGTTTCTTGGCTGCAGTTTTGGGAATTTTCCTTTTGCCAAAGACACCACCGCGCGCCGCCTTAACTTTAAGACTCTTGAAAACTGCTGTTCTCGCACGGTTTCTCTTACCCCGTGCGGCGTTTAACTTGAATCTGTCATAGTCTGTCATTTGGGCGCGTTTCTCTTTGTTGGCTAAATTCTTTGCCCATTGACTGTCTGCCCATTTTTCATTAAGTTTAGCTTCTGACCAAGCCTTCCTTACAACACGTGTGGGTGCGGTAAAGGGATACTTAAGGCGGAACTTGGTTAGATGAAGTTGGTTAAGACGAATTTGTTGTCGGGGAACACCGCTACCGGGTCCGTCGACCAGTGCTCGTGTTTGATCGATGACATCGACCACACTCACCAACTTTCCCTTCAGGGAACCTTCGGCTACCAGGGCAACTCGCCCCGGTTCAACGTAGCGCTGGAATGGCATGACGTTCTGAAAGACGAGTAAAAATTCTTCACTTCCAAAACCTTTGGCCGAAATTTATATTGTCACAATGTATATGTAACTAAGCAAGCGGTTGTAATACAATTTGGTTGTTTATAACGCCGACTTAAATGATCACAATGTTAGATTAAAAGAGTATACTTCTAAACGAAGCTTTTACACGTCTAGAACACTTTATTGGAAATGTATTTGTAATATTTAGTTTAAAAATATTTCAATGTATATAAGGATCCATATGGATTTAAAATTTTCTAACCTTACAACGTCCTAACAATCACGAAACACTTGAAAGAAAGACTTGTACCACAGACTGTAACAAAATCTTTCGGTGTCATGTCAAAAGTCGCCACAGAGTATTAAGTTGACATAGATAATAATTAAAAACACATAATAGTAGCTTTCCAATTACAACATTAAAATTATGAGAAAAAGTGCTCGATGGTAATTTTTTTAACTACAGCAATGCTTAAAAGTTTCGAACGTAAAATCGAGTATTTGAAAATTATTATTTTCGGATGGTACGTGCATCGCATGTCAACTTAGTAATAGAAAATATGAAAATTGTTATAGTATAAGAATTTCGTTTACACTTTTAATAATATTATTATATATCATTTCTTAAACTCTTTTTATAGATTTTTTGAAAAAGATTGAAAGTAAGATCTACAATGTGTTTAAGAGTAAATTAGGATGTGAATGAAGGTCTTCTTTTTTCTTTTTTTGCTGTTACGTTAAAAGTGTAAATGATTTTAAAGTATTACACGTAATATCTAATGTTTATTTTTGGTATTGCAATCCAATAATGCAACTCAACATTATGCGCTGTAATTAGAAAACTAGTAGAATTTGTTGCTTGGCAACGAGATTGGTATACTAAAAAATATTAGTAAAAGATAAAGAATCATAAGATTTGAGAATAATATTGTTACGTAATACACTATGCGCTTAAAATATTATAAAACAATTTTTGAAGCCCAAGTATAGTCTTTTTATACATACATAAAACAATTTTTATTGTTAGTTAAATGGCGCAGTGTTTATATTAATATTATTTTTTGATTGTAACATAGGCTACTGACACTCCTGTGGCAGATATTAGTTGGTCTCCAAACAATGTTAAGTTTGCTGTAGCTACCGCTGACCGCCTTGTTTTATTATTTGATCAAGACGGTGTGCGACGCGACAAATTCAGTACTAAGCCATCGGACCCTACGGCAGGAAAGAAATCTTATGTTATAACAAGTAAAGATTATGATTTATATATTTTTTTCTAAAGTCATGTCAGTAGAAACACTCACATGGACAAAGAAAAAACCAATGGGACTGACCCCCAAAAATATAGCAAATGCAAGTTGAATTTCAAATATATGTATTCGTTGTTGAAATAAGCGACAATGTTGTTGTTTTACAATCTGTTATTAACGTGGAAGAAATATTAATTAAATGACTTTTTTCAATTAATTATTTCGAGATGCCGTTTAAGCACAGACAGAAGTTTTGTTAATGTCATGATGATCGCGTAGAGAATGTTCGTTTACAAAGGGTTAAAGTATATAAAATTGAATTGCATGTAAAAACGTTGTTTTTTATTTTTAACTTCAATTTTTTTTCAAACGTCGCTCTTCCCCATCGGCTGGCGATATGTCGCTCTATTGTATGTTATGTATGTTATTATTATTTATATATGGCCCATTTCATCCATCAAATTGTGAAAGAGCGCCAACCAAAAAAGAAAAATTGTATAGGGAAGTGAATCTGAGAACACACAGTAGTGGAAAATGACCACTAATCGCAGAGTACTAAGTGTTACAAAATTGTTTTAGTACCTAGTTATATAACTGTTAAAATCATAGAATACTTTAATTAATTCAAAATTTAATTTTTGTCTTTGAAAAGGTTTGGCGTTTAGTGAAAATTCAGAATTACTAGGCGTAGCGCAAAGTGATAACATGGTTTTCGTATATCGAGTTGGTGCGGATTGGAGCGGCAAGAAAGTAATATGCAACAAGTTTCCTCTTACTGGCGCCCCATTACGTCTATTGTCGGGAGAGAATAGTTTTTATACCGGGACGAGTGACGGTAAAATAAGGTATAAAGAATAAAATTGTTTTCATCCCTTTACGCTTGTACGAACTGTTTAGAAAATGAATATCTCCTATTGACATTGTGTAATTATTTTGTTATTTATAAGATTTTTTCTTTATTGGAGTTAACTGGTTACTATAATTAAAAAGAAAAATATAACACATATTTATTTTACAAAAATTACCGCATCGACGTGAGACTAGCAGCTAACTTGCATTGCGTTTATTGAAGCTACTCAGGAATAATCACTGCGTTTCTGTTTCCGCTCTCTAAAATGTTTTTCTTAAGTATAATTATTTCTCGTCTAAATAGGTGCTTAGATTGCAAAACAAATAAAAGTTCAAGTTTATGGTCAGTGGGAACATGTTGCGTGTCTTTAGCCAAGAGTAGGAGCGCTGAACCCACTCTGGCGTCGGGTCACGTGGACGGAACTCTGTATCTCAACGGTCGTTTATTGTTGCGATATGCTTTGCCTCCTACCGCATTAGTATTGATACCGCCGTATGTAAGTTCTAATTCCTTACCTATTTTTATCAATGAAATAATTATGAAGTTTATGAATAAAAGTGTTTTTAGCTTTTATTTTTATTATTAAGAATCCATGGATTTTCATATATATTTTTTGTATTTTGGCAATATAATTTAGGGATGAAAATCGTTAAATGAAAGAATAAATAAATTTCCGTGATCTCTTCTTTATAATATTCAAATATTTATTTAAAATTTTATGGAAAGTATCGAAAATGTTAAGGTTTATAAAGACGTTTTAATTCGCTAATAATTACTTTTACATGTAGATTATAGTGGGATCATGTGACGGGCGTATATCTGTATACGAATCGCAACGCGGAGCATTAGTGCGTAACTTGGAGCCTACCTTACCACCTGATAGAAGGGATCTAATTACTGCAACACTCAGTCCATCTGCCCAGGTTACAAAATATTATTTTATTTTGTAATGTCTTAAAATATTAGTCTCATACTAATAAGTTAGTATAAACTAATTCACGGTATGAGGCCGCAATCCACACTAACATTAAGAAACGCCTGAATGTAAAAAAGAAATGCCTAAATGTATTAAATGTTCAGTATTTTGAGTGATTATGATGGTATAATAGTAGTTTGAAGTTATATGTAATTAACTTCACGCTAGCACCACGCAGAGGGAACCTGAGAACCTAGTGTTAAGACACTCCGTTCTCTTTTACCATTTCCGTTCCCCACTTTCCGCCGAATCCAGGCATTGCGTGCCGAGTGGCAGAACGCCGCGCTTTATTTTGTTATCAGAGCGAGAAAATGAAAATACTAAATATAATTTAATATTTTAATTTTGTGGAGTGGGAATCGAACCCACAACCTGTCGTGTTTACAGTCCCACGCTTGTGCCTCTGCGCCACGTTTCACTCGTTTCACAGGTCTCAAAAAGTTAAAATTAATTTACAAAAATGTTCTATATGGCTTTTTATGGAATTACGTTATTACAGACAATAGCATTCGGAGTATTCGACGGCTGCTTGATAGGTGAAGTGAAGGAAACAGGATCATTAGAACTGTCGACTTTGAACATCCCCAACCTATACGCGGCAAGAGCACTGGCTTGGAGCGGTGATGGTACTAAATTGGCCATAGCGTCGCAGACAGGAGCCGTTTTACAATATGAAGCTGTTCTTAGGTATTATAATTTTTCATTAAATAATTTTTTAAACTTTATTTTTATATGTAAAATATTTTAAAAATAAATTCCAACTAATTGTTGCTAATCCATCGTTGTGGTCTGTCACCGTCGATTCTTATTCGGAAGAAACTAAATAGTATTATAAATAAATTTCCATTTCTTAAGTTTGGCAAGACAGATCGTGACGTGAATTCCGCTAACCAGCTCACAGTGTCTCCAAAATGAATTGATAGGGCACCTTGCCAAATATAGAATATGTGTTAATTTTAAAATAATCTATACACCTACTCTAAAGATCATATTAAGGCCATTGTTGTGACTGTAAACTCGATGGTTGTGGGTTCGATTCACCCTGTGAAAAAGATGAACGAATTCAGGCGAAAAGCAGACAAATGAGTATATATGAGTATCCTATTGGTTCTCTTTGCATATTCTGATATGGGGAATAAAGCTTGAAGCTGAAAAATATATGCTTCAAGGTTTAAATATTTTGGTTAGACGCTGGACGTGGCGTGACGTGGTGGAGGTGCGACACGTGAGCGCGCGCACGCTGCTGCTTACTCGCGTAGCAAGAGATGCGCCGCCACTCACAGTTACTACTAAGCTAGCTAACGACATCTTTAATGTTAGATTTATAGGTAATCATTATTTATACTCGTAAATCTAACTGTAAAATTTATTTATATATTTATTAAACATAATTTTGAAGCAAATAAAATAGAATATTAATATTTATATGAACAACATCTCATTATGTGGTATTAGATAATTTGTACATGTGTTTTTCTGTGTGAATAATAGCCTTATTGATTTTATTTTTTTCAAATGAAACTGTTTTAGCAGGAATCTTTTTATGGTAACAGCTTATACATGATTTGAAATTAATTATAATTTTACTCCTAAATTAGTTATATAGATATATTCTTTTCTATGTATATACTTATAACTTTTTAATATAAATATATAAAATTGGCAGGTAACGATTGGTACGCAGTTTGCAGGACCAGCAGTAGTTTGATTCTCTGTGACATTGCACGGGGTTTGACGAGCGAGGTTTGTGACAAATATTTTACTTACTAAAAAAATTGAATATTACCAAGAAAGCTTAAATATGAATTATATCAATTTAAAATGGTTCGCTATATGTATGTTCGTTAAAGCCATGCAATAAGGCTGCGTTAAGGCTATTGTAAGACAATGTCATTTTATACGAACCGATACGGGATGTCTGCGGGCTAATTTACACGCAAAGGAATATTTATGTCTATATGTAATTAAATCATTTTGTTGAGTTACGCCACTTAACGCGCATGTCTTAAAATAAGGCGAAAAATGAATAGCGCAGAGGTTTAGCACTAGGTTCTATCTGAAGTGGGGAACTGAAATCTTAAAGAGAACAGAGAGTGTTAACTGTAGGCTCTCGGGTTCCCTGTGCTGACCTGCTATGTGCGAAACACAGCGTCAAGCTCTATTCGCTTAACCCGATTTAACTGATATATGTATTAAACTAAAAAAAACATACGTTCATTGCAACTTTAAGATACCTTGGAGTGGTAGTGGAGAGCGCGTGTACGCGGCTGTAGGCGGTGCGTGTCTGCTGCAACGCGCCGGCTCCCTCAGCGTTGTGGAATATGGCCTGGATCGCGTCCTGCATACGGTACGTTCAATTTTTTACTTATTGAATTAATTAGTCTACCCTGCTATGTGCGGGATACAGCGTGAAGCTAAATAAAATAGAATCATTAAATTTATGTACATCAATTGAAATCTACTTATATTTATGTTAAAACGAATTGTAAAAGTTCGGGATTATTTTGTTACGTGGTAAGACTAAATAATGTGTGCAGCCTTAGTATAGAAATGAATATGATATTACTAGCGTACGCTAGTAATATCCGGTAGTAACCGGTAGTATTTTACTAATAGTAAAATACTATCGGTTCATTAATTCAACGGGACTCTTTTTTTTTCTCAAGTAAACATTTTTCATTATCTATGACTAATTATAAACAACTTTGATATCATAGACTTTATGAAGAATACGATAGAGATAAAAGAAATATAATCACTAACTGCACAGGTGCGGACCGAACGAGTTAATCCCCACGTATTAAGCGTTCGTATTAATGAGGGACAAAAGTTGGAGGGTGATCGCAAACATCTTGCTTACTTGCTTGACAGGCAGACCATTGCTGTTGTGGATCTGGTTACAGGTATACATCATGTTAGAATTATTACATGATTTATATATTTTTAAAGTTACTACTTCTGTCTTAATGTTTACACTTATTTTAAAATGTTGCAATTAAAGTAATATTTATGGAGGTCATGTTTACATTAACTTGAAACTGTGTTTATCTGTAAAAACGATTGTTGTGGGTTCGAACTTCGAGGCGAATTCGTGTCTATCTCGTATTACTTATCTTTCCCTTATATATATGGAAAATACGTGACGCTCTCTTCAAAATAACATTACCTTCTATTCCTATATACAAAATTATTTGTGAGTTATCACTCACGGGAATATTTACGTTTATATAAAGTTTCTGCAATCTGTTTAGACAAAGTATATGTTGATCGTCGCTACGCAATTTTAGTCTATTCAGCAACAATTCCAGAAGGGATGTAAAAAATGTGTGCAGTTTTACAAAAAATTCGAGGATAAAGTATTAAGATTTGTTATCTAAAAACTACTATATACATAGAAATTTATAATATATATATACCTCTTTTATATAATTATAAAATATAATAATTTTGTAAGGTCACCAATTGGGGCAGTGGTGGCACGAAGCGCGGGTGGACTGGCTCGAGTTGAACGAGAGCGGGCACTTGCTACTGTTGCGCGACACGCGCAGGCGACTCGCACTACTCCGTCTTGACACTGGCGAGAAGGTACGTCAGGAGTTAGATCTGGACCTGTATTTATTTTTTAGTTATTTTTTGACTCAAAAGTGAGCTTATGTAGTAACTAAATTTTTATACATAAATGTCCAATTTTTATTGATGTCATAATACAAGAAGAGTAGCCTGCTTTAATTAAATAAGTTCAAGATGGACGTTAATTAGATTGCAACGTTATCGGCAGTGAAATTTATTTTTTTGTTATTATTTTTAGATAACTTTTGTTTTTGTTTATTATTCCTTTTAGATAGCTTAACTTTTATAATACATATAATACCTATAAAAAAATTACAGGAGATAATAGCAAGCGGCGTAAGTTTTGTACAGTGGATAGAAAATAGTGACGCAGTTGTAGCACAAACTCCCACTCATATACTTATATGGTAAGTGTATTATTCCTAATATTCTACAAGGAGCTTATATTTTACTCCACTGCTTGTAACCTTTAACTTAAGATTGTTTTTATAGGACTGTAGTTTTAATGGTTAGAAATTCCAATGATTCCGTCGTACGTTCGATCTTCATCCAGGTTCTATGTGTATCTATTTATGTGATAAGATTTTCAGTTACTTACTTAAAATAAAAACATGTCCTTTGGGCTTCTTAAAGCAATTTCATAATATAAAAGGTATAGTGCGTGGGAGTCGCAGTGTGTTGAAATGGCGGAGTGCGGCGGAGGCACGGCGGTGGAGGTGACGGCTCGCAAGGTGCTGCTCGAAGGCGGGCAGCTGCAGTACGTAGAGTTGGATGAACATCGTCTTGCTTTTAGTGAGTTCTTAAATATATCTACATATGTAAAACGCTTGCGTTACTGACTGACTGATAGACAACGCAAATGTGAAATTACTGGACATAAAAAGTAGAAATTTGACATGTAAGCTCCTTGGGGAGTGTAGGGGAACACTACAAACACTTTTAAAGGCCATGCAAACGAAGTCGCTAGCATCATACGTATACATATAAATTTTATATATTTGTAAAAAAAATGAAGAAAAAGGGGGAAGGGGAAGAATTCTAGTAAATTAAAATTGTTACATTTTTATTAACAGTCATGTATATTATTAATTTTAGACACCGCATTACGTAACGGCGATATGGAGGGTTGTGCACAATATTTAGACGGAGTGGGCAAAAGTGCAGATATTGTGCCATTATGGAGACAGCTCGCTGAGCAGGCGCTGAAGAATAATGATGTACAGGTAAAATTCATGCTGTTAATGAAGGAAAATAAGGGATCTTTTTGTTCGTATACTTGTTAGCTTGACGATATGCTTGCAAACCGTTTGCTAATGTTTTACCGACAGACTTAACAAAATTATGTATGAAGAAACGTTGTTTATATTATCCGCAGCAAAAAAAAGTTATGTATTATAGTTTTCAATGCTCAGTCTACTCAGAATGCTTAGTGTAACTTTTTTTTCACATGAAGAATAAATAGCAAAGTATTTGTACTTATCACTAGTTAAGATATTCGACTAAATGAGAACATATAAAACTTATGACAATATCTTAGTAATAGAAATACTACATTATTTTTAAAAATATTATAATTATTAACAGTTAGCGGCCAAATGCTATATGGAGGTGGGTGACGAAGCTAGAACATTCTATTTGGATAAAACAATAGAACTAGCTAAAGCTGATGGAGGTGGGGATATTGCTGAAGGTGCCTATTTTTTAAAACAATAAGAGGCTAACGAAGCGTTGAAAAAATAATACAATCTCTAATTTATATTCTAAATCGAAGTTAACTTTGAAAATTTTGGTCTAAATTTAAATTTTCAATTTTATAAATAACAATTGTATATTTGTACACTTTTTTAACTTTACGCTGTATCCCGCATATAGCGTGGTAAGCAGGGGGAACCAGGGAATCTAGTGTTAAGACACTCCATTCTCTTTTAATATTTCCGTTACCCACTTTTCACATTTCTACACGTTTTTAGGATTAAACAGCCCTATAGTAGAAGCTCGTCTTGCAATATTTAAAGGAGATTTATCAACTGCGGAAGAGTGTTACGTGAGGAAAGCAAGTCAGCCGGAACTAGCCATCGCTATGTATAAGCAGTTCAACAGGTGGACGGACGCCGTCTCACTCGCCGAGAAGATCGATAGAGCTTCCGCTGTTACTCTGAAACAACAGTATATGGATTATTTGATTTCCACTGGTATAAATATTACTAATTATTACATGAGACCTTCTTGGCGCAATGGGATGTCTGACTGTAAATGCAATCGATTGTGGGTTCGATTTATATATGGGGAATGATTATATTTAATTAGGTAATTTAGGACATCCTTCAGCTAGGTGGAACGACAACATACGCAAAGTGGTCGGCAACGGTTGGGTGCGAAGAGCTAAAGACCGAGACCAATTGCTCGCTATTGGAGAGGTTTATGCTCAATAGTGGACGGAAAAGGGTTGTTTATAATAATGAAGATGATAATGATAGTGACGGTGTGACGGACGGACGGACGGACGGACGGACGGACGGAGTGACGGTGACGATGACGATACTTGAACATTGTAGTTTTTTTTATAATAAGTATATTGTCCGTGGTGTGTTGTGTAGGTCGGCTGGGCGAGGCGGGCGCGGCGCTGGCGGGCGGCGGCGACGCGCGCGGCGCCGTGCGGCTGTGGCTGCGCGGGGGTCGCGCGCGCCGCGCCGCCGCCGCGCTGCTGCACCACCCCGCGCTGCTGCGCGACGACGACGTGCTGCACGCCGTGCGTACTCAACTCGTGCAGGTACCGCGCTCTACGAGATAATGCCAGGAACTAAATATGCTCTCACGGAAACTGACACTAGTGCAGAAGCATCCCCTTGTAGGAGAGCCATTTCAACCTTCTGAAGATTTTTATTTTGTCATTATTCAGTTGGATTAGATTCATTACTTAAAGGATTCATTTGCATCGAATAATGACAATAATAATAAAATTACAACTGGCATTAATACCAGTGTACGTTGGACATTGATACATTAGAGACCTGTATCATAATAATGATAAAATAAGTATGCTAATAAATCGAATACTATCTATTTACCTACATACTTTTGAAGTTCTATAATAAATACTGAAATTTTGTTTATAAAAATGTTTATATAATAAACCTTTTTACAGAAGTTATTACATACATAGCTTCACACTGTATCCCGCATATAGCAGGGTAGGCCGAGGGAACCTAGTGTTAAAACACTCCGTTCCCCACTTTCCGCCGAATTGAGGCACTGCGTGCTGAGTGGCGGAACTCAACGCCGCGCTTTGCCTTGTTACCATACTCAGGAGATGAAAATTTCCAATTCCTGGAGTGGGAATCGAACCCACAACCTGTCGCGCTTACAGTCGCACGCTTGTGCCTCTGCGCCACGACAGGCGTTATTTGATAGGCGTTACAAATTATTAGAGCAGTTAAAATCTAAATTGATTTAATATCAGTAAAGTTTATATCCAACTATTAAAATAAATAATGTTATTTCCTAGGAGGAATGGTGGGAAATGGCGGGTGAGCTGTCGGAGCGCATCGGTGACACAAAGACCGCTGTAGAATACTATGCAAAAGGCAACAACTACGCGAGAGCCGTTCAGCTTGCTCGAGAGGTTCATTTTAATTTAAACAAAAAGTATTATAATGCTACTGCGTTTACCTATAATCGTTTTCTTGCAAAAACAATTACTTTGATTCATTACTACTTATGCACTTTTGTTACCATATATGGTTTAGTTAAATTTTAAATTTGGTTTCGAAGTCTGACACGTACCTATAACTTAACATTAGTTTTTCTGTGTCTCGTTAAATGCAGAAGATATCTCAAAGTTACGATGTCATTATGACTACCCCCCGTTGGGATTAAGGTTGCGTTAATTTTCAATTTATCACTTTATCCTGCAAGTGGGAGAGAACCTAGTGTTAAGATACTCTGTTCTCTTCTTTTTGCCCAATCTCGAGACATAGAATTAATAAGAGAGAGAAGAGGGAAATGAAATTAATACAATCATTCCACCGAATAGGTATACCACTTGCGCTTATAATCAAACGCTGTGCGCCACGTTCATTGCACTATGATGGCCTCGAATTGAATGCGGCTATTCGTGGTAAATTATGTGAAGGTTAAAAAATGTATTAAACAATATAATACAAGGCATGTCCGGGCGAGGTGACGCGCCTGGAGGGCGAGTGGGGCGCGTGGCTGGTGGCGCAGCGACAGGCCGGCGCCGCCGTGCCGCACCTTATCGAGGCGGGCCGCACCGTGCACGCGCTGCACGCCGCCGTCAAGGCACACCACTATAAGAAGGCTTTGCAGATACTGGAGGTAATACATTTGTTATATGTATTATGTTATTGTTAAGCCATCGGAGAAGCGAGACATTCCCGACACAAGTGTCTTTGACTACTTACTGGGAAGTCTCGGCTGCTCAATTTGTAAATTTTTTTTTGAATAAATATCTTTTTATCTTTATCTTTAATGACCCTCGCCCGGTAGAAGGTCGACAAACACGGTCAGTTGACCTTTACAGCGAAACCGTAGACGACCTTTTACCAATATGTTGCACGTAAAACCTGGAGGGGATAAATGCTTCCGAAGAATCCTTTTTTTAAGTCTTGTCGCTTGCGTAGTAACATAGGTTCAAAACCAAATTATCTCTTAGATATTTTTTTAATGTGATTTATTTATGTCTAAATAAATTAATGACAGGTGATTGCTCGAAGATAATTATTGGCCAAAGTATATAGTTACAGTAGTATGTTATTAACAAATGGTGATTTATCCTTTTTTATTCTTCAATTTATATGGGTTAAAAGTAGACTTTATGTTTAATACCACATTGACACAGTAGAAGTAAATTTCCAAAGGGTACCCTAGTATCTTATAACTGAACTTTAATAAATTAAGACTATCATATGTACTCGTAGGTTTTCCGAATCCCTATTTTTACTCCTTAGCGTAGAAGATGCAGCGAGATAAGAAATTTATGTAATAAAAACTGTATAATCCTATTTAATATTAGAAACTACTTATATATTTATTTATCATATTAAATATTAAATAAATAATGCTACGTAATTCCATTCCAGGTGATAGATGACAAAAGTAGCGTCCGGGAGCAATGTGAACAACTTGGAGATCACTTTATATCCACACAAGTGAGTTAAGTCTTGTTTTTGAAGTTTTGTTCAGTTAGTATGGTACTGTGTACGATATTATAAGATTTGTAGAGTATAAAAACAGTATGAGAAATGATCTTTGTCTGTAATATTAAATGTTAATTATCTTTTGTAACAAAAAAATTATATGGCATTCTACTGATACATCTACTCGTATATAAAATTTTTTATGACTCGTTCAATGTGTAATAATTAAAGATCTGAACTGAATTTAAATGTTTAAATCTACTTCATACGTCCATTAAAAATAAGATAAAACATTAATTTATTTAGCTTCTATATTGCAATATGATTATGAGTTATTGTATATACATTTCTAAATTACTCCATAACAATTTTCTACTCATTTTTTTATTTCTAAATGCTTAAAAATATAAATAGTTGGATGTAAATTTTAATTCCACTCCACTTTACTTTGTATTTGTAATAGAGGCTCTGTATTTACATGTGTAATGTCTCCCGTCCAAATATACAAACGATTTTAGCTTCCGTAGCCGACACAATCTTTTTACATTTAAGGAAAGTGACTAAAGAACTTTTTATTAAATTGACTTACTTGTAAAGTATAAGAAATTCTAATTCATGTTATAGTTTTTTAAAGCTTCACGCTATATCCTGCACATAGCGAGGAAGGCAGAAGGAATCAGAGAACCTAACGTTAAGACACTGCCTTACTTATTTAATATTTTCATTTTCTGGTGTGGGAGTCGATCCCACAACCTGTCGCGCTTACAGTCACACGCTTGTGCCTCGACAGGCCTCATAACATAGTACAATAATTTATTTAATGTGTCACCCACAGGATTGGGAAACAGCAGAACGTGTTCTCATATCAAGCGATATGACTGAACGTTGTGTTCGCGCATACAACAATGCCGGAAAGATCGGAGATGGACTTCGCTTAGCTATTACCCATTTATCTGAAGAGGAAACTAAGGAGATATACTTACCTCTCGCTTTACAACTAAGAGAGGCAGGTCAGTTAAGAAAAGCCGAACAAATTTATATTGGTCTTGGAGATACCGATGAAGCTATATCCATGTATAAGGTAAAGTATAAGTTTTTATTTTTTCTCATTGAAAGCCTTACAATTGAAAAATATGTCAAACAATTATAACGAAACCATAAAGAAAATAAATTGTGTTTTTGATATTTTGGCATTTGGTAGAGTGATATTTCATTTTTTTTATTATAACGGATAACCAACAATAATTATCTACATAAATGTCGAAAAAGCCGAAATATTTAATAGCTTCACATTTTAGCTCTTTAGCAATCGGAGAGAAACTAATGTTAAGACACTCCATCCGAAACACATTCCGTCTAAAATAAAGACATTGCGCGTTGAGAGCCCGCACTCAAGAACTCAGCCAATAGTTTAAATATAATCATTCCCCCGAGTGGGGATCAAATCCACGGCCAATCATGCTTATAGGTGTGCCGTCCACGATGGCTTCAGAAATAAAGAGTTTAACTTTAAAAGAGTCTGTAATGCAGGACGCGTCACAATATGAAGCGATGTTGCGCCTGGTGGCGGCGCACCGCGGCTCGCTGCTGGAGGCGACGCGCCGACACGTGGCGCAAGCGCTGCACGCCGCCGGGGACCTACGCGCTGCGGAAACATATTATGTGCAAGCTGGTATGCAAATGCTATATTTGTTATTGGATTCCTGATCCTGACTTGCTAAGTATTCAGTTAGGTGTGTTCAGTAAGCAGAATAAAATAGTGCCAAGAAATTCTTTTTAATTCAAACGTACCGCATTTTGTTGTAGCTGAATAACATTTTATTTTTCATTATTAGTAAATAATTATATTATTATACTAGCAACAGTAATATACTATGTATAATAATAACACACATGATTTTTTTAAATAAGGTGACTGGAAGAATGCAATCCAAATATACCGGTCAAGTGGACAGTGGGAGAATGCAGAAAGAGTAGCACGAGCGCATTCACCGGCCGCGGCTCAGCAGGTAAAAATCATATTCCTAACTCAAGTAACTTATATATATATATTTATTTTTATTTTTTACTGGTATCATTCGTAGTATTAAATTGTGATATTGCTTAAAATTTTACATTAATATATTAGGTGGCTCTACAATGGGCCGCTACGCTAGCTGCCGCACCCGCTGCCCGACTTCTAGCTGCACGCGGACTCGCCGCTATCGGAGCCAAATGGGCATTACAAGCACAGAGGTAAAGAAAAAAAAATAAAAAATGTCAGTCTCTTCTCTCTCTTTGTTATTCTAAGGTTTTATACTTATGAGTCATGAACATATATCCTTAGAAACCGAAATTTGACAACGACGGCGCTGGACGGCGGTGCCGTAGAAAATAATCAGTCAACAGAACATCTACGAGTATATTTGTAATCTGTTAAATTGGAAGTGAAATTACTATCACAGCATGTCATGAGACACATCCGAAAACTAACACAAGGCTATCTAAAATATAAAAAAGTAAAAGAAAGCATTGTTATTCAATACTGATTGCAGTAGAAAAAAAATGATTTGTTGAAAATGCTATTGACCCTTCTGAACACGGAATAAATAAAGAGAAGAGACGCAGAGTCAAGAAAAAATATATTTTAATATAATGTCTCAATGATAAATAAATTAATAACGCAGGTGGGATATAGCAAACGAGCTGAGCTCGCTAGGCGGCGGCGTGAGCAAGCGCGAGGTGGCGCGTCACGAGGCGGCGGCGCTGGCGGACGCGCGCCCCGACGACGCGGAGGCGGCGTTCCTGCGCGCCGGCGCGCCCGACGACGCCGTCGCCGTCTGGCTCGCCAAGGGAGACTATCAGCGGGCGCTGGCGCTAGCTGAGCAACATGCTGCTCATATGGTGACTTGGTTATGTTTTTGTCTAAGTTTTGTAAACCTATATAATTATAATTTGATATGCTGTCGGCTTCGATTGTATTTAGTAAATTATAGGGAAAGGTGTTTTCTTAAAAAAACATGAATATATTTTTTAGTCAGAGAGAATGAAGTACTACTGTACTTATTACAAGCTTTATTAATGATAAATATTTTTTTACATTATATTTATATGAAGATTAGCACGAACTTTCGAAGACACAGATTAGACAATTTCACTCATCACGCTTTTTTTTTAAATAAAATCAACTACTTACTTATTGTTTTTATTGATTGTATATTTTTTAACATTTTCTTAAGGTGGTTATGTAAAATTTATAGGTAGAAGATGTATTAGTAGCAGGTGCTCGTGATGCTGCTGAAAGGGGCGACCTCGCACAGTTCGAAGCACTAATGATTCGAGCCAATCGGCCGAAGGAAGTAGTGCAGCATTATAAAGAATTAGGTTACTGAAGATAATTAACTTTTCTTAGAATCTTATTGCAAGTTTATTAATCAATATACGTATAATTAGCACTTTTTGAGGATAGTGTCTTATAAACATAAGCTATTTTTTATTTTTATTAGAAAATAACACTGCATTTAATTTTATTTTACCAAGTTCATATCATTGTAAAATTTTATACGTACATATACGCTTTCAAAACATGAAATATAAAGGATTTAAAAATATAATGCAGATAAATATACAAATATAACATAACATAATCAGTAATAACATATTAACAGAGTTATGGGAGGAGGCGCGGCGTGTGGCGCGCGAGTACTTGCCAGACGGCGCGGAGCCTGTGCCGCCAGCCGTGCCGCCGCTCTTACAGCGCGCTGCAGACCACGCCGACAAGTAAATGTTACTACTATGAATATTTGAATAATGTAGCATTCTCTTCTCTTTTTTTCTTTTTAGTAAGAGTAATATTTAGGGATTTAGGAATATTCAAATATTACACTTACTAATGCTCATTAAAACATTACATTAGGTTAAATTCTTCTAAGTAAACATATAGTATAACAACTCCTTCAAAATAATGTTTTTTCTACATTCAGAATATATTGTAAAATAAATATAGGAATTACGCTGATACAAGCATCAACATGTTCTTATTTAAAATTTTACAAACATTTTATTATTAGTAATTAAATAGAGAAAATATTAAAGTTACTATTGACACGTTAGATCTTTAATTTATTTTTGACAAATCTAATACTGGAGATCTAAGGTAATTTAATGAATATTGTTTAAGAACAAAAAATCGTATCGTATTTATTTTTATATTAAGGTATCCTAACTCTCTATGTAGAGGTTAATCGAGTACTCTTTAAAGATAATTTATGTAACATGCTATCTTCTGTTGCAATTACATATTTTTGTCATTATATTTGGTAAATAGAGGTGAATGGTGGGAAGCAGTAGAGTTGTTACTGAAGGCGAGTGCGGCGGGCGCGGCGGGGGGCGCGGCGCGGCTGGCGGAGCGCGCGGCGTTACGTGCGGCGCGACTCGCGCGCGACCGACTGCGCGACGCACAGCGACGCCGCGCTGCTGACATGCTGGCTGACGCGTGAGTTCAGATATAAGCTGCTTAGTACTCAATATTGCAATTTGATATGTATTGATATTTTAGACCGGCGTAAGCGATAATGTTATAGGTATGTGTAAGTCTACAGAAGAACGTGCTTGTGGCGTTGGGTTTGGTTCACAATTTATGTTATAAAATAGGCGGAGAACGAAATATCTTAATAATATACTGTCTACGTCTTTGTCCACATTGCGTGTGTCGGTGTATGAATATTGAAAAATAATACTTTATTAACGTTATAAATATAAATCATCATTCATAAAAACAAGTATTTATATTAAGCATTTATATTTCTAAAAAACCAGCAAATATTGATTTAATGATTGAATTAATTCAATTACGCTATGAAAAAAAATGATTAATGTTTATCGTGTACAGATTTGCAGAAATAGGTCAAAGCGATGTTGGAGAACAACTTCGGGCGGCTCTCGTGGATGGCGTAGAGGATGGTGAAAATGGTGCCGGTAACGTATATAATTTTATTTTAGGTTTATCTTAATGTTATAATACATTTTATTGCTAACATTTTTTAATAATAAATAATCAACATTATGTCAGTTCATAGTGTTTAGGGCTTGTGAAGTAAGTAAGTAATGTTTAGGGCTTCTGGGTAACATAACCCAGCTATAACATAAATAAAAAAAATGTCAATATCCCAGTTTAGTTTCATCTCAATTTGTATAATTTCTAAAGCTGTAAGTTGACTTAGAAAGAGAAAAGTTGACTGAAATATTGTTTAGTCATCGATTACTTAGAAATATACACGACATTTTATATTTATTTAGAAACAGCCGCAACAGCAGAATATGAAGAAGAAGAGGAAGAAGTAAAACCGCAAATAGACGATTCAGAATCCGACACATCGGTATTGGAAAAGTTAGCGCGAGCTGGTCAGTGGCAGCGCTGCTTGGTACAGGCGGGGGCGAAGGTGCCGCACTACGCTCTTAGATACGCCGCGCATTTGTTTAAGGCTCATTCGGTATTATATTTATATTTGGTTATATACTTTTGATATTTGGACATTTTCTTTTGAAAGTAACTCATATTCTTTTCAACCGACTTAAAAAAGGAGGTGGTTGTCAATTCGACTGTACTTATATGCGTATTACCGCTGTAACCGATGCTACTTTGGGAGTATGTTTTTATTTATTTATTGGTGTTTGGTGGTAGGAGGTTCGTCCTCCGTCTGGCTCGCGACCACTATCATGTCAAAGACGAACCGCCAAATATCTTATGATGTGTTCCGGTTCGATGGCATGTAAGCCAGGTTTTTCCCCTTTCCCACCCATTCTTTCCCCAAAATATGGTGGTTCCGATAGCGGACTACTACATTATCCTCCCTTTCCATCTGTATCCTCTAGGTTGGCAACGCATCTAGTACATCTCTCGTGTTGTAGATGTTCATGGGCGAAGGTAACCACTTACCATCAGGCGGTCCTTCTGCTCGTTTGCCATCCGGTATCCATAAAAAAAAAAAAAAAATGTTTTTATTTAAAAATTTATCATATTAATTTTTAACGAACACGTTGTGTGTGACGTGTTTTTTCAAAATGAAAAAAAAGGAAGTCATAAAACTGGGTTCTAGTTCTTGGTTATATATTTCGCATGTGGAGATTTAACTAAACTTTTACTAAACCATGGAAAAAGTTATGTATTACGAAAATAAAACTTACTTCGAATAAATAAAATTTGAACTCATTATAATTATGTGCAATCTGATTTGCTTGTAGTTAATTCTTATTTATTAACTTATTTTGATTACATTTTTGTTTGTAGCGTACAGAAAATGTAGATATAGAAAGTGAAGAAATATCAGAAGTGCTAACACAAGTGTTAGATACACTTCGTCAGTATTTAACAGAAGATAACCCAGTGTCGAGTACAGACACGCCATTAGCTAAGGTGGTCTGCGGTGAAATATTGGTCAGAATATCTCTTGCTCCTAAAGCTTACTCTGCAATGAAAGATGCTGGCGCTGTAATGGTAGTTGCTGGTGCTGATGAAAGAGCTCTTCAGGTACTTACTGTATAAACAAACAAAAGTTAAAATGTTAGTGAAAGAATACTAAGGCCTGACGTGGCGCGGAGGCACGAGCATGCGACTATAAAGGCAAAATACTATATAAAATGAAAATACTGAATATTAAATATATTTAGTATTTTCATTTCCTCATTCTGGTAACAAGGCAAAGCGAGGTGTTGAGTTCCGCCACTCAGCTAGCAATTTCTCGATTGAGCGGAAAGCAGGAGTAGAACCCTGTTATGTGCGGGATACAGCGTGTAGTTTTAAAATTTATGTATTATTATTCCAAGTAAGTGAATCTCTTCAATAATGAGAAAATAATTATAACAAATCCTATGAATAGTGACAAATTTATAAATAATTAAAATATGTGTTTGCACTTGCACGTAGTGTACTTAAGATCTAGATATAATCAAATAATAACATTATACATTGCCAATTAACCTTTTTTTCATTGTAACAGTACGTTATGGTCTAAAGTATATCAGCGTCATTATATATAAAACATGTTGCTTTTAGGCTCTGACTTTGTTAATGGGTCTGCACGTGCCTCAGGTAGCGTCCAAAGTGGCGCGTGCTTTGCCACGTTATACGGATATTATCGTAGCTGATGTTGGTAAGATTTGTATTTGTAAATCTTTGTAATTTGTAAATTCCGAAAATCTTTGTACTTTCATTTTTTAGATAAAATAATGTGTGGATAGAGGAGTGTTTAATTTGGCATAGATAAAGTTCATACGGAGAAGAAATGCCGAAAGGCAATGTCTTTCATAGTAATTCGTTAGAAATGCTTACTAAAATGACATACACGTTCAGTGGGGACTCTAGTTTAAAGTAATTCTGTCATATACGCACTATACACTTGTTTTCTATTGTGTATTATTTATAGATATGTTGTTAAATTTAAAGCTTTCTACATATGCGGCGAGGCAATCCGCGCGGAAGGCGCTAGTGGTGCGCGCGAGGCCTTCGTGTTTCTCAACCACTGCCTCGACCTCGTGGAGGCGGCGGAGGAAGACGCCGCACATCTTATCGATTATACTGATTTTGGTATTATTTGTTGCTCGCTTATGTTACTGTAACGATATATTTAACTTAATAGATTTGTTAAATTTTAATATTTAATATATAAAGGAAAATTATGCATGTCCATATGAAATGCTTATTTTTATTTATTAGGAAACCAACGCTACGTAACTATATACTTCATTACATCACATATATTTGCTCACTTGTATGAAATAATAGAGATAAAGCTTGGCTACAATATTATAGAAATTAAAATAGGACAGTTATTATCAAAATGAATAAAACATATAAGTAAACAATTAACATGACAATGTGCGTGTGGGGTGTAGAGTGCTGCACGGACTGGGCGCGGGCGCCGCGCGCTGAGCGCGGCGGCGCTGAGCACTTGCTGGCGCTAACGGCCGCGCGCGACTGGAACCACGCTCGCCGTCTCTATCGGACCCGCAAGTCATTGGTACTTGTGCTATTATGGAGAGCAGTGATCCTCAACCACTGTGCACGGCACTTATGTGTACCACTTAAATTTACACAAATATATAATGATCATTACAATATTATTAAATTATAAGTAAATAAAAGTTTTTTTTTTATCTTTTTCGTTGTGTGCCATAAATTTTGAAATCGATACATATGTGCCGCAAAAAAAAGGGTTGAGAATCACTGTCATAAGGTATCATAGTTCCAGAAGTGGTCTCGGAAATTATGGTCTAGGATGATGAGCACCGTGAGGTTTCAAGGGGAATAGGAAAAAGCCTTACACGTCTGCCGGTCCGAAGGAATCAAATAATATGAAAATATTCTTTATTCAAATATTACAAGAGCATTTTTTCGAAGCTTATTTTCTGTTCTTGTAATGCTAAATTAAATCGTATGTTATTAAATAGATAATTTACTATGCCGTATGTTTCTACATATTATGAATTCCTATTCACAGTTATATAAACAATGTTTTAAAATATTCAATTTTTTAAAGTTTTTTAAAATGTTTTTTTAGTTACTTAGTAAAAAAGTATTCTGAATAAATAATATTTAACATTTCCGCTATACATTCATTTTATAGACTCTGCCAACGGATAACCGAGGTTTGTACGCTGCATATGTGGGGGAAGAGCCTTGCTGCGTGCTCACTGGACATCCACTCGCCTCTCGTCTCGTCACTTTTCCGAACGGTTGGTAAATTTTCTTAATAAGTTTAATCTAGGTAATATAATATATTTTTATTGAATGCAGGGCGGGTACTCAAGGGGTGCATTATGGACCATAAACAAAAATAAAGTACTCGTATATACATAGGCATACAGCCATACTTAGAGAATTACACGTCCAAAAAATCGAATATACTTTTCATTAGATGTTTATGATGATTTTTTTGTTAAATTTATTTTTATAATCTATTTAAAAAAAAAATAAACGTTGCTTTCTATAGACAATACTGCCCTTAATTTGCAAACAACAGAAAAATGACCATGGTATGTTTAAGTACGGCGTTGAGTATCGCTACCTGACATTTAATGTCTCTTATATAGGCCGACAGTGGAGGACGTAGTATCTTAACATAAATTTATTTCTGTATACAATGCCGAAGTTGAAGTTGCATGACTATAATAAATCAAGGACCTATTATTTATATATGATATTTAGTTTGGAAATATATAAGTATGAAATAATGTAATATGTGGCATTGTAACGTATGTAGTAATTAATTATACTGTGGTGGTTCAGGTCGTTGCGCGAACAGGGAGTGGTGGTCGCGCGTGTCGCACGCCGCGCGCTCGTCCGCCGCGCCCGCCGCCCTCCTGCACCACATCACGCAGTGGTGTGGACCGCCTGACTACTCACATATATAGATGTAAATGCCTGTTGCAAGTGGCTTAAAGTATAGCACCCAACATGCTACAACCGTTTGGGTGTCATATCCCTCATATGGCACCGCGGACATTGGCGATAAGTAAATTTTGTTTCTATAATATATATTGAGAGGTTACAATTGTCTAATTCATTCATGTCTTATAAATAAGTATGTGTTTTTTAATAGACATAATTTCCAACAATCTTTTTAAATTTGTAACAAGTTCGCGTTAATGTCAATGAGTGAATGTTTTCCTTATTTTAGTCAGCGCAGAGTTTTATTGCATGTTTCATTAAACCTAACCTAAACCTAAAATAAATAAAATTGAAATTGACATTTTGTTTGTTTTAGTAATTCTTAATCAATTATAGTATTGTTGTCGTGAAGGAGAACCTTTTGACTTCTCTTTAGGAAAATTATGTAGACTAAATATGTAATTTGACATAGGAAAATAGTTTGTTAAGTTTAATTGAAATTGAAGTTCAATTGAAATTGATTTATCAAATAAATATTACCTACAATAACATGTCTATTTAGACGAAGTTCGATTACGAATTGAGCGAATTTCTAAAGGTTGTGCTGTATATTAACAGCAAAGCATATCTAGTATATTATAGGTCATCGTAATAATCAATGATCATCATATGTCATCAAAATTAAAATAGCCAATTCTGTTTAGAACTAAAGTTTGTGAAATTATTAGTTATTAAAATACTACTACCACTACTAAGAAATTATTGATTTGTAACAGTAAAAAAAGAATCAATGATTTTTTTTACAATATAGAAAATGAATGACACCGAGTGTTCATAAAATTATAAAAGGGAAAAGAAATATTGTATCTTTAAAATCCACTTATTAGATGTCTGTTTAATACAGAATATATAATTTATCTAAGAAAAGAAAAGACCATTTTTTATACTGCTATAATAAACTCATTTTATTATCACATTTATTTAATAATAATAATATATTTGACACTTATATTTTTTACGAACTAAGATTCGTATTTATATTCGCTTTCACAATGTAAACTACACAGTGAAGAAAGTCAAGTGATTTATATATAATAAAATGTCGAAGTTAACTTGAATTTAAATATTTTCCCAATTGTTACATTGCGAGAACGGAACACCGAAACAATCATATCGTGTGTTATGAAGAGATAATAATTTACTAATATATATACGAAGACCTAAAAAGGAGTATCCAGCACGAAGATTTTATATCGCTACAGTCACCGCTACAGATATTAATCATATTCGTAGTACTGTGTGTGTGCAGGTATTCAAAAGGATTTGAGTGGATCGGGTTCATTAGGCACAACAATATCAATAAATACATTTACATTTATTTCTTAAGAAGAATATTTTTTTTCATATATACTAACATATTGAAATAGTAAGCGTAAATTAGTTGATCGATACCGATGGATCGGTCAGAATAATATGTATCTAAATTTTATTCGTAATATGTATAATTTTAAGTATATTTTCACAGCTTCTTCATATTAACTGAATATAAAATTATATAGTGTAAAAATACATTTAGGGCGATAGGTTTATCTACTTGGATAGGGATATATAAAAATTTACATATATAGAAGTTAGAACTCTAAGTTTGTCTCTCTCTTAGGAATTGTACAATCACGAAGATGCTTAAAAGTATTTTTACCTTTGCATAAATATTTGTATATAAATAATTTAATACCAGGTATCGTAGCGCTTTCTCATCATAAGATATCCAAGCCATTGTGTCAACAATTTGTAATTTCATTGTAATGGAAAGTAGTGGTGCCTATTGAGGCATAATATATTAGTAAATAAGCGAGAACAGTTATTAAGTGTAAGAAATATATCTAAAATAGAAAATTGATAGTATTGTCAAGCAATTCACTAAGCTACAACAGTGGAAGAACACAGATTTTGACAAGATATACATTAAATTCCGCCGATATGTAAATTGTATCTAACATCAATAAAAATATCTTTTTCACAAAATTACATAAGCTAGGCCTGTGGTAATTTACATATATTAGATGTATTTTCTGACTACAATAAGGTACGATGTAATATTGTTTATTATTTAATTGATATCCATAACATTTAGTTTTGTTAAGATGGTGGGGTTCAACGAACGATTAATATATGTTTTAACATTATTTTAATATATTTGAAATACTGTGAAATAGTGTATATCCATCTTGTTAACTAAAGGTTAGAAAATACGGTATCTATAGAAAAATAATTTTTTTTTTACAAAACAATTAGAAAATACTGGAGGATAGGATACGCGTGCTTATATTTTACGTCATCTTCAACATGCGTATTTAAGTATATAAGAGAAAATATATATACGGGTAGATATGACGAATTTTTGCTTATTGAAATATTATAAACTTATAAAGCATTTTATACGCTCGCGCTGGCAAATATGTATGTCAGATACGTATAGAATAGTAGTTCGTTCCTATAGATTATAAAAGATGATTATCACGAAATAGTTGTGCGTAGACAATTTTGAAAAATAATTCAATATTATGTACAGTATTTAGAGATACGAAGAGATAACGACATGGGTAGATTAGTTATGTAGGGAAAAATCACTAAAGCACAACCTTGGAAGAATAGTAACTAGACGCACTTACTTACTAGGATCACTTAGAAATCTATAATCGTATAAGGCAAAGTGTCAAAGTTGGGGTTATTTAAGATGTACAAAATTGTCACTATAATAGTGATGCAATAAAGATTGATATACATACGAGTATATTATAAGATAATAATAAGAAATATATATTTTTAAATATTTTAGTTATCGTTACATAGAGTAGGTACGTCACACAGATAAGTTAAACACCTATGTTAAATAGCTAAATAATTACAATGACTGAGCTATGTATCTCTTCTATACATACATATGAAGATATATGAGATCTAATTACTATTTAGTAATGAAATTTGAACGAAATACATATATGAAAAGTGCTTAAGATATATCTAAAATGTATCTAATACATTCTTTATTTGTCTAGGCATCAAATAAATAGGCCCTATAAAACGATTCATATGTTTACATAATTTCTCGATATGTACTACATTGTAAAGTGTAAACATAATGTTGTTATATAAATAGAGCTACACAGATAACACGCAAATTTCTACAAAATAGTATATTTTAAATATCTACACAAATCATTACTGCTAGTTCAATTACCCAATAAATTTTCCAAGAATTACCAGCTCCAAAAGCAATTTAAAATGTAAGATCGATTCAGCAATGAAAGCGAGTTTATAAATAAGCTCCTTTTCATTTATACGTAAAATATTTTTTCAATAAAGATTTAAATCGTAAAATTTGCTTTAATTGATGTTAAATAAACTACATTCATATATTTAAACATGACCAAGATGTTCTAAATGATTTGTATTGTTATTTAATATTTCTTCTTAAATGGTAATTTACTAGAATATAATTACATTTCATTATATAATCAGGTTGCGTGGGGCAGCAGCTGTGGGTGATACGCTTTATAGCAAGGATGTCGAACCTTTAAGTGATATAAATATCACATACCTACTACGGGTGTTATAATAAAACCTGTATCGGTTACATGACACTAATAATATAAATCAATCAACTACTGTTACATGACAAATAAGGTTCGTCATCCTCACTCGTGAACATAAGTAAACTTTTGGGACAAAAGGAACTGCCGTCGCGGAGCCACGCTAGTTGCGTCTCTCAGGCGACGGCTCGCGAGATCAGTCTGGGGATTCGTCGGTCGCTAGCGAAGTAGCGGGGAACAGTGGATACCAGCCGTATGTACGTTGAGGTAGCGTCAACTTGTCGAGGCAAATTTCTGCGCCACCAAGAGCCAGATTGTGCTCAAAGCCTCCACAGCGCTGCCAGAGCATCACTACTAGTGTACGTCCTAGCGCTTCACTTGCCTGGGAAGTAGCCAAAAATCATTATGACACTCCAGGAACACTAATTGAATGTCAGAAACCAATAAAAATAAAATTCAAAGAAAGTACTAAAATTATTTTAATTTATGCTACACAAGTTGTATTTAGTGGCATAATAAATAAATACCTACCTGATATTTCAAGGTCTGTTTGAAATGTGGCTCAGTTGTACGACGCACTACTCTCGTTTTGCGCTTAAGCAACCATTTTTCCCCATCACGAAGATAGCATTTCACGTACGAGTCGGGCACCTCGCCGTTAACACCGTACACACGACGTGCATGAGAGATCTGTCAATTATCATTCTTTTTTTATTCTATTGTGTGAACGAAAAATCAATAAATATAATTATTTAACAAAGGTTCAAAAGTATATGTTCATATCGTTTAAGATTATTAAAAGTTTACCTCAAGTTCTAATTGTCCCTTGATCATAATGATACTGATGTTTATCTCAGCGTGTAACGGCGGCAGGTGGGTGTTACGCGGCGGCAACTGTCCCGGGCCGAGTGGCACCTCGTCGTCGTCGTCCGCCACCGCGTCACACGCGGCCGCCGCCGGCACCGCCGCCCACATGCTGCCCTTGCGCCCCGTCGCTGTGCCTGCACCCACAACATAGCTACCCACCACCCACACGAAAAGCCAGAGGCGGCTCCACGTATTAACCCTCTGGTGCGAGAAGTGTAAGGCTCGTGGTATCCTTACTTATATATCTTGTTTTAAATAATGTTAATTATATATTATTTAATTGTTTAATTTGTAAGCATGAAAACATTGGATCGAACAGTTCTACACATTTCGCACCGCAGGGTTGAGCTTTGTATGGTGACAAAATCTATGGTCAACTACTACGATGTGAGCGACCCACATCGCGCGGCCGTATGATCGTGTCGAAACAGTTATGTCTATCGTTCCGACACATGAATAAAATGAAATCAGAATAAACCATCAATCAAACATTTAAAATAAACAATACACAAAATAAGCACGTCAAACAGCATCGTGCTGATGTCAACAGTTTCATTAAAGTACATAGATTTTTAAACGGTTCCTATCCTAAACACAGAAATGAAAGAAGAAGCATTTAACGTGTGCAGCCAAAAGTGTATTCGAGGTACTAATAGTTGCTGGAAGCGGTCTTGAAATCGTCTTTATGATAAGCATTCCGTGTCATGAACAGCGTTTGTATTTGTTAGGTAAAGAGTCTGTATTGTATCCGTAACGTAAGTATAGCCAGCCAGCTTCGCTCCTACAGCGGTGCGCGGTGGCTAAGTACGCGCACAGTAGAGTCCTCTGTGAGTGCTTTATGTACGTCAGTACGTATTCGTATAGTACTGTGTAATGTCTATGACCTATGAGTAAGATATGTACAAGAAGTCTAATAGAAGGCGCATCGTAACAATGAATGACTATCGCAAAGGTAATGAAGTCCAAAACATCCTAGGCGATAACAATGCCATCAAGAATGAACGTAGACGGGCAGTCGAACAGACGGTACACAGAAACAGATGAAGTGAGCGTGATCGCCCGCGGCCGGGCATGCGTCAGGACAGAACAGTACAGACACAGTGAAGTGATGAGAAGCGTCGGGCGCAGCCACATTCAACGGTGCGGGCGCGCGGCCGTCGCGCAAGCTATGACCCATGCTACTACTTGGTCGCGGAACCCCATTCTGGTTCTAGGCCGAGACCGATCGAGGCAGGCGCTCGTCAATGGGGCACGTGTGGTCTATAGAAACAGATTGGGGCACGGTCGGCCGTCGGACGTCACAAGGGGCGCGTGCCGACACCGCGCGGTCAAACCCTGCCGGGAAGCTCGCGGGCGCGGGCACGGATTCGCTTACCGAGGTGCTAACGGTCCGTCGCTGCTGACCAAACAAGCATAACACGGTACAAGTCAGTACTCTCAATGTTCGTATAAATTAAGTAGGCGGTAGGAACTGGTGACAGCTAGTGACGATCGGTGGTATTAGTGTTTATCTATATATAGCGTTACAGGGCATCAAAGGATCACAATCCTATTAATTTATTATCTATTCAAATTAAGTTACTTGCAAAAAATAGGGGAGTTGGAAATATTTAATTTAAGCTTTTTTTTTTAATTTTATTTTCGAGAATACAACTAATATAAATCAGGATTTCTATTCTGTAGCATCATTATATACATATTGTTATCTTATAAGACTTGAATCATAATTTTCAAAGGTTCAAACAGTAAATTACAAGTTAAAATAATTAATAAACAAAAATAAAAAATTAAACATAATCAAATATACCTATTTAATAACAATGGGTTACGAAGGTAAACGAATTGGAGTAGTGATTTACAATAGTAACTCAGTTTACTTACGTCTGGCGGTAGAGCCAGAGAGCGACAGGGTCCGTCCTAGTTCACCCTTGACGGCGCGCAGAGAACGTAGGATGTCATCGGGGTCGCGCCGCACGCACGACGAGCGACGGCGCTCGCTGCGACGGGAGCACACAGGAGGCTCAACTGCGCCATCTGACCAGGATACGACATGCCAACTACAGTCTTTAAATATTCGTCAAATTTTAGTAATAAAACATAATTACTAGCTTTTCTAAGAATATATTAACTAATTTATTTTTTTAAATTTTATATAAATGAAATTATTTTATGCGACACTAATTTGATTATTAATTTTAACGTGTATAACTTTACCTTTGTCTTGTTGTTGGAAAGAAGATCGTCGTGATCCAGGTAATGACCGTGAGAAATCTTTTCCAAGTTGATAAACTTCCACTTCCAGGGTTTCCGACTGTGAAGAGCCTCGGCGTGAGCCCGCCACCCATGCGTGATCAGGATGGAGAAGAGAAGCGCATTCACCGATTGAGTCCACATCATCTGGTGGTTTATTTAATAGACATTTATAAGCTCTAAGAAAGATTGCAGTTAATATATACACAGTTAAAAAAATGTATATCACATTAAATAATTATTTGACCTACATATAATTTTACTTATAAAAGCGATATTTTAAAGAAATATAAAGCTTAAATGAAACCTGAAACAGATCGTTGAGACGCAAAGTCGCCCCTGCGCAGGGCACGGGCACCGGTAAGGGAGCCACGAGGTGAGGCATTAGCTGAGCGTGTACCGCGCTCTTCAAGCGTCCACCAAACTGCACGTTCTTCCGCAAATGCCTTCTCTAAATCCATCTGAATTTTAAAAATATAATATATTGTTTCATGTTTGCATCGCAAAAATTATTGATGGGTCTTATAACTTATTGAGGTAAAATAATTAAAGTATATTTACGGTGCATTCTCCAATCAGTACGGGGTCGATACCAGGACACGCATCCCACAGTGTGAGTTCCAATGCGCGACCAGCTAATAGGTCTGCTGTTAGTCCACCAAAGCCCAACGTTGCATTCCAGACTGGAGTGCACGATGCTGATGCTGGATCTGTTTCAACTGGTGGACAGCTTTCGCTAAAAATAAATATTATATTTAATAGGCATTTATAAATTAACAATTAATTTAATCATATCATTCGATATTAAATATTTTGCTATATTAATACGATTTTAATATTAATTTTATAGAAAAAAAGATATTCATACTCACAGAGATGGCAATAAACGTATTCTAGCAAATGCTTCAGGCTCGTCACCATATCCAAGGGTGTGATCGCGAGGAGGCAGATCGTCTGCTGCAATGAGGACTACCACAAGTTTGCGGATTTCGTTTTCAAACCATACTTGAAGTTGTGCACGGGCCGGTGGGCGCTCGCGGGCTCGTTCTGCGCGATCTTGTTCCTACATTATATAAAATAGTTTCCGTGACAAATTTTTAGCTTGTATTTTACAATTACAATGCGATCTGATGCGTGATTATACTTCCAAATGCCACATCAACATTACATTGTAATTTACTATACATAAAGCTAGTTAATGTAGTTTCCCTCAAATAGAAACAATGAAACCGGTAAGGGCAACTAGGGGTCAAGTCTTGCAGGTCTTTTTAAATTAGTATGCAAGTTCTAAATCAGTTTTATTGGGAATGCATCATTTTATCGACACATGCAGCAACGGCTAGCAATGTTGTAATTAATTAACTAGCAAGTTTTTTATTTCCGAATGTCATTGATATTTTGCGATTTTAGGGATAGATGTAAATCGCGATGAATGTAAATGGTGTTCTCGCGGTATCCGTTTCACTCGGAAAATTTTCATTAAAATAACATGCGTCGGGCTGAGGCATTTCTATTCAAACAATAAAGTAATAAAATTTGACGCGCTCATCCGCCATGCACAAAGCTTTATCATGCTAGAATAGACAAGCCACGTTATTTTTTAACAGTATATAAATATAGGGAAGTATAATAATCGAACATATCAGTTTGTAGTTTTCATTAACACTAACCCAAATCATTTTAAATAGATCAATATTTTGAAGAATTATGAAATTCGAAAATTGGAATATAGAAACTATGTTTAGTGTCTATTTTTTCTACGTTAAATGCAAACATTTTGCGTAGCTAGCATACTAATATAAGTTGTTGTGCCTCAATTTCTTAAAATCTATGTTTGCTAGATGATGAGTATAAATTGAAGGTAAAGAGGCAAACTTGTACAAATACGGACGAAAAGATAAAAGTAAACATTGACATAGATGTATTACATAATATATATCGAAATATGTAATTGTAAAACAAGATTTACACGTCAGAAACTACATCATATTAAAAAACAAACAATAGTTTGTGTATTGTATCAAACACGCAAACGCTGTATGTCGAAGTACGAAGAGTGCTCTGAACCAGATCAATGCACGTATCAAATAGTGCAAAGTCATGCATTTCCAAACGGTCGTAACGAGGCGGAACATTCAACTACTAAGGGCACAGCGGCTATGTACATCGTGTTGTTTCGCATCACGTAACACTTTAGAAGCATCGGTGCCTGTCGCTCAAGGTTTTGCTTTGCTTTGTACCGTGCTGCCACCACTCCAAGCTCCTAGACTATTCGTTGAAAACTTGCAAACGTCTCTGTACTTTGTGCATTACACTACACTAAACAACAAAATTCTGTAACACTCGATGCTTTTAATATGAGACGGTACAAACGGGCTTTTCAGGGCTGCGGATCGCCGACAACATTTGACTTGTACTGCGATCAGGTCTTCGGCACTTCTTGCACTTTAAAACTTCTTCTATTTTCGAGGCCGCCGTCTTGTATGTTGTATTCAATTAATTACTTTAAAGAATTATATGACTGTGTTGATATGTCTAGCGCATTAGTAACTTTGAGATGGGTGGATTATTTTATTTTTTAAGCTAAAAGCGACGACGGCTCTAGCTGCACTACGCTTTCAATCGTCGTTATAACAAAATGCTAGTCATCCACGAGTATCCTAAATATGGTAGTCGATATCGGGATGAACCCTATGCTACCATCGAGCACTAAAACTCAGCGTTTGTCTACACTTACTGAAAGCATTGCGATCGATCCTATTGTCATTTTCCGATCATTCCCTACCAGTCCACCCGGCGGCGATGACGAGATTATGAAATTGGTCGGGAGATAGAAAAAATAAAAATCTGAAAATAAGTACGTAGCATTTTTTCATACACTTAGGGTAACACCATATAAACGATAACGTATAAGGAACATAGACAACAAACAAATTAAAAGTATAATTAGATATATTAGATTAAACAGGGTTGTCCTCGTCCTACTTAGTAAAAGATTAACAAAGGTAAAATACTCCTACATCATATATAGAAACTCTAATCTCTTAAAACTAGTCTAACATGAAAGATGTGATTAGTGCTACAGTATCACAGCAGATCATAGGAGACCAGCCCCTGTGCTTCCATTCAAATCTTAGACATATCGAATATGGAAACAAAAAGATTTATATTTGTTGTTTCCTTGACATCACCTAGCTATGCACGAAAATTTATAATGGATATCTATCAGTGAAAACTTACAAGCTCTCTTTTTAATTAAAACATTATGAAATAAGATTCATAGACCTATCTAAGATTTGAATAACAGCTAAATAATATTCCAGGTGTGTTCTAATGTAACTCCTGTCACGTTCACGTTTAATTAAGAATTATGTATTAAAATATTTTACATATTTCTTTAAACATAAGTAGTAAAATTAAAAATAACGTTGATTTTTGGATCGTTCTATCAATAAAAATAAGTTTCATTATTTTACCCCACCCACTTGAATTATACATGTAACAAAAAAATGATCCAATAATCAAAGGTACACATAGAGAAATAAACTGTTCAAGAAGCGCAATTTAGGCACCGAGTGATAGTCTCTACCAGATTTATGAACGAAGGTTCGGTCCAGCATTTCATAGATTCACAACACATATTGTTACAATTAAAGCCTAGATGTATATTATACCGGTGTTTTCGGCAATTTCCTTCGCGTTGGCGATGATGGAGACTTGTCCGTATCCGGTTCTGTGGAGCAATCAAAATTAACGTTATAAAATGACAAAGTTTATAGTTTTTAAGTTTATAATATACATTTAATATTAAGTGAATAAGAAAACAGATGTATGTAGAGAAGTAAAGAGTACAAATATAAATGGCTTATGAGTAAGAGTATGAAAGGTTGATGCAAGCCGTGTAATATTTGTGTGAATTGATGACAGTGAAATAGTATAAAACAATGAGAAATAAGAGAAATAATCAGTTGTAATATTAAAATTAGTATTAACGGTACTTTGTAACTAACGCATGTTATTACCATTTCTTCTCTGGTTCAAGCACTTGACGTCAATACTTAAGTCTTAGATTAAATAGTATAATCCATTAATATGTGCCATAGAAGCTGAAAAGATAGTGAAAAAAGTATAGATAGAGAAGAAAAAGTTAGCAGTAAACTATGTGAAATACAGAGAGAAAATGAAGAAAGATGACGATAATAAATAAGTTACTGAGACTTACCATATAATCCGTGGTGGTGATGCTGAGCGAGTGCGGGTGGTGGTAGCGGGTCATCTAGCTGCGGCGCAGGTTCAACTAGTAGCTCCACAGTGTCTCCACCACGTTCGAGTACGGCGCATACTTCTTCGAAACTGCGTTCTGTCAATGGAACCCCGCCCCATTCCAGTACCTAGTAAAAATAACGTAATATTATTATATTTTCATAATATGCATATAAATATGTCTATAACACAATATAAAGATAAAACTATATTTATATTATATAGTAATGTGTGAAAAACAGCGTAGTAAAATTGCCTTATCTCCTTGTTGAAGTCCGGCAAGATCAGCAGGTCCCCCTGGTACTGTCCATACAATAACTGCTTCACGGCGTCCACTAGCATCGGGCTTCCCTCCTACAACTCTCATGCCGAAACCTCGCGCTGCAAGATATAAAAATTACTATAAACTAGTATAAATTTATTAATCAAACTATCAAATGTATACAACAATAATATTTTGTTACAAATAACGGTCTAGAGATTTCAATATATTCGTGCTGTACAGATCTATAAATCCTTATTGTAGATGAATAATAGTCCTTTCATAAATGAGCATTACAAATATGAGTAATGTTTACGCGCTGTAAAGAATATATTAGTTACTGTCCACTATTATTGCCCGTCCAGGACAAATATAATAAAACGTTATAACTTACATCGATGCCCCTTGTCATTAGGATCACGTCGTAAAGTAACGCGCCTTGGCGTACGATCATCAACGTCGTGTATTACAATTTTAATGGCCTCTGCGTCTACCGACATTTGTCTTGCCGCAGCGGCAGCAGCAGCCGATGCCGCTTCTGGATCTGAGCGCGATGCGAGAGCTGCTATGGCACTTAGTGCACCAGTCCTTTGTTGCAAGGCCGCAATATCGGGGCTGCAAAGTTATTATTTGTTGATAGTGATACTAATTGAAAGTATAAGAATTAAATTTTCCTATATCGCTCCCCTCGATATAATGTAACGTTCATTAAAACATTTATTTTTATCATATAATAAAACACCGAAAAAAAGAATGTTTTGCTCAGAGGATTATATTATATTTAATTATTTTCCCCTCACTAGTAGACAAGCCGCGGCTTGGAGTTCTATCACGAACGGAGTGAATACGTTAAGTTTTTTTACCCATCCTGCTATACGGAAAAAATATTTCAATGATTTTAGAGGCATTGCTAGAATGATGACGAAATGCAACACCAAAGCTTGTCTAATCAGACCGAGGCGTTTCCTTGGTAATATTTGAAACACAAACATTATTTAACTAAAGATCGAAACCACATTCATCGCGTCTTCCCAACTCAACCACAGCGGCATTTTACCTATGAAGGTAAAATAATTTTTTTTTAAATTCTGACATATCCGAAAAAAATGTCAAGTATCTTGAAAATACTTCTGGAATAGCTGAGGGAAGTAAGCATTTATTCAAGTATTACATACAGTTGGCTGCCCCGTCGCCTGATGGGTCTGTCCTCGTCGACGCTTAAGCCGCTGATTTGTGGTGTAGAGTCAGTCGTGTCGGGTTCGGGGCGGTATGAGCTGCGACGTGCTCCCCCACCTACTACATCTACCGCTGACGCCCTGAATGTAATTACTTTAATTGTTATATCCTTTCACTTGGGTTAAGATAAGCTTTATCTGAAATAATTTGCTACATCGATTGTAATATTGTTTCCACCATTTGTGTACGTTTATCATTTTATAAAATATTAAATATATAATAAACTAAGGAGTTTATTATATATTTAATATTTTAAAGTGCAGTAAAGGTACTGCACTTTTCTTGGATGCTGAAATACAAAGTAAGCATTTTTTAATGTACATATATCAGTTTTAATTACCTGCAATTTGCCATATATGTAATTAAAGTATTAAGAATTATTTGTTGGCTCTTTTTAATTTATTTATTTGGATGGTACTTTATTCGACGAAAATATTTACATAGGAAAATTGAATATATAATTCAATTATAAGATACTTCTATTTTATATGGTGTTAAATGAGACATAAAACTTGACAGTTATTTAGCAATGAGTGCTTTTCGCTGTTGAGTTCGTAAAATGGGACAAGTCGTTCCAATTTTATGAACGTCTCTAAACTTGACTAACTTTGGCGATCTTAAATAAGTTTGCTATAAAAATATTTGTATAAAGATACCTATTTTAAGATAGGTATTTAAAGAAGAAATTTAAAATTTATTAAAACCATCATTTATTTAAACCATAAAAAGATTATTAATTTTTTGTCAGAACTCTATCTATCTACTTTGATTACACAACTTAATGTGTTATTATGATTTTATTTTTATGAATAACGGACGGCAAACGAGCAGAAAGACCACCTGATGGTAAATGGTTACCTTCGCCCATAGACATCTACAACACCAGACATGTTATTGATGCGTTGCCAACCTAGAAGACACAGATAGTAGACAACAGACACAGAAGGGGGGGACAATGTAGTAGTCCGTTATCGGAACCACAACATTTTAGGGTAAGGGTGTTTGTCAAAGGGGAGTTTTTATATATTCTATATTTTTTAATTGTAATTTAATATTTTATACAATACAAAAGATGCCATTTATAGATGGCATTGCAATCAGCAATGCTTTAGAGGCCGTTTTAAAAAACCAATTATCCAAAAATTAAGATTACCTTCTAGACATCGGCGGCGGAGCATTGAGTGCAGGCGATGAAGCATTCTGATCTTCATCGACAGAGCGCTGACGAGGCGCGGGCGCGCGCACCGACCGGCGTCGTGCAGGTGTGGCCGTACTCGGCCGACGGGACTCTGTATTTGGAGTCACACTGCCGCCACCCTTTAACTGCCGCAATGGCAGCGTGGTTAAAGATGAATTCATAATTTTTTGATAATAAGTAATGATTGATGGCAATGACCTCTTAAGAATGTACTTATTTTATATTATATATATAATTTATATTATATAATTTATGAAGTGCTCCTCAGCTATGTTCGAAGAGGACAGTGTATAATATATATTTATCGTATAATTAAACATAGGTGCACGTATTTATACAGCAATAAAAAACAAACATTACCTTTTCCAATTCTTTGAGTGATGCTGGCGAAACATCCGAATGTCGGCGCAGTTCAGGCGAGCGCGGTGGAGCGAGGCCGCTGCTGGAACCACCACTACCAAGCCGTGCTTCCGAGTGACGGCGCTGTAAAGCTTCTAGTACGGGCACTTCTAGAAGTGAGTCTGTACTATCTTGTGCGGCCGGAGGAAGCCTGGGCGCGGCTTTGCGACGACAGACGGAGCACCGCCACGAATTCTTTTAAGAACAAACGTAATTTTAAACAAGCCTTGGCAAGTACGCATTTTGAAATCTTTGTCCAGCTCTTTTACATTTATTAAGCCAAATAAATTTAAAATAAGCTCATTCTTTCTTAGACAAATAAAACATACACAATTTTTTTTTCAATCGCCAATTATTAGACTAATTTATTTTAATAAACATCTTACCGCCTCCTCGTCACTAGCTGGTTTGGAATATGATGAGCAATCCTCGCAAACCCGATGTTGACAGCCGTTACATACGTGGAATACTTCACCTGGCTTTAATGCTTTTAAGCACACGCGACAGGCGCCAGCCCGCGACGGTGCCTTACCGGCCTCTCTATAATAAAAAAAGTAAAATAAGATATTATTTTTAAATTATACTTCATAATAGTATAATAATAAAATATACCGTTCAGTTTTAGCAGACTGTGTGGTTGTTGGTGGCGGTTGGGTCGGTGGTGGTGCAGGCGTCGGCTCTACTATGGTTTCCGTTGCTGGGCGTGGTCCAAGTTTTGTCACTACGATAGATACTATAAGTTATTTATAAATTATTATAATGTATGTCATGATTTTTTTATATTTATAAAATATTTCGTATTAACTATATAGTCTCTATTCATTATTATTAGAAAAATACACAGGTAGGTGTAGCTTCTGTAAAGAATATAATGTTTGAAGATAAATGTTTTTTTAATTCTTCAGTGAAATTAGTTATCAACGCATTATTTTAAGCGTATATACATATATGCCTTGGTGTAATCAAAAATCAAGTAATATAAATTGTTATATTCGTAAGAAAAGTGGAACAATCTATTTTATCAAAATATTTTTGGTGATTTTAACTAAAAACTTACAGCCAGATTGTTTATAAGTTTCTATTAGTAAAATAAAATAGAATGATAAACTCCAAGTAAAGATATGACGAAAACAGGAATACCCAAAAAATTGATATTTTCTAAATAATATTCTGCTAGGAATGGGAGTTAAATTTTGAAAGACATTTTCTCATGAACCTAAACACACAAGTGCCTAAGCATTATGAAATTTAATTAAATATAAATATACCACAAATATACAATTACACGTAATGGGTAATACAATTGCCCATTTTCAAATAACAAAATTATATGAACGATAACATCGTAGAGGATTCCACTGAAATAGAGAGAATTCAAATAGATTTGTGGTTTGTTTCTACCTCCCTATTTTGCGGAATGTACTAACAACGGCGCGCCAGCTCGGCCTCGTGGGAGGCGAACATTCGCGATATTCCTCCATGAATATTGAGAAATTCTCATAAATTCCACTCTGCTTGTATCAAATACTCGGGAGTAGTCAGACAGACTTTAATAATATCTCAAAAACAAGTATGTAACACTACAACGGTTTATTTGGATTAATATCTACATGAGACACATTCGAAAATTTAATTAAGCAGAGTGCTCGATCTAAGCTTCATATTGAATGTGAAAACATTTTCGTTTATATAGATTTTCTGTAACAACTATTTACGGATATTTACGATATAAATAGAGCAATAAAAATACGCTGAATAATCTTATTATTTTATGTTAAGGTGACGTGCGTTTTAATATATAGAAAAAAGAAAATGTCTAAATTAATTTTATCAATCATAATATGAGGCAAACTATCAAATAATAAAATAAAAATAAAAATAAAAATGAAATAAAATAAAATAAAAGGGTAATAAAAGGGTAGGTAGGTAAAAAAAAGTAATAGTAGGTAATAAAATAAAAGGGTAATAAAAGGGTAGGTTAACATTTTTTAACTTTACCTCAATATCTTGTGTGCTATTCTGTTTTATTGGTTCCTCATAGGTAAAAAATATTGCACTAAACCAACATTGCACTTTGTTGGAATAGAGAGGAAGAGCACATATATATTTTATAACTACATGTTGCCGTGTTGAGGTTGAACAAACAATTATCGTGTATTTGGTACATAACTGGATTACGATTTCGGTCTACTCAGATTTACTCAATCTATGTAATGATTATGCAGTTAAATATATAACCGCGAGCAATTGAGAGAAGCCTTTAGCTTATTAATAGACTAGTTCACATTTTTATTTCATTTTCCTATTGATCTCAATAAAGAAGTAAATTAGACACTCTCGAATGGCCCGAATTCCGGCAGTACCTGAGGGCTGGGTTAGTTATTGTAGGGGCTGAGTAGATAATGTTAAGACGCATTACTCTATCCGGTGGGAATAAGCTCGGCATATTGATTTTTCACTGAACATCGGCTAAGAATACTCTTGGGCATACTAAAAGTAGATTTAGATAGACAGCTTTGTTTTACTTCAATTGTTTTATACGATAAATTATTGCTTTCATATTTATTATATTTTATAAACTTGTGTATTTGCACAATTGGATAAGTATTATGTTTTTATGGAGTTTGTTCACATTTCTTATTTTCTGTGATATATAAAGAAGTTTTGATTTCAGTGTTGATGGATTACTTTAAAAGCTGTTTTATGTCAAGTAGATGTACAGTAGAAAGATTTAATTGAGTGAGATTTCATATTAAACAATGTTGAATGAAACGGTACATTTTTGTAGTAATTAACATGGAAAAGTTGTACCTGAATTATACACTCAAAATTAAACGAGGCGCCGTTTGCTTAATAACGTTTATTATTTGAACGCTATCTAACATATTCACATTAAATGTAAATACATTTTAGGTTTTTTTATAAAACCTTATATTTTTTTTAAATTGCAATGAACAAATGAATTGAATGATTTTTTATTTAATTTTATATTGTTTAATTTTTTTATATTTTCTTCTTCAATTTCTTCTCATGTAAAGAAGTTGCTTGCGTGGTAGCAAAAACTAACGCTGCGTTTTAAGCAGATATTTAAAATTTGAACATATTTATGTACCAAAATCAGAATAATGGTTTGTATATATAGTATATAGTTATATTTTACTAAATTACCTTAAAAAGTTTTTCAAGACCTTTCTATATTATTATAATTATAAAGTTATCTGAATTTTCGAATGATTTACGTGGAAAGTTTCCGTTAATAGAAATCAAGTACTGTAAAATACAAATTACCAGCCTGAGTTCACCTAAAATTAAATTAGGCAAGGTTTCCGCTAGTTAAACAACTCGAGGTTAAAGGTCATAAGCAACCTAAGCCGACATTCCAATAGCAATTAGTATAATTATAAAAAATGAATTGAAATACTATTTAACTAACGCACATAAAATATAAATTGTATCCATCACGGCGCAGTGAACAACATTACACTGTTAATGCAATTGATTGAGGTTCAATCTCCGCTCGAGATTAAACTAGTTTTATTTTCCTGCTCCAGTAAGGGGAAGCGCGGCGTTGAGTTCCGAAACTTAAGACACAATGTTTCGATTTCAGATGAAAAAATTAACAATCAGATTGAAATACAATAGAGCTTAATGAATAAATGTTAAATAATATTTATACATAAATATATAAATGGATAAGCAATACAGGTTTGGAAATTAAAAGAAAATAACATTATTACTTCGAACCAGCAAAAATATTATCAGACTTCCTTTTATAAATATCGTTTGTAATAAATTGATTTTTTTTTAATCAATTTAACGTTATCGTGCTTGTTGCTTTATTGTTCGTAAAGTCTGGCTTAATAAAAATATATATTCTTTTGCTTAGTTTGAAAAATTATATTTACTTAATGTAAATGAGTAGAGAATACATTTTATTCATTTAAACCTTCCATTACTTTTATTTTTTAAATTTTTCATTAGTAATCAAACAGATAAAGGAAATTTATATACAAATCCAATACATCTTATTTTCATTAAAATATTTTATATACCTTTACCTTCGGAAAATAAATAACAACCATAGTCGCAACAAATACCTACGTATTAACCGAATGTCTATATATTTTTTGCACATGTTTGTTTTCAGAAATGTAATGTAAAAAATGAATTAATACCGTTATTAATCATGTAATATATTGAACAACTAATATTCGATGCGATGTGTTTTGACTTCGTTTAAATTATTATCTTACAAACTCGGTACCAACTAAAGGAGATAACTAGGAAACTTACTCCACATCATAAGCCGACACTTATAAATTGTAATTAAGCCAATGTTGTTATCCAACGCATGCGGTAATTACTTTGATTAATTAATATGAAGTATTATTGAGAATGTCTAACTTTTGTTTATGTGCTGTTTGTTTATCAATAATTATATATAAATATATGATACATCGCCTGTTGTGGCGCAGAGGCACAAGCAAGCGACTATAAACGCGACAAGTGGGTTCGATTCCCACTCCAGGAACTTTCCTGGGTGTGGTAACAAGGTAAAGCGCGGCGTTGAGTTTCGCCACTCGGCGCACTCTGTCAATTCGGCGGAAAGTGGGGAACGGAGTGTCTTAACACTAGGTTCCCTCTGTCTACTCTGCTATTTGCTGGATACAACGTGAAGCTATGTAGGTATGTATGCATATGGCACATCTAGTTTTTTGCACTATTAATAATTTCTTTCAGTTATGAATTCTTTTATTATCATGCATCGTGCATATATCAATAAGCTGTACCTACGCAAAATATTGACCTAACATAAACTTGGGAGCTCTTAGGAATTAGATTCCAACTAAACTAAAAAATATTTTCTTAAAATTTTTACTTGCTATGAAATATGTTGATAGCTCTTTGCGAATTAGTATTACCTTTGTCTTGTGCTGTGAGTAGTGACGACGATAAAGTTTGACGCAGCTTGCCAAAAGTCCCAGGTGTTTCTATCTGCCCTGGCATTGTCGTCTCCTCCGTTGCCACCATCTGTTGGAAAATTGAATGATTTTCATAGAAAATTTATACAAAGTCATAGTGAAATTGAATACAAATAAATAAGTATAACGTAATAATCCAAATTATGGTTAATAGACATATTTTGCACTGGTATGCGCTGTATAGTTGAAAAACAATGCATATATTTTAGTACCTACATAGACATATCATATAATCACTATATTTATCATAATTAATTATTTAATAAACTAGAATAATTATTGATTCCTTAGCATAGGAAGATATATAATTTATACGAAACCAAAAAGGGACACAAGTCGCAATGTATAAAGTAGCGTGTTAAAAAACTCATATCAAGAAAAAGAGATGATGCAGACCGATAAAAAGACGTACAAAAATAACGACCCAGTAATATTATCGTAAATTTCATGGAGAGCAACAGATGGCGACCGGAATACATGGAGCACGGGAAAATCAATATTGTCGTCTCTGAATTTTGTCGTGAGCTTTTTTATTGTCGCGAGACTTATCTTCGACTTCCGGCTGTGTTATTAGCGAACTTAACAATTTATGATTTATGCACAGGTCATACTACTTGTATACTCTACTACGGTAATACATGTATGTATGTGTATCTGGTACCTTTTCATACATGGATGACTTTATAACTTAATAAATGAAATTAATATGGTTAATGTATTGTATGTTACATTTAATGTAAACATTTTATTTTCTTTTTTTTCTATATTTATGTCGATTTATTTTAAGAAGCATAAAAAACAAGAGAAGATTTAATGGACAGTCCAATCTTAACTTCAGTTTTCAAAGTAATTTAACTTATAATTGTATTACTGACAAGTCTTAAGGCTAAATTATAATTTTAAATGTACCCGTTACATCATAGTGGGCCATTAAAGAAGGAAATCGTTAGCGATTAAGTTATTCACTTAATCGCTGTAATATTTATTTTATTCAAGTTATGTATATTAGTACTACAGTATTTACTATTGTTACTCTTATTGGAACAGCACATTCTAAAGACCTTACTACTTCAGACTACACAGTAAGTAAATCAAAATCAAACTATTCTATATTCAAGTAGGCTATTACAAGCACTTCCGAATTGTCAATTGACAAAGAATGTGAATATTATCAGTTTAATCGAAAGCTACCACTGGTTCGAAGGGCAGTTCTGCTGAGAAGACAGGCAAGAAACTCAACAGTTGCTCTTTTCAATAAATTTAGAACAACGATAAGCCTCCCGGGTGAGCATCAACAGCATTTAATTCCACTCATTAACGTCATTATAGTATTTTTGGAGATAATCATATATATTCAATTTTTCTTTTTTTAAATCTGTATAATAATAATAAAATTTACTTTACTTTAAAATGTTGAAGTGGCAGGTCTGTAATTATTTGTGGAATTTTAATATACATACGTACACCTTGTGACAGTAAGGATTTATTGACCTTTTGAAGTCGAAAACTAGGTACTAAATAGTTAGTAGTTGTCAATGCTACATTAAATAATCGTATAATTCAGATCGTAGTTTTTTGTAAGCACCTATTTACAGTCTGTAGAAGATGAAATTCGTTAAGAAACTAATATAATTGCAGTTAATTTTAATGAAGATTTATGTATGAAATAGAAGAATAATAGAATGAAGATTTATGTCCCCTGTGAGGAGACGGGGTTAGAATACAATTCCCCTCTGCCGCTGGGTCCCGTAAGAGGCGGGTATCCCAGTAGTTAGGTGGTAGGAGGTTCGTCCTCCGTCTGGCTCGCGACCACTATCATGTCAAAGACGAATCGCCAAATATCTAATGATGTGTTCCGGTTCGATGGCATGTAAGCCAGGTTTTCCCCTTTCCCACCCATTCTTTCCCCAAAATGTGGTGGTTCCGATAGCGGACTACTACATTTCCCCCCCCTTCCATCCGTATCCTCTAGATCGGCAGCGCATCTACAACATCTCTGGTATTGTAGATGTTTATGGACGAAGGTAACCACTTACCAACAGGTGGTCTTTCTGCTCGTTTCCCATCGTCCATCCATAAAAAAGATGTTTACGTAAATTAATACTTAGTAAAATAATAAACTTTGTGAAGTATTACTGAATAATTTTACAGACGTAGGTGATATGATAAGAAAAGGAAATTTAAATAGTCACATAATATATTTTTAAATTTTGACTTGATGTACTATATGTTTTATAATATGTAAAATATATTATATTTTTTAAAAATAAAAAGAACGGTTTCAGTATAATTTAATTTAAAAAAAAAGGAAAATGATTATGGGACGCTTCACGACGGAGGTTGTAAAACGAACGCGTAATAGAGATGAATGTAGGAAGGCTTTAACATGGAGTCAATCGTTATAGTACCGGAAACCGGAGAGGGAAGGTCGAACACGAAACGGTCGTTTAGGTACTTTTACAACACTAGAGGTGAGACTCATTTGATAGCGACATAAACTAGCGGCCAGTAACGTTACCTGGAAGTTTTAATTGGAGCCGTGAGTTTCAAAATGTACGAAAGTATTGATTGCAACCTTTAAGAGGGATTTTCATGTTCAACCTCTCATTTTTTTCTTATAAAGCAAATTAAGCATAATTTTAACAACGAAATTAGTATGAAATGGTAAAGATTCTCTTTTAAATGAGTCTTAGCTTAGCTTAGCTTTTAAATTTAAAAGTAAAAAGTCTGGATATATATCTCAGTTTACCTAAGTTCTTTGTGTAATATATTAATCGTTTGTCGAAATTAAAAAACCTGGGATAACGTTGATTTTAATTTTTTGCTCTATGCTTTACATCATATTTCATTATCATATAAGTCGCGAATAGTCTCAGCAGTATCTCTATTTTAGTATTATTCAATTTTATGGGGAAACCAGCAACGTCCGTGTCTTTGTCGCCTGGGGTTAAATTGATAACGAAGTTTACAGTTGCAATCATATTACCGTTCTGTGATGCAATGGATCTCGGCGAGCACTGAAAAATAAACTTTTATAACGTTCTAAAATTGTGACATTTTAAAATAATTGTTTTTGTTAAACTAAAGTATCAACATCGACTTTTTTAAAATTAAAATTATGCTTAATGAAGAATAAATCTTATTAGAAAACCAGACGACATCAGAACTAGTCAAATAATAAAAATGTAATTAAATTTCGAAATATTTCATTTTTTTTATAAAAAAATATTTTTATTTCAAAACAAAATATCGTCAAACGACAAAAAATGAATCTTACATTAAATATCAACGTTATATTTCAGAAAGGTATATGATATAGGCATTGTATTTATGAAATATTAAATCTAATATTTGAATGGTAAAGAAGATCAATATTCTGGATCTTCTTTTAATAAATTACTAAACTTTATAATTTGTTGCTGTTATCAAATATGAATGATTTTTAGATAAAGTAGGTCATGAGCGATCGGTGATCATGACCCAGGGACAAAGGGTGCGGCGAGGGGGGTGGCGGAGCAAGGTGAGGGCACGGTTATCCCTGGATGACCCACTTGTTGCCTGAATCTTCTATTTACATCACCGCTCTTAATTATTGACAGTACTACCACGATTTATAAGTGATAGTGTCCATATAGGTTTATGATTTGCAGCCGCTCTTGTGGCGATCAATAAATTGACGCACACACCCTACAGGTTGCAACATGTTTAAAGCTTGAAATCTTCGGTACATAAAGTTTACTGTCATCGATTTTGTTATTTTTAGTCACGCTAGAGCAAGATATGAACGTATTGTCTGAAAAATATATTACGAAAAATATGAGTCAGCTTGATTATCAGTACTATATATAGAGAAATTAATATTGTATAGAAAATTTGGATGATATATTAGATGCCTTTTACTACTACGACACAAGGTTAAAATAAAAATATACATATAATTAATATGTACAAAAAACTTTAACCTAACTTTATTTTTATACAAAACACTGCCTTATACAATGAGTTCTATAAATTAAAGGAATTGATGCAATAGAAAAGTTTTTATCTGGTCTCCTTTTTGAATTATATAGAAAAACATAATTACCATAAATCGTAAAGGTTATAAACAGCCGCACGAAGATATTTTAGGAGACAAGTGTTTGCTAATTTAGATGTTATAATTATTACCGTATGGTGCCATAGACATTTCTAATTAACTATTTCGTCTCATCTACAATTATTTCACTAACAAGCTTCAAAGATAGACAGCCGACGTCGCCCCATTAAATACAAATCAAACTTATACATATATCACGTACAATCTCCATTAAATTGTTATATAAACCGTCCTGAAATACATATCATTACAATGGGATCCCACAGCTATAAGTGAAGTTCAAATGCCTTCTGTTCGATGGCAGTGGGCGGAGGACAACAAAGGAATGTAATTACGCGTCACCGACATACATGGTATTGCTCTTTTTTCTTTTATTTTATTTTATTACGGTATATATTTTACGTGAAATTGGAGACGAATTAATACAAAAAAAATAAATTTTAAATTTCCATTTAATAAAATCGCAGTAAATATAATTTGGTAGGTGGTAGGAGGTTCGTCCTCCGACTGGCTCGCGACCTCTATCATGTCAAAGACGAACCGCCAAATATCTAATGATGTGTTCCGGTTCGATGGCATGTAAGCCAGATTTTCCCCTTTCCCACCCATCCTTTCCCCAAAATGTGGTGGTTCTGATAGTGGACTACTACATTGTCCCCCCTTCCATCAGTATCCCCTAGGTTGGCAACGCATCTACAACATCTCTGGTGTTGTAGATGTCTATGGGCGAAGGTAACCACTTACCATCATGTGGTCCTTCTGCTCGTTTGCCGTCCGTTATCAATAAAAAAAATATATATATATAAATATCACAAAGTATTTAAATAAATATGCCGCCACTGGCCGCCCGGCAGATGTGAAACATACAAGTTAATAAGTATAAGAACTCATTGAAAAGTAAAATAATGAATAAAGAGTAGAATTTATTTAATGAAATAAATATATTTTTCTTGTTTTTTTAATTATAATGATAATTACTGAGCGGTGTAAAGTGTTAAATTACATTATAGCTCGAAAAATCTTTGACATAGTGGCGGCAAACCAATCGATATTTCAAATTAAAAGTTTACTTATTACGAATTATTTAGATTAGTAGTTAGATTTTCTAAACTCTAAAATTATCAAAAAGTAGAGAACCGAGAAACTTATAACTCTATACTCTTTGCTAACTCAAGATAATACGCGGAAATTAGGTGAATATGAAAATAGCATCAATATTACAAAAATATTTCCGAGAAAGGTAAGTTACGTTGGCTCTTATATTACAAGGAAATGTACTTATTTGCATACTTTTAATCACTTTCGAGTTTGCTCAATTTGTGGAACTCTTTAATAAATGTAATAAAAAAATGCGACCAGTTGGAAACTTTGTGCTTAAACTTTGTAAGGAATCTCTATAAAATATACTAATTTACATAAAATTGTACAGAGCTTTTTAGAGTGGAATTTTTTACGTGGAGTTTTCACGAGGTTCGACAGGAAAACGATGAGGCCGCAAGTTCATTGCAAACAAAGAGCGGAAAACGGAGGAAAACTAATTTCAGTGATTTACTGTTTCGCGGGGCGTTTCATCTTGTGGAGTTACCCTTCCGAAATCACATTAAGGCAGTTTGAGCGGCCGCTCGCAACTACAGACGGATAAATCTAAATCTGGAGCGGGCCGCGTTTCTTCTCAAATCCACTTTAATCCTCCTTTCACGCCGTTATCCTCCATTGACAACTATAATACGATTCAATATCTCAACCGACAAACACGAAGATGTTTTTATCTGCTAAATACACATTGTCTGTACGCTGTTCATTATAAAATTGTAATAGAATTAATAGAACGCGGAATGATGACTAAGGCTGAGTGTACCTAAGCCTAAGCTGTTATAATTTCCCAACTTCTTCAATGAGAAACTTTATGTATATTCTACAGACAATGAGCTATTGTAAATATTCCGATGAAAACCTTTTACAGTGTTCGTAAGTTAACAGCGCCGGCCAACAACAAAAGATGGCGTGACCAGTGAACATGTGTGCGATCGCTGTACAATCAGGCTCGTGGTTTTCCTTTGTTTACCATGTACGAGGTCGTAGAATACTGCCCTTACTTTTCGGATCAGAATATATGATGGAATATCTAAATGTTTTTAATTATTTAATACGATATATTTTTTGAAACTATATTTGTATATATATAACCATTATATATTTGTATATGAGATTAAATTATTACATTTTTTTCAGTAGTTATAATTATATATTTCCACGCTTTCGGTGAGTAATATAAAATATTGTGTCGAAGATGATTTTTAAATACTGTTTGTAGTGAAATAAAATTATACTTAAGTTGTCCGTTATTAGATCGTAGCCGAAAGGATCTACAAAAGTACTTAAAGAACTAACTGAACTCAATAAACTAATGTAGTTGATGAAATAAAGACTCTTCTGTTTCTTTAGAGAGATGTAGGAGTAAATTACTTCTACAAAAGACATTAGTTATATATTTTACTTATTTGAGTATACATTGATGTACCCAATTTTTTTTGCATTCAACACATTAGCATTTGGTGGGCAAAATATATTATAAAATAAATAAATAAAATAAGAAGATAATAAGCATAAGAACATATTATATGAATCCTTATCGACAGACACGTTCTAGTTGTAATATAAAAATGTTTATAGTATAGTCGAACAGAACGTGCACCCGTTGAGCTCTTCTTTTACGTGGGCTAGGCTCAACGTATAATTTGATCGGATTCGTGTCCTGAGCACATCTTACATTGATCGCGATTTTAATCCATCGCCTCGGGTGTTTGATGACACACTAAACGAGATATCTCTCGTTAGAAATAGATCCGTTTAAATCCTTTGCCTTGGTTATACATGAGAACAGTAATTAATTTAACAACTGATTGAAGTCTTACTTAGTATTCAAATTGTTAATTTAATTTAAGTTCTTTAAAATATCTTAATGCAGATAAAATATAATTTATATTATTTTTTATTGAAAAAAAAAGGAAATGTAATTAAAACTTGCCGTAAAATATTTTGTGAACATATCATAAATGATAAAATATATTTTTACTTATAGTTTGTTTTCAATATTTAAAAGGAAAGCAAATTATCTTCCTTTACCTTACTTTACATATATCTTACCTTAAACCGATTATAGTACGGAGATTAAATGACGAAGGTAGTAGTAAAGTGAATTAGAACCAATTACGAAAGAAGCTGTTCAGAAGTTTATTTTAATTTAATAAGAAGTTAAAAGAATTTTGTGCAATGTTTTGTTGGTGAAGAGGTTGTTAATAGAAAAAGTTTTTGTATTTTAGTTAAACAACAAACGATGTTTCGAAACAGAAAATTTATATTTTAGAGTAAAAATTCTTTGAGGTATAGGTATATATCAATTTTCTGATTAATTTATTTTTTTGTTGGTTGCAGCTCTCGAGTTACATTGAAGTATCTAAAGAGAGTGTCATACTATATTACCTCTACATCTCTAAGCTGTGAGAGATGTCTTATGAAAAAAAAATAATGCTTGTAATTGCAAGTAAGCGAAGAATATTTTAAAATATTATCAAATAAATATCTACAGAACAGATATAAATTACATTATTTATGAATTACATGTACTTATTACAATTATTGTAAATATTTCATGATAAACATTTTTAGAAAATATATAAAAATTTGAACGCAGCGGACCTAGAACACCTCTTGGAAACTGTTTAAGCGCTCTGACCGTTAAGCCATGCGTTGTTATGCAGCTTTGTCTTAGCTGTGTTATTCTTATAAACTTGTTACAGATATTTTTCTTTTTAGCGTCTCTCTGTAGAGAGATTTGCACAATTGTGCGCTATCCAAAGGTTATTTCTAAGAGCAAGATAGAATGCTATTTATGAAATATTTTTGATGTTTTAAAGTATAAATCACACACTCGAAGACTCGAACTCGAATAAAAATTTGAAAACAGCAGGACCCGAACCCGCGCCTCTTGGAAACCGTCACAAATCGTCAAGCGCTCTGACCGCTAAGCCAAGCGTTTTAATCCAGGTAACGTCGAAATTCTTAGATTAAATAAGTTTTTTGTAGCCTAAGTCCATTTTAAAATATCAAAAATATTTAATGACATTTCGATCTATATTTCCACAGGACAGAAAATATATAACAAGCAATAGGAAAGCCATAGAAAGTAATAATTGCAAAAGCTTTGTGGTACTGGTTATTTTTATTTTATTATAATGTAAGTGGCACAAAGCTCTTGTTGCTAAAAAACGATAAATACATATTATAAATTTCACAATTACTTTGTTGTGTCCTTAAGTAAGTTCACGTGCAAAGTATTTTCTGTACTCGTATATAGAAAAGATTAATTTGGATATGTAAATTTCTCATATCAGAATTTATAAACCTCTTTAATTTCCTCGTAGATTTGAAATATTAATTAAAAATATACGTCGTTGTTTATATGGGTACATCGACCATATTTTAAATACTTTTAAATTTGTTATTATTATATTTATTTTTATGGCCTGTCGTAGCTTAGAGGCACAAGCTTGCGACTGTAAGCGCGACAGGTGGTGGGTTCGATTTCCACTCCAGGAAATGAAAATATTAAGTACCAATTAGTATTTTCATTTCATTGCTCTGGTAACAAGGCAAAGCGAGGCGTTGAGTCCCGTTACTCAGCACGCAATGCCTCAATTCAGCGGAAAGTGGGGAATGGAAGTGTTAAAAGAGAAACGGAGTGTCTTAACATTAGGTTCTCTGTTTCCCTCTACTTATCCTGCTATGTGCGGCGTGAGCCAAAAAAAATTGTTATACCTACTGCAGTTTTAATGAATACTAATTTCGTGTGTTTTAAATTTTCACAGTACAAGTTTAGTTAAGAGTTCCACTTCTTTTTAAGATAATTATTTTTAAATGTTAAACTTTAATTAATAAATAGTAGAAACATGTCTAAATAAAAGTCAAATAGTTTTAATGCACGGTGCACAGAATGTAATTGGTTAGCCACATAGCTTACGGCAACAAAGTGTATTGCTAGCAGTTTACTTTGTGGCTCTGAGAGCGTTACATGACTGCGTTTATATATTTTCGAATGATACCCTGCGTTTTAAATCAACATTATTTGTTCATGCCAGCAAAATTAAATCAAGACATCAAAATTACATTTACCTCGTTATAAAATTGGTGAAAACATGAATGTGCAATAAACGAACTGAATATACGAAAATCGCGAAGAAATTGAAAATATAGGTGCTTTATTGCTGTTTCATGAGCGATACGAATTACGATTGACTGAAGTATTCATTTATATACCGAACACTCAAGTTCATTTCTGGTGCTTTAACGTGAATATTATTTATGAATATTTTTATAAATGAAGGCAATCTATCCATAACTGATTTTTAAAATACAACGGTTGAGATTATTATTAAGTTTACTGGTTGTATCATTGTTAATATGAAATATAAGTTATTATATATGAAATATATTGGGTAAACCTTATAACACTTACCATACTGATTCTATTTACTAAGCATTGTCATTGAAATGTATAATTAAAACGGGAGGGGAAAATTGAAAACAGTTTAAAAATATTCATTCCCGCAAGTGAGGATCGAGCCCATGACCGTCTCTTTTATAGGTTCTTGTCCCATAACGTTACTCAATTTTAAATTTTAATTTGCTATAAACTACTTACTATATCGAACATGTTTTGCGAACGTAGCATACGCTTGTTTCTTGTAAATTATTTGTTATTGTTCTTCTTCAGATATTTCAGATCTTTGATGTTCTTTATTTCAACGGACGCCCGTCACGCTGATCAAAACCGGTGCGACTTTTCCTTACCTTTTATAGTTTAACTGTTCTGATCTGTGTAATGGTTCTACATCAAGTGTACTAGTCTTCAAAATCAATTATATCCCAGGTGCTACCCACAGAACACAATAAACAAAGTTTCGCTGAAATCCGTCCTTTAAACACGTACAAACATAAAAATAAAAAAAGAATTAAAAAGATACTTATTCTATGACGGTTTTCTCATCGCTTTATTTTTTTTTAATTTACATATATTCATTATATATATTGTATTCTTTTATTAAAGTATAGATAGGTAAGTTTTAAGCTACTTATTTCTTTTTAATAAAACCTGAATAAAAACTATGTTAGAATTTATATTGTTAATTTTAAACTGTATATATGTATACAAAGAAATATAAACTTATATATATAAAGAAATAGAAACCTACCAAAGGTAACTTGAAATTTCAAATTATGAGGTAAAATAAAGTACGTAGCGTTTTAGTACGCAAAGTAACAAAACAGGTCAAGGAAATGTTGCTTTTTAATCTAATTGGATTTAGACTGAAAATACTAAACAAAACATTAAAAGCTTTTATCTCAAACACTTTTTAGTTGAGGAAGATATTAAATTATAATAAAAAATACTGAATAATCTTAGCTTCACGCTTCATCCGGCATGGAGCAGGTTAGGCAGAGAAAACCTTATGTTAACTAACACTTTCTATACTATTCATTCTAAAAAAAAAAAATTGAAATCATTTCAATTATTTTACATTTAGATCAAAATTCGTCGATGTCATCCATTGTGTGAAGTAACAGTTTGTTCCAAAATACTTTTCCCAAATAAAAAGATTAGATTTAGAATAAATATAAAAGACGCCTGTCGTGGCGCAGGGGCACAAGCGTGCGACTGTAAACGCGACAGGTTGTGGGTTCGATTCCCACTCCAGGAAATGTAAAATTTAGTATTTTCATTTCTTACGTTTGGTAACAAGGCAAAGCGCGGCATTGAGTTTCGTCACTCAACACGCAATGCCTCAATTTAGCGGAAAGTGGGGAACGGAAATGTTGAAAGAGAATGGAGTGTGTATTGCAATTCAGTATTATTAGCAGCTACTAAGCTATAATTAACCTTATATTTATAGACAGGCAATCTCTGCAAGATAACAAAAGGTAAGGTGTTATAAGATTTTGTAAAAGCTCACTGAAACTCAGCTTTGTGCAAATACTCTAATCCGCTCTACAACCACTCGTCCGGGCTACCGGAGCACTAAATCAATGTGCCCGTGCAAGCTCCGATGTGTAAGCCTCTTTAACGATCACTATCAAATATTGAGGACAATAACGGAACTGACGGCTTAATACCTTTCTCCATAAAAGGGAAAAGTATATTCGAAAATATTTCCCGTTTCAAAGCTGCTATTTCACAAAGGTAGCTGGGAAACGAAAAGTTGTACTAACAATGATGATAGAATGATTGCTTTTTCCTAAAAAAAAATATATAAATATTAATGTAGTAAGTTATACAGTAAACCTCTTAAAATATGTTTTCAATTATTTTCTCTTGGAATAACATTTAGTAATATTATACAAACGCTGAAACTCTTTTTTTGAACGATCTAAACGTGATAAACGTACGTATAATAGTTAACTTCAGAATTTACTTGATTTTTTTTATATATATATGCGAGTTAAGCTAGTATCTAATCACACGATCACACGATCGTTGTAGACTCTATCTCCAATTGAGGAAATGATTACATTTAAGCTTTATTTAATTCATTTCAAGGGCCTGTCGTAGCGCTGAGATACAAGGGTGTGACTGTAATCCCGACAAGTTGTGGGTTCGATTATCACGCCAGGAAATGAAAATATTAAATAATATTTAGTTTTAATTTCCTCTCTCTACTAATAAGGCAAAGCGCGGCATTGAGTTCCGCCACTCAGTACTGCCTCGTTGCGCGGAAAGTGGGGAAAGTTGACAGATAGATTTACAGACATAAAACAATAAATAATACATGAGTACGTATGTTATTATTAGGCATATTTCGTAAAATATTTTTATTTTATTATAACATTTTAAAACAAATATTTACATAATAATTATAGGGTGTCCCAAAATTAACGCAAGATTTGAATTAAATAGAAAATGCCATTTTAGTCTTTTAATAGTGAATGAATAATGAATATAATAGCAAATGGCGGCAAAGTCAAATCTTGCGTTAATTTTGGGACACCCTTTATATGTCAAAAATTATAAAATTAAATAATTTTAAAAATATTAACTAGAATTTTACATTAAAACGATTTAGATATTAAGATTTTTTTTTCAATAATGTTTTTAAAATATAAATTTTATGTAATGATTTACGTATTTTAGCATTAAAAGATTAAACTCCTTCTATTTGAAAGTAAAAAGAGTTCAGCCTCGAAATTTGTCAAACAAGGGACCTATTTGTATTATAAATTTTGCTTTGTTTGTCGAAACAACGGGAAATTGAATTTAAAGTTCCATTCCATTTTGCGGTGAAATTTTTCCTTTCACATTTTCTGCTTACATTACACTATAGTGTTCTTGATGTAAAATCTTAATACTTATAATGTCAAACAGAAAGTTACACTTTAGAAAAATAGTTTAGTATATTTTATAATATAGTATATATAGATATAAAGTAGGTATGTGTATCTTGCGTTATTGTAGTGTCGTTGACACATGCCGGACCTAACGCGACAATTGATAGATGTAAACCCATTTGCCCGATATTTGGATTATAATCTTTTTTTTTATATAGATAACGGATGGCAAACGAGCAGAATGGCCACCTGATAGTTAGTGGCTACCTTCGCCCATAGACATATACAACAACAGAGACGTTGTAGACACGTTGCCAACCTAGAGGATACAGAATGGGGGGGGACAATGTAGTAGTCCGCTATTGGAACCACTACATTTTGGGGAAAGGATGGGTAGGAAAGGGGAAAAATGCCTGGCTTACATACCATCGAACCGGAACACATCATTAGATATTTGGCGGTTAGTTTTTGACATGATAGTGGTCGCGAGCCAGACAGAGGATCAACCTCCTACCACCTAACTACTGGGATACCCAACTCTTACGGGAGGCTACCCAGCGGCGGAGATGAATTGTAATCTAACCCCGTTCCCTCACAGGGAAATATTTGACTAATTAAAACATTCTGAAATATGGAGACCCTGTAACGATCAGTACTTTTGTATTTAAATGAATATCAATTTATCTAAATATATAATATAAATTAACATGAATAAATTAATCTCATATTTTAAATAGATAAAGTTCGAGTAGTATACTGAGAGCGGGAGGAGTTCGTTTATTGTCAGGAGCGTAAACCGTCCGAGTAGCGTGCTGAGAGCAGGCCGCGTTCGTGTATTGCCGAGAGCGTAAACCGTCGAGTAGTGTGCCGAGAGCGGGAGGCGTTCGTGTATTGTCAGGAGCGTAAATCGTCAAAATAGTAGGATTTATTTAGAAATGAAATAAATTGGAAACGATAGAAGCATAGGGGCCTTCTGCTGATTATGTATATAGGATTATATATCGAATTTAAGAAAAAAATATATTATGCTGTACGACGTTCCGGGTTGTCATAACAGTTGCGCGGCATATATAGGGAGGCAGCACTGTGGGTGTGTGGTTGAGTCTGCGGACTCGAACCGTATTTGAATATGAAATATAATAATGAAGTAGCATGGCATGCGAGCGGTCGGGTCTGCGGACCCGTACCGTATTTGAAATGGATATGGAAAATAATATGTAGAGGGCTCGCTACATATAATGAGTTGAAGTGAGGTGAACCGCCTATAGTAGTGTTGGTTAGTTAAACTGTGTCGGAAGGTTGTCTTGTATTGCGTTAGCGATACTTGTATAACAGAGAACTTCCGTATAACGTGTGATATGGGACTGTCGGGGTTCGGTAAGCTCTGTGGGCTACTGATAACCGATGTCGGTGACGCGACCTAATATTGCTTTGCATCACTGGACCCGAATGCGTTTGGGCTAGGTGAACCGCTATAGTAGTGTTGGTTAGTTAAACTGTGTCGGAAGGTTGTCTTGTATTGCGTTAGCGATACTTGTATAACAGAGAACTTCCGTATAACATTGTGACATAAGATTGTCGGGGTTCGGTAAGCTCTATGGGCTACTGATAACCGATGACGATGGGTTGGATATGGCAAAAGTCATTGTGTGGAGAATATTGACATGTTGTAGTGGCACGGCACTTACAAATGTACGAATATATTTGAGCTGTAAGACTCGAACCGCATTTGAAATAAATACAATAAATGACATGGTGGAGGAGTATATTGGCACGATCTCATACGAATGAAATTCGATATGGAAAATAACATGTATTGGAGCGATACATGTAAAGAGTGGTGGAAGTGAGTTATGATAATTGAATATGAAGGACAAATAATATGTAGAGGGTTCGCTACATATAATGAGTTGAAGTTGGTATGACCGTTATAATAATGAAATTAAAGGAGACAAATAACATGTACATGGGGGACGTTGGTTGTATCGTGTCTGAAGCTGTCTTGCGTTGCGTTAGCGATACTTGTATGGCGGAGGATATTGTTATAACGTGCGACACGCGATTGTCGGGGTTCGGTGGGCTGCATAGCCTACTGATAACCGATGTCGGTGGCGCGACCCAATACTGCTTTGCATCACTGGAGCCGAATGTGTTTGGCTTAGGTGAACCGCTATAGTGGCGTTGGTCGGTTATATCATGTCTACTGTTGTCTTACGGTAGTGTAAGCGAAACTTGTACGGCGAATGACGTTGATATAACTGGTGACACAATTAAACTTAAATCTTATAACCGCGTTCTACTATTGTTCTGTGCTTGGATGCGTGATGAACGGGTGTGTGGTGCTATTTTATGTCCCAGTGCCGGTGTATGTAGTAGTGTCCGCCTGTTCGTCCGTCCAGCACTATGTTCATAGTAGAATGCAATGTGGGGTTTGATAAATAACTGCTGGGTGCGTGCCGTGCGGTTTTATAACATAATCGGCCGCCTAGCGGATGTGCGTTCGAACTCTATGGGCTACTGATAACCGATGTCGGTGGCCCGACCCAATACTGCTTTGCATCACTGGAGCCGAATGTGTTTGGCTTAGGTGAACCGCTATAGTGGCGTTGGTCGGTTATATCATGTCTACTGTTGTCTTGCGGTAGTGTAAGCGAAACTTGTACGGCGGATGACGTTGATATAACTGGTGACACAATTAAACTTAAACCTTATATAAGTGTTCTTCTATTGAACTGTGCTTCGATGTGTGGTGAACGGGTGTGTGGTGCTATTTTATGTCCCAGCGCCGGTGTATGTAGTAGTGTCCGCCTGTCTTTACTCTCTTAGAGTTCGATGGGTGTGTGATGCTATTTTATGTCCTGGCCCCGGTGTATGTACTAGTGTCCTCCGACGGGGAGCGCGATGCTAATATGTCCCGGAGTACTGGTGTATGTAGTAGTGTCCGCCTGTTTGTCCGTCTAGCGCTATGTTCATAGTAGAGTGCACGGTTAGTTTTGACAATCGACTGCTGGGTGCGTGCCGTGCGGTTTTATAACATAATCGGCCGCCTAGCGGTTGTGCGTTCAAACTGATAGGCGTATCATACGGCTTAGATTGATCTCACAAATCAATCTACAACACGAATAACAAACGTTATAAGATAGAAATAAGCGTAACATTAATTATAAGAAAGATCCGAACCGATATGCGTTTTGACGGCTTAGGTTGGTCTCACAAGCCAATCTACGTTACGAATAGAATAATAAACGTTATAAGATAGAAATAAGCGAAACTATGAATATGAGAATCACCTCACATAATATATATAGGCGTAACAGTACTTTTAAGAAATATCTGAACTGAAATGCGAAACAACGACACTTACATTGATCTCACAAATCAATGGTTATAAAGAATTACAACTCTAACATATATTAGAAATAAGTGTAGTACCCAAGAAAGATCAAATACCATCTATATGAGCGTAACTCTAGTTATAAGAAAGTTCAAACACAAATTAAATGAGCGACATACTAGTCTTAAGAAAGATCATATACGATATTAATAATATTCAAAAATAACAGCTAACTAATAATTGATCATTTGCTGAGGCATCTATCATATACGTTAACTGTTCCGTTGTGTCCCGGAGGGTTCATAAGACTGCGTGGTTGTTGCAAAGTTCAATCAGTCAGGCAGGAATTCACGGCAAAGTGGCGGGGCGGTGCCATTCTGCTGTCGGTTCTCTTTTATGACTTCATTTTATAGTTATAATTGAGGGATTGAAAGGACGTGCTCACACTTGTCTTCGGATGGGCTGAGAGTGATTTCAACGGAAACGTCTATGTCTATGATACTTAATAATTATTACAAACCATATCTTTTCTAACACTGTTACCTCTGAATCTCTAAAAGAACTTGAGTTACTTACGAATATAACAATAACGGATCTTAACCGCAAGACGTATCATGAGCCTATTTACTTATA